>JAPDDO010000137.1:167500-215140 GCA_027422415.1 Schizothorax lantsangensis | reverse complement strand
TGTGCATCATTGATCATTGTTCTCGCTAAAAAAAAAAAATTTAATAACTGAGTGTTGCAGTTTAATTTAAAGATGAACTATTGTGCACCTACAGCACCTTGCTGTCATTTAAAACACAGCAAAACCACAGAAGTGATCAAGCGCATCCACTACAAATATGTCTAAAATTTCTTATTAATTTTTGTTTAACTTCTTATTTGTAATGACTTCATTTAATTTCAGTGCTTATCTCCATTAATGAGAGTTGGGGGCGGTTCTAGACTTTTTTAGGTGGGCCTCAGCCCCCCTATTTGTCGTCTCAGCCCCAAGCAGCAACTTTCCGGGCTCTCTCTTGAAACCAACACGGAAGTGACTTAAACTGCAATTCATCAACCATTGACCCCATGTTAAAATGCCCAACTTTACAGCAGAAAAAAATGTTGGCCTGGTACAAAAAGTGGTTTTGGTCAATATAGCAAATTTTGCCCTTCATGACAACTGTGAGGGGGTGTGAATTTCTTTTTTTATAACTCATCCATTTAAATTATATTAAGCCTTAAAGTTCTGCATAATTAAGGGCGTGGCCAATTGAGTGACAGGTGGATTGCCACTGCTGTGACCACCGTCGTGCTAGGCAGGCGTGGTTTCAGCAACCACCTCCACCCACGTCCGCCTTTTTGCCCATTTTCGATTATCTGGGAGTGACGCGCAGCAAGATGGCGACGGCCAGCTCCGCCCACTTTGAGCTTCAAAATGCTCTTCAGAAAACTACAGGTGACGTCTCACGGACACTACGTCCATGTTTTATTTAGTCTATGCTCAGCCCCCCTAAAAACTATTATCAGCTATCTGAATGATCAGGCCAGTGCTGCTTCCTGAAGAAAGTTTATCATTCTCGGTCGTTTATCGATCTCAATGTGTTACTCACGCACTGTGATAGATCGTGAATGTGCGCGCACACGTTTGAATGAAGCACACACGCACTGAGAGGCACTGCACGGACAGCACGTCAGTACCGAATCACAGCCTGGTCTCATGAAAGTGTGTTTCAATGGCACAATTTTCTGTTTGTATTTGGTGTGCTTATGATACGAACCTTCCCCACAACCCTAAACCTAACATTGCGTCTCATATGCACGCCAAAGTCAGTTTTTGCATATAAATAGTACACCAAAATAGAAAACAGAAAATTGTGCCATTGGAAACGCACTTTCATGAGATCGGGGTCATTCACTTTCGCACATAGCAAATACACAAAATATTATGCTACAATAGCTGTCTTGACGAGTATCCAAGTAAACGCAGTCGATTATGTCTTAAATAAAACATAACAGTTTAGAAAATATTGGATGTGTGTATAACGGATCCATGCATTTCTTATATTAGGCTAATGTTAATCAAACAACAAAAGAAAAACATGAGAATCACTCACTAAATTTAATTGTTAATTGTGCCTAATTACTTCATACAGTAATACAGTTTTCATAAGCACAGTAAAATACTGTTTATTTAAGTAATTTGTGTCCTTGTATCTAATGGTCCCCCTAAAGATGAAATCTAGAACCGCCCCTGATGAGAGTGGAGTATTTAATGTAAATGTGTATATCGAAATGAGATCATTGTTTACTGCATTACTTCTCTCATTAAGGAAAAACAGTTCATACGCATGGTCTAGATTGTCCATACGATGCATATCTATTTTCGCCAAGTTTATTTTTTTTATAAATCCTGATATGTGCATGGAAAATTGCTTACACATATTTCTGTGCCAACTTGGGCGTACGCAACGTTTATAAATGAGACCCCAGGTGTAAATGGAAATGTGTCTCTCATTTACTTGTCATTTAATCGATTGAAAAGCTTCTTAATTCCAGGTGTAGTGGCCTTGGTGTATTTATTCAATAGACCAAACTCATTTACTGCGTAATTCATTGTTTTTAATCCAATTACTTTAATGTAGTTCAAACTTTATTCCCTCCTGCTAAATGTATCCTTTCTCAAGCTTTACTTTCTCCATTGCCGCAGCAACTTTTTTCAGAGCCAACGAAGCTCCCCTCTGTCCAATGCTTACACAGTCAAATCTGTTCACGGTCATTTGTCAAGACTGCATAGACGGGTGAAATTGTGACACTGGGGTTAACTTGTATTTGTCTCTTTTTTCACCTTAGACCAATGGCACTGAAGAAGGAAAATCAAGAACTCAATGAAGAGCAAGAGAAAAATCAGTGTAAGATACATCATGATTTCATGACGGGAGAAAAACCCAGACAGACTGAAAAGATTTCCTCACGAAAAAAGAGCTCAGAAGACCAAACCTAACAGTTCTAATCGAACACAAAAACAAAACCTTGAAATCCACAAGAGTGTTCACGCTGGAGAGATGTTTGTATGTGATCAGTGTGGAAAGAGCTTCTCACAAGAAGTACATCTGAACACTCACTTGAAAATTCACACTGGAGAGAAGCCGTTTCACATGTGATCGGTGTGGAAAGAGTTTCATACGTAAAGGAGACCTTAAAAGCCACACGAGTCTTCACACTGGAGTGAGACCTTACAACTGTAAAGTGTGTGGGAAGAGTTTCTCATGCAAAGGAAATCTTAACACTCACATGAGAATTCACACGTGGAGAGAAGCCCTTTATATGTGATCAGTGTGGGAAGAGTTTCAGATTTAAACCAACTCTTAGTTACCACATGAATATTCACTTAAGGGAAAACTCTTTTATATGTCATCAGTGTGGAAGGAGTTTTACAGACAGTAATCATCTTAAGATTAATTTAACGACTCACACTGGAGAGAAGCCCAACATGTGCCATCACTGTGGAAAGAGTTTCACAAAGCAATATCACCTTAAGAATCACATGAGAGTTCACTCTGGAGAGAAACCATTCACCTGCCATCATTGTGGAAAGAGTTTCGGATTTAAAGGAAACTTTAAGAGTCATATGAGGTGTCATGTGTAAAATGTATTCTGCCATCACACTTAGGCCGCATTTATACTGCATGGTTCAAGTGACCCAATTCTGATTTTTTCCTCCATGTGGCACAGATTGGGATATGTGCATTTGCGCTGCCGTCCGTATTAAACAGGCAGATCGGATATTCTCCTGTAAATGCGACTCCTACGTCATTGAAAAGTGAGTTTTTTTAAAACATTTCGCGGTACAGACATACCTGTAACAAATGAAACCTCTCTAGTTGAGTAGCAGAGTATTAATTTTGTTCGTTTGTGTTAAATAAAAGGCGATCTGATGCTGAAATGTGTTTGAAATCACGCCGAGTGCTCGTTGCTGCTGTTGTCAGTGACGGCTTGTGCACAGACGAACGCTTCAGTCCCGTTCGTTCCATTGTTCTTTCGGATGAGACGTTAAACCGAGGTCCTGACTCTCTGTGGTCATTAAAAATCCCATGACACTCATCGTAAAGAGTAGGGGTGTAACCCCGGTGTCCTGGCCAAATTCCCTCCACTGGCCTTGTCAATCATGGCCTCCTAATAATCCCCATCCACTTGATTGGCTCTATGATTCTCTCTTCTCTCCCACCTGTAGCTGGTGTGTGGTGAGCGCACTGGCACCGTTGTCCTGTGGCTGCCGTCGCATCATCCAAGTGGATGCTGCACACTGGTGGTGGTTGAGGAGAGACCCCCTCATATGATTGTAAAGCGCTTTGGGTGTACAACAATACACAATAAAGCGCTATATAAATGCTTCATTCATTCATTCATTGAAAACCACAAAATAAAATGCACACAAACATGTCCCTGCTTTTGATATACAATCACTGATGAACGCATTTGGTTTTAATTACTAAAAACACAGGCGGTAGATATTTTTAAGCATGTCACATCGTCTGAGTATTATTTCACTCGCAAGCTTTCAGCGGAGCTGCGTACATCACTGTCCTGAAGAATTTGTTCTAGGCTATATAATTATTTTGATGTATAGATGTAACTACTGCATTAAAAACGTGTCTATATGAATTCCATGTCAATAAATTAAACTCAATGTAGGCCTACTATTCAAATTGATTTGTGATGTCATATGCTATTTTTGGCTTCTTTCACCAAGTGTAAAATGCACACATCGGATACGGGTCACTTTTAAAAGAAATGTAAGCACGTTGTCTAAAATTTCGAATATAGTCACAAAATCGGAATTGGTCATCAAGACCTGCAGTGTAAATGCAGCCTAAATGATCAAGGGCTTAGGACATTTCAGTTCAGCCATTCCATGAGTAGTGGGCACTCATGCAGCATAATCAATGACGTACATCCATGTGAACGAGACGGAGGGAAGTTTGCGAGTGAAGGGCATAAAAAACATTAACTGGAACGCAGCCCAGGTTTATAATGAAATGTCCACTAGATGTCAGTGTCAGACAGACACTCTGAGAAAACAAGTTACAGAAGCAGAAACTGCATGCTACATCCTAATTTAGTAATTTCAATAATAAATATGGATGATTATCAGTGTCTTTTCTTACAAAGTTAAATGTGATATTTTCACACATTACATCAAAGTTTGGAGTGTGTGGTTACCTTCATCTCCTCACAGTGTTTGTCCCTAAGCAAATATTTCTCATTTTGTGAGTGTATTGGTATGAAGCTGCTTTTTAACTGTTCAGAAGTGTCAGTTATGAAAACATACTAATCTTTCAGAAGAACAACAGAAGTGATGATAATGAATTAATGAATTAATTTAATTGATTAATGAATAATAATTTGGTATCTAGACTATACCTGGAATAGATACTATCTGTAATCAGAGGCGTAGCAATAGGGCAGGCAAGGCAGGCAATTGCCTGGGGCCCCGCATTTGAGGGGCCCCCGACAGCTGACCATTTGAACAAACGGAAATGTCATTATTAATAATATACACGTAACATGGAGCAATATATCTGCATCCCCCTAGGGGGCCCCCTCTCGCGTTACGCTGGATGTGCTTGCTTTTCAAACTGGCACAGCACTTACTCATGCATTTACTAGGCTATTTTAAAATGGAAAGGACTTATCCATCTGGCAGCCAAAAGCGGAAAAAAAGCAAGAAGAGTAGGAAAGAGGAAACATGACAGCGGTAAGTTAAGTGATGGAGATAAGATTGACAATGATAATTATATGACAAACAAATGTTTTTGTTATTAATTCATTATCATTATATAAAACATTATCAATTTTAATTTAATTATTTACTAGATGAATTACTAGTCGGGTTACTGGGAAACAGGTTAGCTAGGGTTGCACTTAGCAGCAGCATGTATTATATAGCATTTAGCAGGTATTAATAGGCTGCAATAGAATAGGTGGTACTGGGAAAGACACGCACAGTCACCACTTGGCAAGTTTCGGTACTGTGTCTTGCTGCCAGTGGGGAGCTCACGAAACAATATAAATAAATATCATTACATTTACTTAGTTGACATTATTTATTTAGCTCTTCTACATTAAATTAGTTGAGTTAACAAAATTAGTTGTCAACTAACAATGAACTAATAATTAATAAACTTTAATTAAAAATTAAATTAAATTAAAAAGATTAAATTAAAATGCTAATCATATATTTCTGCATGCATGAGCATTACTTAAGGTCCTGTCACCACCACCACCACCTCAGGCAGATTCCCCAGTCCCTCCTCCTGACAGTGAAAATGGTAAGTTCAGTGTCAGATATAGTGTTACTTACTATGTCAATACATTTACTCACATTATCCTGATCATCAGAGGCGTCATGCCCATTCAAAGATTTTTGAGCCAAGTGGATTTTGAATGAAGCTTCCAAAAGACAAAAATAGCAGATTTATATTTTCTATATTTAATACAATCACACAGGTTTACAGCACTGCGCATTATAACCAATCACACACGATTCTGTTGAGTTTATGGATTCAACGACCAATCAGAGGTGTTCAGATGAGTCATCGCTTAAATGCCGGTGTTTTCTTCACTCGCTCGCTGACTGAATGCCTCTTTCTGGCGAATTCTCTCGTCAGAAACAACAAAGTGCAAATGTGTGTACGAATCTGTAAGATATTAATTTCATAGTGTAAACAGCTTCAGTGATTTTAATGGAGTTTTTGAGAGTGCTTGAACTAGACTGTCACTGAAAATGTTCTTTGATAATGTAAATGTTCTTTGCTCTCTTTCTGTACAATGAAAGTGTTATGATTTGTAGCCTAACTTGCAATGTTTTTACTCACATTAACTTTCAATGTTAAATTCACATTAAATATAAAGTCAGTCTTATTAAAAATATGGGTAACACTTTACAATAAGGTTCATAGTTAACATTAGTTAACAACATTAGTTAACAAGAACTAAGCATGAACAATACTTCCACAGTATTTATTAATCTTAGTTAATGTTAATTTCAGCATTTACTAATGCATTATTAAAATCACAGGTTGTGTTTGTTAGCATTAGTTAATGCACTGTGAACTAACATGAAGAAACAATGAACGACAGTATTTTTATTAACTAGCATTAACAAAGATTAATAAAGAGTGTAATAAATGTTGTATTCATTGTTTGTTCATGCTAATTAATACATTAAGTAATGTTAACGAATGACACCTTATTGTAAAGTGTTACCAAAATATGTTATGGCATGACACCCATAAACAGACAGGTTTTTATGCAATAGATTACATTATTAGGTTACTTTGACCGTCACCCACTATAGATCAACATAATCTATAAAGGTGAGAATCAAGATATTTCATGATATAGTTAATGCGTTTGGGAATGTTTCGAATAAAAAGCATAAAGCATAAGTGCTGTTGTGTGTCACATGACGAATACCCCCACCCACCCACACGTGCCCCCTCAAAAATAATGAGTGCATGACGCCCCTGCTGATCATGTGTCTACTTCTCCAAGAGACATGCTAGACTACAAGGAGCAACTTCTAGATTTGTATGGAAACCGGAGCATTGCTCTTCGTCTGCTGCTAACACTTCCCATCACCGTTGCCTCTGGTGAGAGAAGTTTTTCAGCTTTAAAGCTGATAAAAACATACCTCAGGTCAACAGTGAACCAAGAGAGGTTGTCAGCACTGGCACTAATTTCAACTGAACATACGAAGGTCTTTGAATGTGGAGGACATAGTGACATTTGCTGTAGCTAAGGTGTGTAAGCACCATTTTTAAGGTGACAATCCGTTACTGTAAATATGAAGATTGTTCTGTATCTTCAAGATTGTATTGTACAGTATTGTATTTGTTTAAAAAAATAAACTATTTATGTTATATAATGTTTTTTTTGAGTACTTCTTGAATGTTGTATAAATATATATCTAGATAACAAAGATATATTAACAAAATAAACTTTTAGAAGGGCCTCATCTATTAATTTTGCCTGGGCCCCCACTTCATCTTGGTTCGCCTCTGTCTGTAATGATTGTGATGTGAAATGTTATTTGTCAAATCAATGACATGCAACATTAAGTAGCATGTCAAACAGGTCAATTTATGGAATACACTTTCAGCCAATATAAAAAATTTTCTTGCACATCCTAAGAGGTTTGTGACTCTTTGACACTAAAACACTTCATATTTTTCATCTATTATACAGTCATTCATCAACTACAATTACAGTACAACATGTTCCTCATATATATATTATATATATATATATATATATATTGGCCACAAACTCGATAAGATCTGTAGTAAAGTCTGTAGTGCAGATTGGATGCGTTATTTTTGATTTACAAAAATTGTGAGCCCAGAAGTATGGAAGTTTCCATACCCGTTTCTGCCACTGAATAAAAAATAAAAAAGGTTATTGCAACTTTTTATCTCACAATTCTGACTTTTTTTCACAGCAATTGCGAGTTAAAGTCCAGTTTTGAGGGGGGAAAAAAGACTGATATGTTCTCAGAATTGCGAGTTTATATCACGCAATTATGAGAAAAAAAGTCAGATTTGTGAGATAAAAAGTCGCAATAACCTTTTTTTATTTTTTATTCAGTGGCGGAAACGGGTTTCCATACGTAAGTCTGTTCTGCTGTGTTAATGTTAAAATTGATTAAAAACTATTTTTGTGAACAACATCGACAAGCTTCACAACAAAATGTTATAGCAATGTAATTTAATAACAGTTACAGCAACAAATTTGTGAAAAATAGTGATTTTTAATATATCAATAATTATTTAGCTAATGATATGATAATCATTTACTAATGATACGACAATTTCTTGACATACATAAGATTTTTTGGATGACTTAAAACATAATTTACTAATAATCTATAAATGTATAGTAATGTTTAAATGATTAGTTAACCATTAGCAAAAATGATTTATAATTGATCATATTATAAAGTGTCACCGAAAATTTCATTATAAAGTCTTATCAAAGTCTCTAGTCACTCTCGCAACCAAACTGTGTCAAAACTATAATGTGGTTTTTTTTTTTTCAAACATATTTGGCAACCTTGCTGACAAAATGAAAGCAGATTGTTTACATGCAGCGTTTACATGTGATCATAAGATCATTAACCAAGGACATTTGAGAAGTTGTCAAGTAGCCGAACATTTTGATCAAAGCAAGTCTTCAGCTGTGGAGCACAAAGGCACTTCCTCATTAATGTAAGTAAGCAACAAATACCGACTTAATCATGACGCATTTTCGAGATTCGCATGCCTTTTTAAATGAATGTAAGGAGAATATCTCACCTCTATGTTCTCTCAAAATATCTGCTTCCAGTTACAGGTTGTTTGTGTGTGTATATATATTTACGCACACACAACTGGAAACCATAAAGTTTGTAAAACATTTACAAGTGATAAGTAGTTTACACTTTAGTTTAGGGGATGCAGAAAGTGTTGTAAATGATTTATAATGTTTATTGAGATAATAGTACAATGTTGACATTTCAATGATTTATAAGTGATTAATAATATATTAACTTGTAACTATTAACCATTAAGGATCTGTTTGTTTATTTCATGATGCTATTTTTTAAAGATAACGTACGACAGATTTGTAAATCGTTAGTATATTACTTAATCATTTGTGAATGTATAGTAATGTTTTGTAAATGATTAGTTCATCATCATCTAATCACTTGTAAATGATTTATAACTTAATCTACAAAACATGGATAAAAATATTAACATAACACTTATTAATCATCTATGAACTTAGTCATGTTTTGTAAATGATTAGTTTATCATTAGCTAATTACTTGTAAATGACTTATAAATGAATTAACAAAACATACACAAATTATTAGCATATCACTTATTAATCGTTCATTAACTAATCACTTAAAAATGACTTACAACTGAACGTTATTATAAAGTGTTACCAAATGACATTATTTCAAATGTATTTTTCATATAAATAATACTTGATACCATCTAAATGTTTTGTTTTCTGATCTTTTTTTTTTTTTTATCTAAATGCACCTGTCCCACGGTTGAGTCCTTACTGAAAAGAAAAAAAAACTTTTAATATGACATTTGCTCAAAGACAAATAAATCTAGTTTTGAGAGAAATTGAAATTAGCATGGGAGATCGGTGCCAGTAGTCTTGTGGGCAGTGCGCCGACATACAGTGCCGTTGTGCTACAGGTATCCTGAATTCGGATCCCAGCTCATGGACTTTTCCTGATCCCATTCTCTAATTTCAAATTTTGTAAATATCAGTATTTACAAAAATGGCCAAATCTTGAAATTACTGTTAAATGTCCTTTAATTTTATACACTTCTCTTTTCATTTCTATAAAAAATGATTGTAATGTTTCAGGACGGACTTTTTGTAAGAGATGAAAACCATAAAAAATAATCATTTCAGAATTAAATCTTCACGACATGCAATTTTGTGTACAGTTTTATATGTATTACAGACTGTGATAGTCAAAATACAAAGTTCATTTTTTTTTTTAGGAGGGCTCAAAGTGGCCGTAGTTGCAGAAACACCCATTTACGTTTTAAGAAAAAAAATAAACTATTCTAGAGGATAATGAAAGGCTACAATTACACCGCTGTATGTAATACTGAAAATGTATACTGAGGTTCCGGGTGTGTTCTGGTGCTCCTGTCCCAGCAGGACGAACATTCACATGTTGTGTCTCATGATCGTGTTTAGCAATGCAGTGCTAGGGTTACGCTCCCGTACAATGACAATAATTTTAAATTGAAAAAAGGCAAAAACAATTTTACAACAAAAAAAAATTATAGTTATTGTAAAAACATTAAACTATTTATAACAATGTTTTATAATGTATATCGGTGTCGCTGATTAAAGTGTTAGTCATTTACTCACCCTCATGTTGTTCCAAACCTGTATGAATTCTTTGTTCTGATGAACACAAAGGAAGATATTTTAAAGAATGTTTGTAACCAAGCAGTTCCATGGTATTTTTCCCTACTATGGAAATCGGTGGTGCCCAAAACTGCACCATTTTGGGGGTACTAAGTCAATTATTTCATATTTATATGATGATGATGCTCTTTTGTGTACATTGTTACATATAATGCTCTTACCTTGTTTCTTTTCTTCACCCGATACCTTAGGACAGACCAGCCT
This sequence comes from Schizothorax lantsangensis, assembly GCA_027422415.1. NCBI lineage: Eukaryota > Metazoa > Chordata > Actinopteri > Cypriniformes > Cyprinidae > Schizothorax > Schizothorax lantsangensis. The sequence goes on along the minus strand of JAPDDO010000137.1, from coordinate 204,632 downwards.
GTGATCTCCTAAGACACCCAAATCCACCCCTGGTCCACGATCATTCCCACACCTGTCTCACCACAGTCCATCACCAGTGTCTGTCATGCACAGTCTGCACCCTGCCTACTGCCAATATTATTATTATGGATTATATATATTATTTCTGTTCTGTTAGAGATATGCCATTCACAACATAATCATTACACAATATCAAGCTCAAATAATTGTCTTGCTTAACAGTTTCCCTGATTTAATACTGTTCACAATGTAGCATGGTCTCTCCTACCTTTGTGCATTGTTGTTAACATATGTCCTGAATATTTGTATTATTTGATTATGCCTTAAGCTTATTATTTAAAAGCAAATTCACTAAATCTTCACTAAAACTAAATTCACTAAAACTGTTTAATAAATTTAATTGGGAAAGAACAAATTATTCAGTGTCGTAAATGTTGTGAGGCTGCATAACATCTGGTCAGATGAACATTTGTGTAGTCTGTTTTCTCCTGAGGTTTCTACCTTAGTTAAATATCTAAAAAGTATTGTCTTTGTAACCTTTATCAATAGATATTGAAAGCATTATTTTTTTAATGGTGCTTTTAAACAAAATATTAAATGTAATATGCGAGGTAAGCCATGGCTGGGTGTATATTACACAATTTTAATATATGCCATGGAGGTAAAGAACTACATGAACTGAAGCCATAAATCACCTCTTAATTAAAATGATCAGGGGTGCCCAATTCTGTTCCTGAAGCGAGTTAAAATTCAACACTGATCTAACACCCCTTTCTGTAATTACTGAACCAGTCATTTATGATCTTCAGGAGCACTTGTTAGGGTTTAAGAAGGGTTGGAGCTGAACTTTGCAGGAAGCTGTATGGTTATAGACAGGTAAGCCTTCGGTGTAATTATTTAATTTTACCTTGAAAAGGTAATTTAATTAGAGGTAGGATGTACTGTAATTTTATTAAATACTGTATAGAAAGAACATTTCTGTGTAAAACAATAGCGAATTTAACAAACATGTCTCAAGTTTAACATTACAATTTGTTATTGTCAGTCCAAAAATTATTTTATGCATTTGAAACATTAAGTAATGCAATATTTTTTTAGTAATTAGTACAGTATCTCATTACACTGTTGAAGTACAAAAATAACTTTCTTTGGAGTAACTTGCTCAATATCAAATATTATATATGTGTACATTTAATCGTTAATCCAATCACCAAGCTTGTAATGTTGAACACTTAAGTCTAATATGCTCTCTACAAAATAACTTGTATAGGTATGTAAGATCAAATTTATCTCTGAAGGATCAAACTAACAGGGATAGTTGGACAAACAGATTTAAAAGTGCATGATTTATTACGTGGTTAAAAGTAGTTCCTTTTTTTCTTTCTGTATTGTGCTTTTGGTCTCATTTGTTTCCAGTAAAGATTGTAAGTCACATTTTGCCTGATCATTTATAGCAATATTAATGTCCATGTAAAGCACAGTGTTATTCTGCATAAGTAAAGAAAAAAAAGTGTTGGTGCCTCATTGTAAATAATTATATAAGACAAAAAAATGCGACAAGGAATATGGATCCATTATCTACAAAATATGTCTTGTTTGCTTTTAAACATGCTATACGTTCATTGTAGAAGAAATGCAAAAATACTCAAAGAATATGTATTTTTAATTAATTAAGCTGTAGCTTCCCGTCCTGACGCACATATCCAGCTTTTTTTCGGTGTGAAAAGTTACGTCGTATAGATGTCATTTAGAGGTTCGGCAAGACGTCTCATTTAACAGCTCAAACAGCCGATCTACAGACGATCAAAAAAGAATGCGATGTTTTCTAGATGATACGCTCTTTAGCAGACGTCTCTGCGACGTACGTGTGCTATCTGGGTGCTAGCTTATATTTGATTTACCTATTACAATAGTCCCTTTACAGTCACTGCTATCATAAAAATACACATATGTAAGTTTAAAATTCTACAAAAGACCATTTAATGTCCAACAACAAATATTTTAGCAAAAATGTATATTTTACTCAGAATTATTGCGCTCCTATTTGATTGCGCTCTGTCGTTTAGCGCGCAGCAGCGCTTGTTGCTCTCGCGTGCCTCGGCCCACTCCTGACAGCAAAATGGATATGTTTGCATGTCTTTCTAACATTTGCAGATGAAAAATATACCTGTGACATTTCAGTTATGCACTGAGGAAAACACAACGTCTCAAATGCATTAAACAGCACAGATATATTCGCTGTTTGCCGTGGAGGATCGATTTGATCCATGATAGACATTAAGGGTTGCTTAAGAATAAGCGTGCACAAATTAGTGAGATTGTATGAATTGAATTTGTCGTTTATGGAACCGCTTTAGCCCCAATTGATTTGTTAGGTTATTTCAAGTCAGGTTTTGGACTTTAGTCCCCGCTTTTCCTCAGATCTCCGCAGTGTTGTGATGCGTCATATTCACGTAGCAGTGGTGATGAGAGAACACGCTTGAGAAACAGTTTAGAGAGAAGAAATCAGTCACATTATTAGTCACTCTCTAAATAATAAAAGTATAGCGCATCCACTTGTAATTATATATAAATAAATCGTTTTCTACCGATGCAAGTATGTTAGAAACGATGCATTACAATATAAATGCCAACTTGTTGCCGATGCACACTTTTTAGTTAACTTTTCATGCCGATGCACCGAGCGAATTGGGGAATCTTCCCATCCCTATTACTTATATTAGCGCTTTATCATTAACATATCATACAACTATATATATATATATTAGTGCTGTCAATCGATTAAAAAAAATAACGAATTAATCGCACACTTTTCTGAAATTAATTGCGATTAATCCCACCTAACATTAAAGTTTTTAAATATACTTTTATATAGCAATAATTTCACATTCAATCTTCAATTTAATGTGCAAACAACAAAGACAGTATATTTTTAAATATTTGTTTAATGGCATCTTTTTTATGACTAAAGGTCAATATCAATGATCCCAATACTACTGATTTCTCTATAAAATTGAGAAATCACTTGACATCAAGTGGGGACATCACTTTTTACTATGAATGGACTACAAAGCATTAACCACGTTGCTGGCTACGAAAGGAATTGGACATGCTGGAATGAGAGTGGAGAGGTGTTCAGCCCAGCTGCTGTGTATTTCAAGCAGGTGTGTACCCTGGAGCTCAGAACCCAGCTGCAAGATTGATGATCAAGAACGCTCTTACCAGTAATGGTTGAGGACTTTCAGAAACCTGAAATGGTTGTCACTGTCCATGGAGGACTTCACAACAGCTTCTGAATCCTGTCCTGAGCTGTTTGCTTTGAACGCAAATACTGAAGGGATGGACACACAACAGGAAGAATGTTCAACCAGCTGTCATCATTCTTCTTAATCCATGATGAGTTATCAGTGCATGATGGACTGATAATGTGAGGTGAGCACCATTTCATTAAACCTGCTGTAGCAAATTAGCTCAAAAGGGGAATATTTATAATTAATTATAACTGGTTATAATTAATAATAAATATTTAGATTAGATCTTAGAATTAACTGTAGCAGAATCGATATTACAATTATTTGATCTGTCCATCCACCGAGCAGACAATATAATTATTTATCAATTCTAGGAAAGATTGTTTTCCTGGTCAAGGAACAATAGTCTTCCTACTTATACAGTACTAGCAGCAGTTTAGCATGTAGCAAGGAGCAGCATTCAGTGACTTCGAATCGTGAGCAGGACACAGAGACAATTAATTGTGAATATAAGGGATTTAATACATGGGACTATAGCTAACATACAACTAAATTAAGCAAAACACATATATACAGAATGAAGGAAAGTAAGGAAAAGAGAGAGAAGAGCAAAAGAATGGCAGTGTTTCACATTAATTAACCACAAGCTAATGAGAATCATCAGAATCAAATTTCACCTTCAAAGTGGTTCAAACTTAAACACGCATCTCAATAGTTGTAAACGGTTACTTGCATTGTTTCTTTTGCTGAACAAGAGTCCTGATGCGGTAGACAAGGGGTTCTTGATTTTTTTTAGGAGTGAGCTGAAGATTTTCCTCTGGTTCTTCTGAACATAGGAAAGTCCACAGCGAGTCCACAAAGTTACTTGAAGGTAAAACTGCCAGGTTAAACTCAAGAGGAGAGTTTGGAGCGTGTCCGTCCCAAGAAGAGTTTTGAGCGATGATTAGTCCGAGTTCTGAACTTTTGATAGTTCATAGCTGCCACTCACCTTTTGTGTGGAGTGGCTAATCAGAGGCATGAATTTTTAGCGAGAGAAACTTTCTTTGTCTCCGTTTATGCTCCATTTGCATTTTTATTGCCGGTCTGGAGAGTTGGTGCAGTTTTACTTCAAAGCATAGTAAAAATTGTATGATGCATTTCACGATCACAGTGTACATCATTGTTTGAGGAATAAAAAGATCATTTTGATACCAAGAAAGACACCTCTAGAAGATATTAAAGCAGAGATACACTCATACACTTGAATATAGGTGTTTAAAGTCTAACTAATACAAGTAAAGTGTTGCGACTAGGTTAATATAATTGGGGAACACATGCATATACCAGATACATTTATAACTGCTTAATTAAAGAAAATGTCTTTATGTGTGTGTGTGTGATTGGTGCACACCGTTGGTGCCTGGCACGGGGGTCATTCACTCCTCTTCGGAATGTGTTTGAAGTTTGATAGGGAGTTCAGAGAGGTGATCTGTTTAGCATCGTTTTGATAGTGGGGGAAAACCATTGGAAATTTAGCACCCATATAAACGTAGACGGTGAGGCCAGGTCGGTAATTTATATGCAAATGTCAAAAGGGTCTCTTAAAACAAAGTGTAATCAATCATCAACCTACGCAGATGCGACACTGCTTCCCTCAGTTCAACTCATGAAACGACTGGTCAGGACAAAACCACCTGTGTGGATGAAGAATTTCATAAAGAAATGAATCAAAAGACAGCAGGAATTGAAAGGATAAAGTTAAGTATATACTTATGTAAAAAAGGAAAATGTGCATATGTCTGTTTTACTGTGACTGTATGTGTCACAGGATACAAAACACAGGATTGTATTTCTAATGCCAGGTACAAACTTCAAAATATTTTTGTTGATTATGATAGTCACTGTCAGATTATGTTATTTTGACTTATAAAGGGGTCATCGGATGCCCATTTTCCACAAGTTAATATGATTCTTTAGGGTCTTAATGAAAAGCCTGTAACATACTTTGGTTAAAATGTCTCAATGGTAGTGTAAAAAACACCATCTTTACACTGTCAAAATCAGCTGTTTTCATCAAGCCATTCTAGTCCTTGTTGCTTTAAATGCAAATGAGCTCTGCTGACCCCACCCCTCTCGTTCATGGGGTGACGAGCAGACTGTAAACTTGCCGCAAAACTTGCTAATAGTGATGTTACGTTCGTGAACGACTCATTCTTTTTGAACGAATCTTTTAGGTGAACGAATCGTTCTCGTTCACGTAATCCATTGACTCATATTTCTCGTTCACTGAAATTCCTCCCTTCAGAGCAGCGTGGCGCTGTTAGCTCTAGTCTGTGGACTGTTTCATCCTGTCAAAGACTGACTAAACCTCGAGCCAATAGCATTCGAGTATGAGATGTGACAGAGCATGTGATTTGTTGAATGTAGTGAACGAATAACGCCCTTCACACGAGAGAGAGATCTCGTTCGTGAACTAGTTGAATGAACTGGTACATCTCGTTCGTGAACATAAGAACCAGTTGTTGAAAGATAATGATGGCGCACAGGTTGAGCTCGGCTCGTGTAGTTTGGCATATTTGCAGCAAAGAAAGAAACTTACATTTTACCATTGTAATGAAAACTGACCCACTACTGTGTTTTAGACTTAGTTTTGTGGTATATTTTGCACTTTGAACAATTTACCTGTTTTTATTTACAATTTACTTACAGTTTACTGTACAGAGTACTGAACGAGTAACGAGAGAGATCTTGAGAGAATTGTTCAAAGTGCAAATACCACAAAACTAAGTCTAAAACACCTAGTGGCTCAGTTTTCTTTACAATGGTAAAGTGTACATTTCTTTCTTTGCTGCAATATGCCAGACTACAAATAGCAACCTGACCCTTCATTGCTTGCCGTCTTAAACAATGTGCATGCTGTCTTCAAGAAGGAACGACTATTGACTGAAAAAAGGTACTGTGAGTGTAAACAAACAATGGCTACCTAATGGTGTTTTTTTTTACTCTGGCTGTCTTGTCATCAGAAAAGGCCAAAAATGAATGAAAACCTGACAGTGAACACATATCTGGCTTGCATGAAGAGGACAGTATGGACTAGGGGTTGAACGACTTCTGATTTTTTTTAAAGTCAACTTTTTTGTGATGAAAGTCGAGTCGACGTCGACTAGTCGCTGATGACGTCATTAATGAACAAATAAGTCTGGAGCTGTAACATACACCTTGTGCACAGCTATGGCATATGACACAGCACTGCCCACATGGCTATTGCTCCTATAACAGCTTATTTTTATCAGTTCTTTCGTCTTTGGGTTGTTATATTTCTCAGATTTCTGCTTGTTCTAAATCAGATACAGATAAGTAGCACAGTAAAGATTACATTCATATGAATGAATGCTTTCAAAAGTTCAAGCGAAAAGTTCGTGAAAGTTCGAAAACTTGTGAAAGCGATTGCTTGTGTGTATTAATTCTACCTGGCAGCGCCTCTCTACTATTAGTGAAGCTGTGGGATTTAGTTAAGAAATATATGCTTGAACTTTTCCATTTCTAAGCTATTTTATTGAGAAATCACAGAACAGTGTCGACAATACATTTCCACACAGAGAGATCCTGTGCGCGCGATCTGCGCGGGATGCATTGCATGGGCTACTGTCTGTAGCCTGTGTGTATGTTACAGTGCAGCAGTGCATAAGATTAGAACGCGATTAACTTACCTTTATACAATAAACTGTTTAAAACGTGCATTCTCCCATTCAATTTCGAGCATCCAGTAATATAATCACATGTCTTGTGGAGCTCTTTCAGAGTATGAATTAATTTGTAATTTTAACTGTTTGGAAACAGAGCGTAAATGTGGATTTCTTATACTGTTTCGCCCTCTATAGGACCAGCGACTAGTCGACATCAAGCAAAAAGTGTCATGCCAGAGCACTGAAGTCGACTAGTCGGTGCAACCCATAGTATGAACTGTCAAACCTCCAAAGAGAACTTACGTTAAAAACATTTTTTATCTGAACTTTGTTCCCTCTGTTGCAGTAGTCCCTTTAGGAAACATCATAAATGCAGGAGTATTGTTGTCATAGCTCTACTAACATTTCCTCCATTGTAGGCACTGGGCACACCTACATCCTGTTGCCATCCTGGTCACTGTCACTTGTGTCACCGGAAATGGCTGGCTCTCCATTGAAATTAATAGAATTGTGTTGCTTTGTCACTGCGTCGCTTGTAGTGTGAACGCATCTTTTTTGTCACTATTTGAAAAAAAAACTAACAAAAAATATCTTTCCTTTAATCTTTCCCTGTCTCGCTCGTACTTATTTTAACAATGCCTGAAACTTGGTATTACAAGCACTGTGTCTGTTTGCCTCTTTGCCTCTTTGAGATGAACTGGATAAAAGCTTCTGCTAAATGAATAAATATAAAATGTAAATGTAAACTCTATCCACACTGAGATCAGCTGAAAGGCTTTACCTCACTATGAATTAACATGCGAGTTTCAAGGTATCCTTTACGTGTGAAAGATTTTCTGAAGAGTGTGTTACCAAATGATCATTAAGGTGACCTTTCTTTGTAAAGCTCTTTCCACACTCAGAGCAGGAAAAAGGCTTTATTCCAGCATGAATTAACATGTGCTTCTCAAGGTATCCTTTACGTGTGAAAGATTTTCTGAAGAGTGTGTTACCAAATGATCATTAAGGTGACTTTTCCTGGTAAAACTCTTTCCACACTGAGAGCAGGTAAAAGGCTTTATTCCAGCATGAATTAACATGTGAGCCTTATGGCTTTTGTTACACACGAAACTCTTTCCACACTGAGAGCAGCTGAAAGGCTTTATCCCAGCATGAATTAACATGTGATTCTTAAGGCTTCGGTTACACATGAAAGTGTTTCCACACTGAGAGCAGCTGAAAGGCTTTTCTGAAGAGTGAGTTACCAAATGATTCTTAAGTTGCCTTTTCCTGGTAAAACACTTTCCACACTGAGAGCAGGAAAAAGGCTTTATTCCAGCATGAATTAACATGTGCTTCTCAAGGCTTTCTTTACGCGTGAAAGTGTTTCCACACTGAGAGCAGCTGAAAGGCTTTTCTGAAGAGTGAGTTACTAAATGATCCTTAAGTTGACTTTTCCTGGTAAAACTCTTTCCACACTGAGAGCAGGAAAAAGGCTTTATTCCAGCATGAATTAACATGTGATCCTTAAGGCTTTCTTTACACGTGAAAGTGTTTCCACACTGAGAGCAGCTGAAAGGGTTTTCTGAAGAGTGAGTTACCAAATGATCCTTAAGTCGACTTTTCCTGGTAAAACTCTTTCCACACTGAGAGCAGCTGAAAGGCTTTATTCCAGCATGAATTAACATGTGAGCCTTATGGCTTTTGTTACACGCGAAATTCTTTCCACACTGAGAGCAGCTGAAAGGCTTTATCCCAGCATGAATTAACATGTGATTCTTAAGGCTTCGGTTACACTTGAAAGTGTTTCCGCACTGACAACAGCTGAAAGGCTTTTCTGAAGAGTGAGTTACCAAATGATCCTTAAGTTGCCTTTTTCTGGCAAAACTCTTTCCACACTGAGAGCAGGAAAAAGGCTTTATCCCAGCATGAATTAACATGTGATTCTTAAGGCTTTTGTTACACATGAACGTGTTTCCGCACTGAGAGCAGCTGAAAGGCTTTTCTGAAGAGTGAGTTACCAAATGATCCTTAAGTTGACTTTTCCTGGTAAAACTCTTTCCACACTGAGAGCAGGTAAAAGGCTTTATTCCAGCATGAATTAACATGTGATCCTTAAGGCTTTCTTTACGCGTGAAAGTGTTTCCGCACTGAGAACAGCTGACAGGCTTTTCCTCACTATGACTTCTCATGTGTTTCATAAGGCTTACTTTATGTTTGTAAGTGTTTCCGCACTGAGAACAGCTGACAGGCTTTTCCTCACTATGACTTCTCATGTGATTCCTTAGGCTTTTTTTATGTTTGTAAGTGTTTCCGCACTGAGAGCAGCTGAAAGGCTTTTCTGAAGAGTGAGTTACCAAATGATCCTTAAGTTGCCTTTTCATGGTAAAACTCTTTCCACACTGAGAGCAGGTAAAAGGCTTTTTGACGTCTGCTATTTGAATGCTGCAGCTCACTGATTTTTCTCCGGTCACATGATCTTTCTGATCCTGATGTTTCTCCTCCACCTCATTCAGATCTTGACTTTCTTCTTTCACTTTCATCAGGCCTAAAATGAATAAATGAGAATCAATTGGGACAATTGGAAAAAGGAAAACATTTGTGTACTAGGGCTGCAACAATTGATTATTTTCATAATTGATTATTAGAATGATTAATAAACAAATCATCGATTATTTCACTGATTAATCAGTAGACATTGACTGATTATTTAGCCTTTGCAATTAGTTAAAACAGGGGTCTCCTACTTTTTTACACCACAAACCGGTTTCACTTTGAAAATATTCTTAGGGACCGGCTCTCTCACTTCTCATATATATAAAATATGCAATAATGCGGTTTGACCAGCGTGGTGCTATAGTGCAAAACTGTAATTCAGCCCTCCTGGATGCAATTGAAGAGCATCCACCACCTTACTCCATACTAGGGATGCTCCGATCGATCGGCCGGAGATCGGTATCGGCCGATCATCACATTTTATGACTCGATCGGTACTCGTACATTTGGCCGATCTCATGTACCGATCGCAAATTGATGATGTCAGTGTATGTTTTGCATGATGATATGATGAATGGATTGTTCATTTGTAACAGCAGATTCAGTTAGAGCTGATCTCCACGGGAGCCGGAGCTGATCGCGGCCGCTCTATGAACATTTATTTATAAAACAAAATATCTTCTTTGGCCATATTAGCCTACTCAATAGCATTAACACAGGCTTTACTCCTTTCAAACTTTATCTGGAATGTCACCGTTTCTGTCACTGCAACTTCCCGATCAGGTGAACACACACACACACACAAATGAAATCGTCTGCCTGATGAAAAAAATTGTTTAAAAAAAATGTAGTTAATATTGCATAATTTATGATTTATTTTATCCACCCGCTAATAATCAGAATGCATTTTTTTATTACCCGACCCATGGATTATCCGTAGCGCCCGTGGATAGCCTATAACCGTGATCAAACTACTCCGTTTTGTTCTTTCAGTAGTTTAAATGTTTCTATTTATTTTTTTCCTCTTCAGTCTTATATTGACATGGACAGTATTAAACCTTATGAGTTACATCAGACTTCTCCATATTGGAGTTTAAATGTTTCTATTTATTTTGTCCTCTCTCTAACATTGGATAGGCTAATCAAAACATTCTCATCTTGAGCAGAAAAGAAAGATAACAGTTTCAAAGTTTAAATTCCATCTAACAACTATTTTATATAGTTGTTAGATGGAATTAGATGGAATATATATATATATATATATGTTCTTAGCCTACAGATTAATAATGCTAAATGTAGATCAGAAACGTTTTGTTACATCTGGTTTGAGTCGTAGGTTACTTATAGATAGATAAATAGATAGTAAGAAAAATAACAATATTTGCAGAATTGTTTTTTTCTGCTGTATTTTAGTGAAAGTAATCTATAATTTGACCTCTCACCGTGTTTCTGTTTTTGTTAAAATAACCGCGGCAGCTCTTGAACTTGGCGCCGGTCGCGCGTCCAAAGAGAGAGAGAGCGCGCGCACGGAGCTGAAAGGGCTTGAATAAAGCGCGTTTAGCTTTAGATAAAAATACGAGGATATAGCGCTGAAAGATATTTACCATAAATGACCCTGAGCGCTTGTTATGTGATCTGCTCCGCTGTTTTAATGCGCTGCTCACTTAAAATGGTGCTGCTGTGACGGCTCGCGATCCAGATGGATGCAGGGGTGCGGATGCACTTATAGAAGTAGCCTATTTAAGGATAAAAGACTCGAGTTGCTTTTAAAATATTCACAAGTTCTTTTCCTCGAGTCGAGTAAAGTCTGGGGTCATTTCAGGTCAAGTCAAATCTTAAGGCTATAAAAATGCGACTCGATCTCTGCCTTGTGGTGCATCAGACACATTTTGTTTGCATTTATTTTTGTCTTATATTAAGTATCCTGATATACATAATGTTATGCAAAAACACCATTTTAAAGGAATATTAAAATGTTCACTGTATAAGGAATCATTTTTGTGATTATTTATATAACATTATTATTACATATGTTATATAAAGCTTGAAGCATCAGAATCGGCATCGGTATCGGCCGATCACCATGACAAGAAATCGGTACTTGGTATCGGCTGCAAAAATCCTGATCGGAGCATCCCTACTCCATACACACATATACATATATACAGTGTTTTCTCTAGGATTTTTTCCAGCTGTGGTGGCAGGACTATTTCCCATGGACCAGGCCCCCTCCCCACCCAAGAATCACATGCACTCAGAATTGAATTTATTATAACTAAAAAAGACAAGTAAATATTAAAGTATGAATGAATAAATGAATGACAATCAATAGCACAAACAAAAACAAGATACAAATTAAATTTGTAATAATCTATTAACCCTCTGGTTGTGTTCGGACTCCTGTCACTCTTGTTGTGTTCCCGGTCAAAAATGACCGGACTCCAAACAACTGCTTATAAATCTGTCATTATGCTATATTATCACAAAATATTGGATTCATTCTTTTTGTCAAATTGTTTTCTTTCATTTAGGACTGGTTTTGTGTTTCTATTTGCATCTGATTAATCGTAAGCCTCATTTATCCGAAAGTAGGCTCCTCGTTTTTTGAGTGAAAAAATCTTTTTTTATGAATAATTTTCACAATATTAAACAAAAAATTATAAACATTTGCACTGTTTCTCAAACTAGTGTACTTTAATGATTAATCAGGAAGTTTGCTTTTAAATGCTTTTATTTTGTACAAAATTGCAAAAAGTCACACTTGTGGTGTTCCCGGTCAAAAATGACCGGACTCCGATCAACTGCTTATAAATCTGTCATTATGCTATATTGTCACCAAATATTGGATTCAATCTTTTTGTCAACTTGTTTTCTTTCATTTAGGACTGGTTTTGTGTTTCTATTTGCATCTGATTAAGCGTAGGCCTCATTTATCCGACAGTAGGCACCTCCTTTTTTTGAGTGAAAAAATCATTTTTTATGAATAATTTTCACAATATGAGATAAAAAAATATGAAAATTTGCACTGTTTCTCGCACTAGTGTACTTTAATGATTAATCAGGAAGTTTGCTTTTAAATGCTTTTATTTTGTACAAAATTGCAAAAAGTCACACTTGTGGTGTTCCCGGTCAAAAATGACCGGACTCCGATCAACTGCTTATAAATCTGTCATTATGCTATATTGTCACCAAATATTGGATTCAATCTTTTTGTCAACTTGTTTTCTTTCATTTAGGACTGGTTTTGTGTTTCTATTTGCATCTGATTAATCGTAGGCCTCATTTATCCGACAGTAGGCACCTCCTTTTTTTGAGTGAAAAAATCATTTTTTATGAATAATTTTCACAATATGAGATAAAAAAATATGAAAATTTGCACTGTTTCTCGCACTAGTGTACTTTAATGATTAATCAGGAAGTTTGCTTTTAAATGCTTTTATTTTGTACAAAATTGCAAAAAGTCACACTTGTCAAAAATGGCCGGCCATTGAAAGTGAATGGGGAAGAATGAAAGTAAGAGAAACAACTAGTGTTCAGGAGAATGTTGTGCTTGCAAATATAAAGGCCTTGGACCTGTGCGTGTGTGGATGCATGTATACTCACGCTATCACGCTCACACACACACACACACACACACACACACACCTATGCATGCAAACTATTGTGAGTATTACACCTATTTCATCCTACCCTGAACTGTATGCAATATGCTTTTATGAATCTGATATTATCTCTCTCTCTCTCTCTCTCTCTCTCTCACACACACACACACACACACACACACACACACACACACACACACACACACCTATGCATACAAACTATTGTGAGAATTACCAATGCTATCTTGCGGCAATTCGTACGTATTTTACGAGGTGGCTAATTCGTACGACCTCACTCGTACGATTTAGTAAGATTTAGTACAATTTGTCTAAACCCCAGTGACGGGTAGGTTTAGCGGCAGAGTTAGGTGTAGGTCATTCGTACAAATTCATACGAATTGGCAACTCGTAAAATACGTACGATTTAGCAAAATTCCTACGAATTAGGAATGAATTCTAAATATTACCAAATATGTACGAATTGCCGTGAGATAGCGTTGGAAATTCCAGCCCGATCTCACGGCAATTCGTACATATTTTACGAGGTGGCTAATTCGTACGACCTCACTCGTACGATTTAGTACGATTTAGTACAATTTGTCTAAACCCCAGTGACGGGTAGGTTTAGCGGCAGAGTTAGGTGTAGGTCATTCGTACAAATTCATACGAATTGGCAACTCGTAAAATACGTACGATTTAGCAAAAATCGTATGAATTCCTACGAATTAGCCTCCTCGTAAAATATGTACGAATTGCCGTGAGATCGGGCTGGAATTACCAACGCTATCTCACGGCAATTCGTACATATTTTACGAGGTGGCTAATTCGTATGACCTCACTCGTACGATTTAGTACAATTTGTCTAAACCCCAGTGGCGGGTAGGTTTAGCGGCGGAGTTAGGTGTAGGTCCTTCGTACAAATTCATACGAATTGGCAACTCGTAAAATACGTACGATTTAGCAAAAATCGTATGAATTTGTACGAGTGAGGTCGTACGAATTCGTACGAATTAGCCACCTCATAAAATATGTACGAATTGCCATGAGATCGGGCTGGAATTACACCTATTTCATCCTACCCTGAACTGCATGCAATATGCTTTTATGAATCTGATATTATAACTCTCTCTCTCTCACACACACACACACACACACCACATGCTCAAACTGCCTTGTCTTTATCCTGCATTGACTTCAAAATAATCTTTTCTTTCACCACATATTCTAGACAAAACATTATGACAATAGGTTTTGAGGCTTTCGTGTTCTCACAGAGTAGACGAAAGTTTACAAATAAATGCTAGAGTATACAAATGCCTCACAGTGCCTTGCTTGTCATTCAAATGAGGAAGGGACAACTAAGGATGAATCTTACAATGAAGATGCATTGCAAGATTTATTGGAAGAGGAAAACATCACTGAACAAGCTGAAAACCTTGCAACAACTGAAGTGGAGCAATCTTCTGATTTCGAGGACCCAGCTGAAGTTGATGTAACGTTCTGGTCGAAGGATGGAAAAAAATATATATTTTGAAGTCAATGCAGGCCAAAGACAAGGCAGTTTGAACGTGTGTGTGTGTGATAGAGAGAGAGAGAGAGAGTTATAATATCAGATTCATAAAAGCATATTGCATACAGTTCAGGGTAGGATGAAATAGGTGTAATACTCACAATAGTTTGTATGCATAGATGTGTGTGTGAGAGAGAGTGTGTGAGAGTGTGATAGCATGAGTATACATGCACCCACACACGCACAGGTCCAAGGCCTTTATGTTTGCAAGCACAACATTCTCCTGAACACTAGTTGTTTCTCTTACTTTCATTCTTCCCCATTCACTTTCAATGGCCGGCCATTTTTGACAAGTGTGACTTTGTGCAATTTTGTACAAAATAAAAGCATTTAAAAGCAAACTTCCTGATTAATCATTAAAGCACACTAGTGTGAGAAACAGTGCAAATTTTCATAATTTTTTATCTCATATTGTGAAAATTATTCATAAAAAATGATTTTTTTCACTCAAAAAATGAGGTGCCTACTTTCGGATAAATGAGGCTTACGATTAATCAGATACAAATAGAAACACAAAACCAGTCCTAAATGAAAGAAAACAAGTTGACAAAAAGATTGAATCCAATATTTGGTGATAATATAGCATAATGACAGATTTATAAGCAATTGATCAGAGTCCGGTCATTTTTGACCGGGAACACCACAAGTGTGACTTTTTGCAATTTTGTACAAAATAAAAGCATTTAAAAGCAAACTTCCTGATTAATCATTAAAGTACACTAGTGTGAGAAACAGTGCAAATTTTTATATTTTTTTGTTTAATGTGAAAATTATTCATAAAAAAAGATTTTTTCACTCAAAAAATGAGGAGCCTACTCTCAGATAAATGAGGCCTACGATTAATCAGATGCAAACAGAAACACAAAACCAGTCCTAAATGAAAGAAAACAAGTTGACGAAAAGAATGAATCCAAAATTTAGTGATAATATAGCATAATGACAGATTTATAAGCAGTTGTTTGGAGTTTGGAGACCGGGAACACAACAAGTGTGACTAGGTGAAATAAAACCCACAAAAAATTAAGAAAATTCTAAAAAAATTAGTGAGAAGTACTTATACCCTATGTGCACAAAGTCACTAAGTTTGAGTCCAATGCGATAACGTTAACTAGTATTTTCGGGAAAAAGAAAATCTTTTTCGGGTCAATTTGACCCGAACACAACCAGAGGGTTAAACTAAAATAACACTGGATTGTCTTCACTGTATAAGTAGACAGTAATGACAGACAGCAGCAGGTTTATTTAGGCTGCTGTCTCTGTAAGACCTCATGCATGGATCTAAAATACTGTTACTGGGGACACTTAATTTCTAGCGATTATCGTCAATTGGATTTCACAGATACTATTTAAACTATACTGAGCTAGACAATGACATCTCCAAATTCAATAATGAAATGCCCTTAACTGAAAATTGAGTGTTTAATCTTATTATACATTACTGAAACTCTATCCTCCAACTTATAAGACAAAAGATAATTGTCTGTTCTGCTCTATTTGTGTACAATCTATACACCTTTTACTTTTTAAGACTAAAATAAAAGATGGATTCATTGTTATTCTTAATTAAAAAGCACAACAACAATAAAACAGTACATTACAATGATGTTACGGTGCCTAATTGTAGAATAAAGTCGTTATTTTTGTTTTATTTCCGTACAAAAAGTATTCTCGTAGATTCATAACATTACGATTGAACCACTGATGGCAGATGGAGTATCCTGATTGTGCTTTTCATACTTTTCTGGGCCTTGACAGTGTTATTCACTTGGCAGTCAATGGGACAGTCACAAGCCTCCCGGTTTTCATCTAAAACATCTTAAATTGTGTTCGGAGGACGAACAAAGCTTGTATGGGTTCGAAACGACATGCGGGTAAGTGATTAATGACAACATTTTCATTTTGGGGTGGAGTATCCCTTTAAGGAGTAGTAACATTTGTACAGTCTTACAGTTACAAACGGCCCTTTGATGGCAGCCATAATGTTGAAGTGGCCCTCAGTGAAAATGAGTTTGACACCCTTGTACTAAAGGCTTCAATTCTGAACAAACCTGCTGACTTTATAAATAGTTAGAGAAGAAAAGCTGGGCATCATACACTAAATGACTGAGGATCGCACACTAAATGACTGAGGATCGCACACTAAATGACTGAGGATCGCACACTAAATGACTGAGGATCGCACACTAAATGACTGAGGATCACACACTAAATGACTGAGGATCACACACTTAATGACTGAGGATCACACACTAAATGACTGAGGATCACACACTAAATGACTGAGGATCACACACTAAATGACTGAGGCTCACACACTAAATGGCTGAAGATCACACACTAAATGGCTGAGGATCACACAGTAAATGGCTGAGGATCACACACTTAATGACTGAGGATCACACACTTAATGACTGAGGATCACACACTTAATGACTGAGGATCACACTTAATGACTGAAGATCACACACTAATGAGGATCACACACTAAATGACTGAGATCACACACTAAATGAGGATCACACACTAAATGACTGAGGATCACACTAATGACTGAGGATCACACACTTAATGACTGAGGATCACACACTAATGACTGAGGATCACACTTAATGACTGAGGATCACACACTTAATGACTGAGGATCACACACTAAATGACTGAGGATCACACACTTAATGACTGAGGATCACACACTTAATGACTGAGGATCACACACTTAATGACTGAGGATCACACACTTAATGACTGAGGATCACACACTAAATGACTGAGGATCACACACTAATGACTGAAGATCACACACTAATGACTGAAGATCACACACTAAATGACTGAGGATCACACACTAAATGACTGAGGATCACACACTAAATGACTGAGGATCACACACTAAATGACTGAGGATCACTCACTAAATGACTGAGGATCACTCACTAAATGACTGAGGATCACACACTAAAAGACTGAGGATCATGCACTAAATGACTGAGGATCACGCACTAAATGACTGAGGATCACACACTAAATGACTGAAGATCACACACTAAATGACTGAGGATCACGCACTAAATGACTGAGGATCACACACTTAATGACTGAGGATCACGCACTAAATGACTGAAGATCACACACATGCAAAAAGCAGCAAACAACTGAACATGAGGATTCACATGATCATATCATATCACATCACGCACCTGCAGCGCTTCTGCAAGCGGAGAAAAACATAATAAAGATTGGCTCTAATGTGTGCGTGTGTGTGTATATATACAATAAAAAAAAAAAAGACCTTTAAAAAAAAAAAAAGAAAAAGAAAATTATATATTTATATATATATATACAGTGGGTACGGAAAGTATTCAGACCCCCTTAAATTTTTCACTCTTTGTTATATTGCAGCCATTTGCTAAAATCATTTAAGTTCATTTTTTTTCCTCAATGTACACACAGCACCCCATATTGACAGAAAAACACAGAATTGTTGACATTTTTGCAGATTTATTAAAAAAGAAAAACTGAAATATCACATGGTCCTAAGTATTCAGACCCTTTGCTGTGACACTCATATATTTAACTCAGGTGCTGTCCATTTCTTCTGATCATCCTTGAGATGGTTCTACACCTTCATTTGAGTCCAGCTGTGTTTGATTATACTGATTGGACTTGATTAGGAAAGCCACACACTGTCTATATAAGACCTTACAGCTCACAGTGCATGTCAGAGCAAATGAGAATCATGAGGTCAAAGGAACTGCCTGAAGAGCTCAGAGACAGAATTGTGGCAAGGCACAGATCTGGGAAAGGTTACAAAAACATTTCTGCTGCACTTAAGGTTCCTAAGAGCACAGTGGCCTCCATAATCCTTAAATGGAAGACGTTTGGGACGACCAGAACTCTTCCTAGAGCTGGCCGTCCGGCCAAACTGAGCTATTGGGGGAGAAGGGCCTTGGTGAGAGAGGTAAAGAAGAACCCAAAGATCACTGTGGCTGAACTCCAGAGATGCATTCGGGAGATGGGAGAAAGTTGTAGAAAGTCAACCATCACTGCAGCCCTCCACCAGTCGGGGCTTTATGGCAGAGTGGCCCGACACATGAAAAGCCCGCATGGAGTTTGCTAAAAAAACACCTGAAGGACTCCAAGATGGTGACAAATAAGATTCTCTGGTCTGATGAGATCAAGATATAACTTTTTGGCCTTAATTCTAAGCGGTATGTGTGGAGAAAACCAGGCACTGCTCATCACCTGTCCAATACAGTCCCAACAGTGAAGCATGGTGGTGGCAGCATCATGCTGTGGGGGTGTTTTTCAGCTGCAGGGACAGGACGACTGGTTGCAATCGAGGGAAAGATGAATGCCGCCAAGTACAGGGATATCCTGGACGAAAACCTTCTCCAGAGTGCTCAGGACCTCGGACTGGGCCGAAGGTTTACCTTCCAACAAGACAATGACCCTAAGCACACAGCTAAAATAACGAAGGAGTGGCTTCACAACAACTCCGTGACTGTTCTTGAATGGCCCAGCCAGAGCCCTGACTTAAACCCAATTGAGCATCTCTGGAGAGACCTAAAAATGGCTGTCCACCAACGTTTACCATCCAACCTGACAGAATTGGAGAGGATCTGCAA
Organism: Schizothorax lantsangensis; assembly: GCA_027422415.1. NCBI lineage: Eukaryota > Metazoa > Chordata > Actinopteri > Cypriniformes > Cyprinidae > Schizothorax > Schizothorax lantsangensis. Next base: position 185,444 of record JAPDDO010000137.1, on the reverse strand, counting down.
GGAGGAATGGCAGAGGATCCCCAAATCCAGGTGTGAAAAACTTGTTGCATCTTTCCCAAAAAGACTCATGGCTGTATTAAATCAAAAGGGTGCTTCTACTAAATACTGAGCAAAGGGTCTGAATACTTAGGACCATGCGATATTTCAGTTTTTCTTTTTTAATAAATCTGCAAAAATGTCAACAATTCTGTGTTTTTCTGTCAATATGGGGTGCTGTGTATACATTAATGAGGGAAAAAAATGAACTTAAATGATTTTAGCAAATGGCTGCAATATTACAAAGAGTGAAAAATTTAAGGGGGTCTGAATACTTTCCGTACCCACTGTATATACAGGGCTCTAGACTGCGACCATTTTTTGAGTGTGCGAGTAAAAATTTGACATGGTCGCACTTGTGCTAGTGCATGGTCTGTGCTGCTCCAAAGCGCGCGCTGCCAGCCGCAGCACATTGTAGCAGGAGAAAGATTTCACTGATCACGTGAAGAGAGGCGCTTTCAGAAGGAGCGCGAAGGTGCACGCAACGGAGGATTTGGTTTTCAAACTAAAGTAAAAGACCGCTTCTTAAACCAGAGAAGGTGAACATGTTGGTATTCTTATAGAGAAAACATGCAACTCCTGTCAGCGACAGACAGTTTAGTTTTACTTTGAAAAGCTTGTTATCTTTGCTGTTTACTTAACGTTACACTATGGAAGCTTTCCTTATTTGTTTTTTTATTATTATTATTTTATTCCTCCGTGTTTGCTAAACATTCTGTAATTTATTAGTAGGTGTAATACATCATGTGATGTGTCCTGTGCCATGCCTCGTCTTATTCGCTTTTTTTAATAAATGTGTCATCAGTGGTTCAATCTGAATGTTATGAAGCTACGAGAATACTTTTTGTACGGAAATAAAACAAAAATAACGACTTTATTCTACAATTAGGCACCGTAATGTCATTGTAACATACTGTTTTATTGTTGTTGTGCTTTTTAATTAAGAATAACAATGAATCCATCTTTTGTTTTAGGGTGAATCCCATTTCTCTGTCTTACCCCTTCCCCTTACCCCTTCCCCTTAGTTTTGCGCGTTCACGTGAGAGTAAGGGCTGTCCCAATTCTCGTTTTGATCGAGGGGTAGGGCTAAGGGGAAGGGGTAGATACCCCTTAAAACCAAGCATTTTCGCAAGCTTACTTGAAACCAAGGGGTACCCAGAACACACTGCGCAACCGTCAACAATGTCGGCCAGATCATCCAGAGAGTCCCATTTTCGGCTTAAATAATTGATTTAAAAATTACGACAGTCTTGTTTTGTGCTCTACACAGTCCTGTACATATATATTTGCAACCATGTTCTTAATTGAAACGTTTTAAAAAATTATATCACGCACTAAATGACTGAGGATCACGCACTAAATGACTGAGGATCACGCACTAAATGACTGAGGATCACGCACTAAATGACTGAGGATCACGCACTAAATGACTGAAGATCACGCACTAAATGACTGAGGATCACGCACTAAATGACTGAGGATCACGCACTAAATGACTGAGGATCACGCACTAAATGACTGAAGATCACGCACTAAATGACTGAAGATCACGCACTAAATGACTGAAGATCACGCCACTAAATGACTGAGGAACGCACTAAATGACTGAAGATCACGCACTAAATGACTGAAGATCACGCACTAAATGACTGAAGATCACGCACTAAATGACTGAAGATCACGCACTAAATGACTGAATGACTGAGGATCACGCACTAAATGACTGAAGATCACGCACTAAATGACTGAATGACTGAGGATCACGCACTAAATGACTGAATGACTGAGGATCACGCACTAAATGACTGAGGATCACACACTAAATGACTGAAGATCACGCACTAAATGACTGAAGATCACGCACTAAATGACTGAAGATGGTCTAGGAACGGAATTAGTTGTGTAAAGGACCTTTTTAAAGACGGCGTATTTATTTCATTCCAACAGCTAAGAACGGACTTTGAGATCCCTCAGTCTAATTTTTTTACGTACTTACAGGTCGTAGCTTTATTAAAAAGCATTTCTCTCCTTCCTTGAACCAACCTGAAGGGGGCTGGATGGATGAGTTGTTAAATATGGACCCTTTTCGAAGAGGTATGGTGTCTATTCTATATGAGGTTATTCAAAGAAACCGCCTCCCCATCTCTAGACCATATAAGGAGGCAATGGGAGGAGGAACTGGGAATAGAAATATCAGATTCAGCCTGGCAGTGCACAGTAGAACTGGTACACTCATCTTCTGTATGTATTAGACATGGACTTCTGCAATTCAAGGTGCTTCATAGGCTCCATTTGTCTAGGAGCAAGCTGGCTAAAATGTATCCGGGGTCAGACCCATCTTGCCCCAGATGTGGCTTGGAACCAGCAGACCTGAGTCATATGTTTTGGGGATGCCCCAAATTAAAAAGTTTTTGGACAGACATCTTCAGAACATTTTCATCTATATGTGACAAAGACATAGACCCTAATCCTCTGACTTCCATTTTCGGTGTAATGCCAGAAGAAGTGCGCCTATCAGCTAATCAGGTAGAAATTATTGCCTTTTCCTCATTATTGGCTAGGCGCCTGATTCTTCTCAGTTGGAAAAAGGCTAGACCACCATCTCATAAACACTGGGTAATTGAGGTGATGTCTTATCTTAAACTTGAGCACCTTAAATATACTATTCGAGGTTCCTCTGGAAAGTTTCATAGGGTCTGGCAGCCCTTCTTATCTTACGTTGAATCCTTATGGGACACTATTTCATAATTGATCATATCTGACCCTGATATGTTTCCCTTTGGGTTTTTTTTTTTTCTTTTTTTTTTTTTTTTTTTTCTCATAAATTAAAGGGGTGTGTATGTGTTGTTTATAGTTGTGTTTTGGTGAGAAAAATGTGATTTAAGTAGAATGTTGTATATGTTTGTGTAGCTGAGATTGTTGTATAATGAAAATCAATAAAAATATTTGAATTAAATGACTGAGGATCACGCACTAAATGACTGAAGATCACGCACTAAATGACTGAGGATCACGCACTAAATGACTGAGGATCACGCACTAAATGACTGAGGATCACGCACTAAATGACTGAAGATCACGCACTAAATGACTGAAGATCACGCACTAAATGACTGAAGATCACGCACTAAATGACTGAATGACTGAGGATCACGCACTAAATGACTGAAGATCACGCACTAAATGACTGAAGATCACGCACTAAATGACTGAATGACTGAGGATCACGCACTAAATGACTGAGGATCACACACTAAATGACTGAAGATCACGCACTAAATGACTGAAGATCACGCACTAAATGACTGAAGATGGTCTAGGAACGGAATTAGTTGTGTAAAGGACCTTTTTAAAGACGGCGTATTTATTTCATTCCAACAGCTAAGAACGGACTTTGAGATCCCTCAGTCTAATTTTTTTACGTACTTACAGGTCCGTAGCTTTATTAAAAAGCATTTCTCTCCTTCCTTGAACCAACCTGAAGGGGGCTGGATAGATGAGTTGTTAAATATGGACCCTTTTCGAAGAGGTATGGTGTCTATTCTATATGAGGTTATTCAAAGAACCGCCTCCCCATCTCTAGACCATATAAGGAGGCAATGGGAGGAGGAACTGGGAATAGAAATATCAGATTCAGCCTGGCAGTGCACAGTAGAACTGGTACACTCATCTTCTGTATGTATTAGACATGGACTTCTGCAATTCAAGGTGCTTCATAGGCTCCATTTGTCTAGGAGCAAGCTGGCTAAAATGTATCCGGGGTCAGACCCATCTTGCCCCAGATGTGGCTTGGAACCAGCAGACCTGAGTCATATGTTTTGGGGATGCCCCAAATTAAAAGTTTTTGGACAGACATCTTCAGAACATTTTCATCTATATGTGACAAAGACATAGACCCTAATCCTCTGACTTCCATTTTCGGTGTAATGCCAGAAGAAGTGCGCCTATCAGCTAATCAGGTAGAAATTATTGCCTTTTCCTCATTATTGGCTAGGCGCCTGATTCTTCTCAGTTGGAAAAAGGCTAGACCACCATCTCATAAACACTGGGTAATTGAGGTGATGTCTTATCTTAAACTTGAGCACCTTAAATATACTATTCGAGGTTCCTCTGGAAAGTTTCATAGGGTCTGGCAGCCCTTCTTATCTTACGTTGAATCCTTATGGGACACTATTTCATAATTGATCATATCTGACCTGAATGTTTCCCTTTGGGGTTTTTTTTTTTCTTTTTTTTTTTTTTTTTTTTTCTCATAAATTAAAGGGGTGTGTATGTGTTGTTTATAGTTGTGTTTTGGTGAGAAAAATGTGATTTAAGTAGAATGTTGTATATGTTTGTGTAGCTGAGATTGTTGTATAATGAAAATCAATAAAAATATTTGAATTAAATGACTGAGGATCACGCACTAAATGACTGAAGATCACGCACTAAATGACTGAGGATCACGCACTAAATGACTGAGGATCACGCACTAAATGACTGAGGATCACGCACTAAATGACTGAAGATCACGCACTAAATGACTGAGGATCACGCATTAAATGACTGAGGATCACGCACTAAATGACTGAGGATCACGCACTAAATGACTGAGGATCACGCACTAAATGACTGAAGATCACGCACTAAATGACTGAGGATCACGCACTAAATGACTGAGGATCACGCACTAAATGACTGGGATCACGCACTAATGACTGAGGATCACGCACTAAATGACTGAGGATCACGCACTAAATGACTGAGGATCACGCACTAAATGACTGAAGATCACGCACTAAATGACTGAAGATCACGCACTAAATGACTGAGGATCACGCACTAAATGACTGAAGATCACGCACTAAATGACTGAAGATCACGCACTAAATGACTGAAGATCACACACTAAATGACTGAAGATCACGCACTAAATGACTGAGGATCACGCACTAAATGACTGAGGATCACGCACTAAATGACTGAAGATCACGCACTAAATGACTGAAGATCACACACTAAATGACTGAGGATCACGCACTAAATGACTGAAGATCACGCACTAAATGACTGAAGATCACGCACTAAATGACTGAGGATCACGCACTAAATGACTGAGGATCACGCACTAAATGACTGAAGATCACGCACTAAATGACTGAAGATCACGCACTAAATGACTGAAGATCACGCACTAAATGACTGAAGATCATTTAGGATCACGCACTAAATGACTGAAGATCACGCACTAAATGACTGAGGATCACGCACTAAATGACTGAGGATCACACACTAAATGACTGAAGATCACACACTGAATGACTGAGGATGACACACTAAATGACTGAAGATCACACACTAAATGACTGAGGATCACGCACTAAATGACTGAGGATCACGCACTAAATGACTGAGGATCACGCACTAAATGACTGAGGATCACGCACTAAATGACTGAGGATCACGCACTAAATGACTGAGGATCACGCACTAAATGACTGAGGATCACGCACTAAATGACTGAAGATCACACACTAAATGACTGAGGATCACACACTAAATGACTGAGGATCACGCACTAAATGACTGAGGATCACACACTAAATGACTGAAGATCACACACTAAATGACTGAAGATCACACACTAAATGACTGAGGATCACGCACTAAATGACTGAGGATCACGCACTAAATGACTGAAGATCACACACTAAATGACTGAGGATCACAGACTAAATGACTGAATATCACACAATAAATGACTGAGGATCACACACTAAATGACTGAAGATCACACACTAAATGACTGAAGATCACACACTAAATGACTGAAGATCACACACTAAATGACTGAGGATCACACACTAAATGACTGAGGATCACACACTAAATGACTGAGGATCACGCACTAAATGACTGAAGATCACGCACTAAATGACTGAAGATCACGCACTAAATGACTGAGGATCACGCACTAAATGACTGAGGATCAGCACTAAATGACTGAGGATCACACACTAAATGACTGAGGATCACACACTAAATGACTGAGGATCACACACTAAATGACTGAGGATCACGCACTAAATGACAGGATCAGCACTAAATGACTGAGGATCACAGACTAAATGACTGAAGATCACACAATAAATGACTGAGGATCACACACTAAATGACTGAAGATCACACACTAAATGACTGAAGATCACACACTAAATGACTGAAGATCACACACTAAATGACTGAAGATCACACACTAAATGACTGAGGATCACGCACTAAATGACTGAGGATCACGCACTAAATGACTGAGGATCACGCACTAAATGACTGAAGATCACGCACTAAATGACTGAAGATCACGCACTAAATGACTGAGGATCACGCACTAAATGACTGAGGATCAGCACTAAATGACTGAGGATCACACACTAAATGACTGAGGATCACACACTAAATGACTGAGGATCACACACTAAATGACTGAGGATCACGCACTAAATGACTGAGGATCAGCACTAAATGACTGAGGATCACACACTAAATGACTGAGGATCACACACTAAATGACTGAGGATCACGCACTAAATGACTGAGGATCAGCACTAAATGACTGAGGATCACACACTAAATGACTGAGGATCACGCACTAAATGACTGAGGATCACGCACTAAATGACTGAGGATCAGCACTAAATGACTGAGGATCACACACTAAATGACTGAGGATCACACACTAAATGACTGAGGATCAGCACTAAATGACTGAGGATCACGCACTAAATGACTGAGGATCACGCACTAAATGACTGAGGATCACACACTAAATGACTGAAGATCACACACTAAACGACTGAGGATCACACACTAAATGACTGAGGATCACAAACTAAATGACTGAGGATCACAAACTAAATGACTGAGGATCACACACTAAATGACTGAGGATCACACACTAAATGACTGAGGATCACACACTAAATGACTGAAGATCACACACTAAATGACTGAGGATCACACACTACTAGACTTTCGTGTAAATCCAATCATAACAATCTCATGCCAATATTTTAATAAGAATCAAATGCATTGAAAATGAAAACCAACCTGTTTGTTCCTCGAAATCTTCTTGTTTGAGACTGAAAACTTCTTCAATCCTGAAGTCTTGAGTCTCCTCTTTAATAATCGCCATGTTTCTGTCATGATTAAGATGAGAATAATTAACAAAGAAAAACAAAACTACATCTCCTTAGACAAGTAATCAGAGCAAAACCGCTCAAAACAAGCTTCACAAAACCAAAGAACACAAGTTATATATAATAACACATGATTTATAATAGTTATTGTATGATCATATAAACTCTTGCAGGGTTTGTTTTCTACACGTTTGTGTTGTTCAGCGCTGATTCAATCGAAACAGAAGCATTTTGATGTAAAATAGACTCAGTTTAGTTGTTAAAGAGCTGTTTCTCATCACTACTTGTTAGGGAGCGAGTTCATGTTTACTGTTAAAGAGCTGTTTCTCATCACTACTTGTTAGGGAGCGAGTTCATGTTTACTGTTAAAGAGCTGTTTCTCCATCACTACTTGTTAGGGAGCGAGTTCATGTTTACTGTTAAAGAGCTGTTTCTCATCACTACTTGTTAGGGAGCGAGTTCATGTTCACTGTTAAAGAGCTGTTTCTCCATCACTACTTGTTAGGGAGCGAGTTCATGTTTACTGTTAAAGAGCTGTTTCTCATCACTACTTGTTAGGGAGCGAGTTCACGTTTACTGTTAAAGAGCTGTTTCTCATCACTACTTGTTAGGGAGCGAGTTCATGTTTACTGTTAAAGAGCTGTTTCTCCATCACTTCTTGTTAGGGAGCGAGTTCATGTTTACTGTTAAAGAGCTGTTTCTCATCACTTCTTGTTAGGGAACGAGTTCATGTTTACTGTTAAAGAGCTGTTTCTCCATCACTTCTTGTTAGGGAGCGAGTTCACGTTTACTGTTAAAGAGCTGTTTCTCCATCACTTCTTGTTAGGGAGCGAGTTCATGTTTACTGTTAAAGAGCTGTTTCTCATCACTTCTTGTTAGGGAACGAGTTCACGTTTACTGTTAAAGAGCTGTTTCTCCATCACTTCTTGTTAGGGAACGAGTTCACGTTTACTGTTAAAGAGCTGTTTCTCATCACTACTTGTTAGGGAGCGAGTTCATGTTTACTGTTAAAGAGCTGTTTCTCCATCACTACTTGTTAGGGAGCGAGTTCACGTTTACTGTTAAAGAGCTGTTTCTCATCACTACTTGTTGGAGGGAGGAGTTCAAGTTTACTGTTAAAGAGCTGTTTCTCATCACTACTTGTTAGGGAGCGAGTTCACGTTTACTGTTAAAGAGCTGTTTCTCCATCACTTCTTGTTAGGGAGCGAGTTCATGTTTACTGTTAAAGAGCTGTTTCTCCATCACTTCTTGTTAGGGAGCGAGTTCACGTTTACTGTTAAAGAGCTGTTTCTCATCACTACTTGTTAGGGAACGAGTTCATGTTTACTGTTAAAAAGCTGTTTCTCCATCACTACTTGTTAGGGAGCGAGTTCACGTTTACTGTTAAAGAGCTGTTTCTCCATCACTACTTGTTAGGGAGCGAGTTCACGTTTACTGTTAAAGAGCTGTTTCTCATCACTACTTGTTAGGGAGCGAGTTCACGTTTACTGTTAAAGAGCTGTTTCTCATCACTACTTGTTAGGGAGCGAGTTCACGTTTACTGTTAAAGAGCTGTTTCTCATCACTACTTGTTAGGGAGCGAGTTCACGTTTACTGTTAAAGAGCTGTTTCTCATCACTACTTGTTAGGGAGCGAGTTCACGTTTACTGTTAAAGAGCTGTTTCTCCATCACTTCTTGTTAGGGAGCGAGTTCACGTTTACTGTTAAAGAGCTGTTTCTCATCACTACTTGTTAGGGAGCGAGTTCATGTTTACTGTTAAAGAGCTGTTTCTCATCACTACTTGTTAGGGAGCGAGTTCATGTTTACTGTTAAAGAGCTGTTTCTCATCACTACTTGTTAGGGAGCGAGTTCATGTTTACTGTTAAAGAGCTGTTTCTCCATCACTTCTTGTTAGGGAGCGAGTTCATGTTTACTGTTAAAGAGCTGTTTCTCATCACTACTTGTTAGGGAGCGAGTTCATGTTTACTGTTAAAGAGCTGTTTCTCATCACTACTTGTTAGGGAGCGAGTTCATGTTTACTGTTAAAGAGCTGTTTCTCATCACTACTTGTTAGGGAGCGAGTTCATGTTTACTGTTAAAGAGCTGTTTCTCATCACTACTTGTTAGGGAGCGAGTTCACGTTTACTGTTAAAGAGCTGTTTCTCATCACTACTTGTTAGGGAGCGAGTTCACGTTTACTGTTAAAGAGCTGTTTCTCAGCACTACTTGTTAGGGAGCGAGTTCACGTTTACTGTTAAAGAGCTGTTTCTCCATCACTACTTGTTAGGGAGCGAGTTCACGTTTACTGTTAAAGAGCTGTTTCTCATCACTACTTGTTAGGGAGCGAGTTCATGTTTACTGTTAAAGAGCTGTTTCTCCATCACTACTTGTTAGGGAGCGAGTTCATGTTTACTGTTAAAGAGCTGTTTCTCATCACTACTTGTTAGGGAGCGAGTTCATGTTTACTGTTAAAGAGCTGTTTCTCATCACTACTTGTTAGGGAGCGAGTTCACGTTTACTGTTAAAGAGCTGTTTCTCATCACTACTTGTTAGGGAGCGAGTTCACGTTTACTGTTAAAGAGCTGTTTCTCATCACTACTTGTTAGGGAGCGAGTTCATGTTTACTGTTAAAGAGCTGTTTCTCATCACTACTTGTTAGGGAGCGAGTTCACGTTTACTGTTAAAGAGCTGTTTCTCATCACTACTTGTTAGGGAGCGAGTTCACGTTTACTGTTAAAGAGCTGTTTCTCATCACTACTTGTTAGGGAGCGAGTTCATGTTTACTGTTAAAGAGCTGTTTCTCATCACTACTTGTTAGGGAGCGAGTTCATGTTTACTATCAAGTGATTCTCGACACAACTTTACTGTTACTCGTCCACAGATGCGCTTAACTTACACAAAGTAATGATTTTTAACGTTAGGTAAAGTATTACGGCGTTATATTCAATAACAGTTTATTCATATCACTGTTTCCCATCAAATAAACTGGTTGTAATCGTTTAAACACTTGAGATGATTAAAAACACAAACCTCTCTTCAGCCGAGAGTCACAGACGCACGGAGCGCGCGCTGCCTTGTGACGTCATGACGTCAAACCAAAATAAAAGTCTTCTCAGAATCAGCTTTATTATTGGCCAGGTATTTATTAGATAAGTGTGGTGTCTCCACACCATTATAGAAATTCACACACAAAAACACATTAAAAACGATAAGATAAAGGATTAACTCAAGGAATGAATCACAGATTCCCAAAGCCCTTAATACCTTTCCCCCCCAAAAGCTTAGTTTCTACTCACCATACAGTTACCAACACTGCAGAAATATGACATTATGGTATTTATTATTAATGTCACTGTTCTTATAAGTTATTTATATTAAATACTGGGGTACTATAAAGGAAGTAAGCCACTTTTATAGAGATTGTTTAGTTTCACATATTTAGATATTTTTTCATTAAAAACACTATAATTTATTATTATTATTATTATATTATTATTATTAGTCTTCTTGTTGTGTAAACCATAAAGTAAAATAAAAATATTTCTAATAAACTGTAATTCAAGTATTAATTGAATAATTCCCAGCCTGCACTATAATGTAATATTAATGTTAAGTGCATTTACAATTGAAAACCAATACTGAAAATGATTTCATATTAATCCCAGCCGGCATTTCAACGTTGTTTCACCGGTGAATCCACGTCGGGTACCATGGTTGAATCAACATTGGATTATGTTTAGATTTTGCAAATTGGATCAACGTTGATAATACGACGTTGTTTCACTGCGAAATCATGACGTTGTTTCACCGTTGAAATCGTGACGTTGTTTCACCGTCTTACCTTCAGCATGGGTGAATTAAGGTCGTTCTGTAGACGTTGGATTAACGTTGAATTGTGTGTTGATTTTGCAAATTGAATCAACGTTGATATTGTGATGTTGTTTCACCGTCGTACTTTCAACATGAGTGAATACACAACTGTACGTTCAATTACAACCTAGTTTGCATTTAGATCAACACTGTACACATACATAAAGCTTAAAAATCAAATGACTGACAGCAATGGCTTTACAATCAACTTAAATAAACTACCACACGCTGAAAATGGTAAAACAGCAGTTTTATTTTGGAAACATACAGTATAAAACATGTGAAAATAATCCCAAACTTTAGCTTGCAGTGCTTGTGCTTGGATGTATTGTTAAAAACCTGTAAAATACAAATACAACATTTAAAGACTCCAAGTGTTTGTACCATAACATGCATATTTTGCGCTGCACTTGCAAGAGAAACCCTTGTACTTCTTTTGACTGAAACCAGTTGATCTTTTATTTTGGTGGAAATCTATAGTTTCTGTGAAAACATGTTTTACTAATGTGTCTCATTACAAGAGATTTGTACATTTGTGCAGTGGGAACGTGTTGAACAGTTTGAGAATGGAACCTGCAACAGAAACCGGTGGTAAAGGATATGACTGTCTGAGTTTTGTCGACAGCCAGAGGAAATTCTTTACGCAGGAAAAATGCTGCATTGAATGAAATGCATTTAATATTTTAAGTAGAAATGTTTCTTCAAATTCTGATAAAATGTTAGAACCAACTGACTTGTGCATATAGCGTGGTTGTGCTTTGGGTGATCCTTGAAAGAGTCCCAGCTCTAGGTCCTTTCTGATGCCGTGTCCTCCTCTCTCTCACACTTGTGCACTTTCTGTACTGTCCTGTATGTATAAATAACAAAAACACCAAAAATAAATACTCATAAAAGATCAACTTTGATATTGTGAAATATCTTTAACTGAAAACTGAATGCAAAACATATCACATACAATATTTTCACTTTAAGTTCAATAACAGTGGGGTTGGAAACAAAGTGCACAACACTATTCATTAAACACCTATTTAATGTATTCAGATGAAAGTTTGCAATATTAAATTATTCACAAGCAGTTTTATCAGAGCCCCCAGTTACACTGTTTTAATCAGAATCCTAACTATACAGTGTATTTAGTAAAACAAGTCAAATCAAATCAAGTAAATTTTTATTAAACTAAGTAAAATCAAAACCTTTCTCAAAAGGTCAATGAATCTCTTCCAGAAGTGACAGTGCAATGTAGCAGATGAACAATTACTCACCAAATTACCAATAAACAGCCGGATCCTTGTTGAATCTACAAGGGGAAAGAAGAAATGGTTCACTGAAAAGTTTTATTCCTAATAAGAATATTTATTGTTGTCAGCCACTTTAACATTGTAAATACAGTTTGAACATTAACACTGCACAGTGCTTACATACAGGTAAATACAAAACTTCAATAATGATTAAATTAAAATGTGTTGTACCAAAAGTTAAATAAAAACTGTACTATACTTAAATGTAAAAAAAAAAAAAACTTTACTCAAAAAAAGATTAAATTAAAATGTATTAACATTAATTTATATTTAATGTAGTGATTCCTCTGCGTACCACTAGAGGGAGCCTGAGTAGCACTAGTGGTACTCATACCACACTTTGAGAATCACTGCTTTAAACAATATTAATAAGTTTAAATTTGCGATTATATGATATTTAGAAAACATGAACAGAGTATGTAATCTTTGAGACTATTATACGATTAAAAATATAACACAATGCATGGCATTCACATCAGAAAAATTTGAAAAATCTCTAAGACAGACATTAACGTAACAACTTAGGGTGAATCCCATTTCTCTGTCTTACACCTTCCCCTTCCCCTACCCCTTCATCTTACCCCTAGCCCTTGTCCCTCGAAACCGAGTGGTAAGCGCTAGGGGTGAAAACATACCCCTATGAAATGAGACACCACTTGGTTACGGTTACGTCATTGTACATCGTCGCTAGCTGGCTGCTACGTCACCAGAGGCGACAAGTGTTGATCACAAACTTCCAAGATGCGTCTGCAAGTGTGTGTATGTCGATCGCGTGGGTTTTATTAGTGATGTTTTTGAGATTGTTGTGCAAATCAGCGATGTAAAGCGTAGCAAACTAGCGATTTTTTAAAACGTTTCAATTAAGAACATGGTTGCAAATATATATGTACAGGACTGTGTAGAGCACAAAACAAGACTGTCGTAATTTTTAAATCAATTATTTAAGCCGAAAATGGGACTCTCTGGATGATCTGGCCGACATTGTTGACGGTTGCGCAGTGTGTTCTGGGTACCCCTTGGTTTCAAGTAAGCTCGCGAAAATGCTTGGTTTTAAGGGGTATCTACCCCTTCCCCTTAGCCCTACCCCTCGATCAAAACGAGAATTGGGATAGCCCTTACTCTCACGTGAACGCGCAAAACTAAGGGGAAGGGGTAAGGGGAAGGGGTAAGACAGAGAAATGGGATTCACCCTTACTAGCAACACACAACATTAGCATCTGTGATAAAGCAATACAAAAATACACACACACAGACACAGGTATTTATCTTCTGCAGGTTAACGTTACATGTCATTTAGCCATTTGTAAACTGGTAACATTATACTTTACTATTTTTGAAAGGTAAGATAGCGATTTTCTTACCTGTTTTTGTCCGTGTGTTTACAGGACCTCGCAGATCACACCTGACCCTTCCTGTGTTCACATTCTAGTTTTTGTTCTCCGTTGACATGTCACGACTCAAATTCGCTCAAAATAAAAATTTAACAGGCAAATATAAAATAATTCGGGACCGACCGAGCAATCTCAACGAGCAGCAGCTCACACACACACACACACACACACACACAGTCAGTCAGCCGCCTCACTCAGAAAGACGATAATAACGGTCATATTTTTAAACTGAGAAAGGCGAGAACAGTTTCATTGGCCAGTTTCCTGGATGACAGCCAGATTAACCAATCATGATCAAAGAAATAAGGTAAACGCAGTGAAATGTATTTAGTTTTATTGTTGTTAATGATGATAATATTTTAACATATACCTTTAGATTTTAGAATAGGTTTAACGATCAAAATATTGTAAAATGCTAATAAAATAATAATGATCTTAAATAATTTAGTAATAATAATTTAAAAGGCTGAAATTTATTTTGTATGCTGTTGAAGACATTAAGTTGATTCAACATACAGTTCTTGTAAAAACAAATCAACATTGATTTACAAGTGTTTTTGGTAACCTTTTTCAACCATTTAGCATTAAACATTTTTTCAACGTTGTTTCATGGATACTCTCTATGTTTGTTAAACAGGAGGAAGCACACAGTGTTTTTGGTAAGAATTTGTCCTACATTTTCAGTCGATTTATTTGTTCATCTATTGCCCCCTTGTAGTTCTGGCCGGTCACAAATTTACACTGAAGTTCCTGTGTCTCACAGGACACTACATCAGTTATATTCGTGACCCCAGTGAAGACACATGGCTGCGGTGCAGTGACACCTCTGTCAGAAGAAGCAGCTGGTCGGAGCACATTGGGACAAACAGCTATTTGTTTTATGTCGAGATATTTAATCCCATAATATTTGGATTTTAACATAAAGAGTTTAATCCTCAATTGTATTTAGTCACCTGTTTTGGGATCAAAACACTAAACAGCTCCCTTTTGTTTCTGTATCGGTAAATAAATATGAGATTGATTAGTCAAAAGTGTGAAAGATGTCAGATTTGTGTCCCTCCCTCAGCCTTTGTATAGAAACACAGCACCATTAACTAGATTTATGTCATTTAAAGGCAAGAAAAAAAAACACTAAGTATAGTGTTATAAATTTACATGAATTAAAAATTAAAATATGAAAGTTTCTAGATTTAACATGCTAATAATTGTGGAAACGCATTATCATATGCTTATAATAGACATCAGAGTGTAAACGGGACTTTTATTTTGGTCTGGCGATGTGACGTCATAAAGCTGCGCCCCTTCTAGCTCCTGCATCTGTTGTGATTCACCTGAAGAAAGGTCTGTGGTTTTTAAAGTTTTTAAATCAATGCAAACTGTTGTCAATTCACACGTTTTTACAAGCTACGAGAAATAAATGAATCAATCTTAAATATGACGTTGTTAAACTTGTATTAACGTTATTTTTGTGAGTAAAGCACGTCCTCGTATTAATAACAGAAGGTGCGTCTCATTTCTCTCCTTATATCGTGAATCAGTCCATCATTCAAGAGAAAGAAGAGAGAATCTGAATCATCTGAACCGAGTCATTCGTAAATGATTCAGTGATTCGAAGCGCTTGAATCAGCGCGCGCTGACGACAAACAGTGAAAGACATACTTTCTGTTAATTATCCTCTTCTTAAACAGAACAAAGTGTCCAAACAGACAGATAAACTGAAGAAACAGCCGAGATCCACGTGACACACTGTTATAAAGATGGTGTTTATTAAAGAGGAGAGTGAAGACTTCAGGATTGAAGAAATATTCAGTCTGAGACACAAACAGGTTAGTTTCATTCTCACAGCTCAGCTCACTCATTTGATTCATATTAAAACGTGCAGCTCCACAGAAATGAATGATGTTTATGAAAAATGTCACGAGTGTAGTAATTAAAGCAGTGTGTTGACAGACATGTTGAGATCTCATGACCAGACAAATAAGATCCCGCTTTCATATTGGATATTTATGACATCACACATTTGAGTTGTAACAATAATACAGAATTAGCTTAAACAATTTTTATTTTTTCTGTAACATCAAACCTATCTGCTTCTAAAATTAAAAGCATTAATTTCTAACAATTATGTGAAAGTATTTAAGAAAATAATTTATTTTGCATAAAGCAAACCTTGAAATGTGAGGAATCACATTTGACTTCTGCATGTATGTCACTTCATGCGTTTTATCTGATTTGTTAAAATCTTCCATTTACACTTGTGTAGCAGACTTCAAATGGTAACCTCCGGACACCACAGAAACACGAGGACACCATGAATGGGATGACGGATTTACTGAATTTATTCCTTAAACAAGAGTAGTGAGGCAAGATTAGTATACACAGACATCAGAAGGCCTACTCTCACATCCCTCTGCTTCCCTGTTCGCATACGTTATGTGTCTGAGCGCGAACGCTTAAACAAGAGTAGTGAGGCAAGATTAGTATACACAGACATCAGAAGGCCTACTCTCACATCCCTCTGCTTCCCTGTTCGCATACGTTATGTGTCTGAGCGCGAACGCTTAAAGGAGAAGCGATATTTTCGTTAACTTATGCAAATGTAGGTACTGAATTACCTCACACAACATAAGTCTAAATGAACGGTGGCAATAGTTGATACATAACATACTTGCAAAAGTTAACATTCAAATATGCTGTAAACTCATTGGAACGCATAACATGTACTGTAACTCTAAATTGCATTAAACTCTGGTTGTGGAATTCCTGTGTGTACAATGAAATTATTTTTGCACCAACAACCCGTGTTATTGCATGAAAATATACCACAAGACAATTAGTATATAAAAAAAATATAGCCCAGCATACACTGAAGTGCACATGTCTATCAATCAAATTCACGAATTACACAACCAGTTAAATTAATGACAACAAATTGAAATATACCTTAAGAGTAGTGAGGCAAGATTAGTATACACAGACATCAGAAGGCCTACTCTCACATCCCTGCATGGAGAAATACACGTGCAAATGAAGCACTAAATGTAACACGGTTAAAGGTGCCACTTTCAATGAAAATACGCTAATCACACTGATACACATTATGTCAGAACCTCTTAACAGTGCTTTAACATCATAAATGCAGCGATTACAATTATAAAGAGACAGTAAATGCAAGAAATATGAGAGAGCAAAAATACCTCTGCTTCCCTGTTCGCATACGTTATGCGTCTGAGCTTAAAGGAGAAGCGATATATTTTCCTTCGGTGTCGCACTAATTAAGGCCCCACCTACAACAATTGATAGGAACTCCCAATTGAAACCATTGAAATTAGAACATTAAATGCAAGTTTTGCTGAAGTTAACTCATTTATAGAACAGTTCTCCTTACATATACATTATATATATATATATATAAGAAAAACAAATTAACTCAGATGTCTCAATCAATCGGCTACACTTACAAGAGAGCCGTGAATTGATTGATCCTGGTTGTTGTTTTACAACCCCAAATCAGAAAAAGTTGGGACAGTATGGAAAACGCAAATAAAAAAAGAAAGTAGTGATTTCTAAATTTACTTTGACTTGTATTTCATTGCAGACAATATGAACACAAAATATTTCATGTTTTGTCTGGTCAACTTCATGTCATTTGTAAATATACATCCTTTCCTGTCATTCAGACCTGCAACACATTCCAAAAAAAGTTGGGAAAGTAAAGCATTTACCACTTTGTAATGTTGCCATTCCTTTTCACAACACTTAAAAGACCGTTTAGGGACTGAAGACACCAAGTGATGAAGTGTTTCAGGTGTAATTTTGTCCCATTCTTCCTGCAAACAAGTCTTAAGGTGGGCAACAGTACGGGGTCTTCGTTGTCGCATTTTGCGCTTCAAAATGCGCCACACATTCTCTATTGGAGACAGGTCGGGACTGCAGTCAGGCCAGTCAAGTACCCGTACCCTCTTCCTCCGCAGCCAGGACTTTGTAATGTGTGCAGAATGTGGTTTTGCATTGTCTTGTTGAAATATGCATGGACGTCCCTGGAAAAGATGTCTTCTTGAAGGCAGCATATTGTGCTCCAAAATCTCTATGTACTTTTCAGCATTAATGGTGCCATCACAGAAGTGCAAGTTACCTTTGCCAAGGGCACTGACACAACCCCATACCATGACAGACCCTGGCTTTTGGACTTGT
>JAPDDO010000137.1:0-162500 GCA_027422415.1 Schizothorax lantsangensis | reverse complement strand
TAGAATGTGCAATGAAATAAAATAAAATGTGCAATACAGTCTACTGTGGATTTAATAAATATTAATATAAACAGGGATGTGCAAGAGGAATGTGCAAAACAGGTTGTACCGGGTATGTACACATAGCAGCAATGCGGATGATAGAGAATAATGAATGTTTTTGCAGTTTATTAAATTGAGTCCTGTGGATGTTATGAGACTGAGTTTAGGAGCCTGATGGCCTGAGGGAAGAAGCTCTTCCTCAGTCTCTCAGTTTTTGCCATCATGCTCCTGAAGCGCTTGCCAGATGGCAGCAGAGTGAAAAGACGGTTACCGGGGTGATTTGAGTCCTTGATTATTTTTGCAGCTCTGCTTTTGCAGCGTTTGAGGTAGATGTCCTGCAGAGAGGGGAGGGCAGACCCAGAGATGCGCTCAGCTAAGCGCACGACTCTCTGCAGAGCTTTGCAGTCCTGATTTGTGGCATTACTATACCACACTGAGATGCACTGAGTCAATACACTTTCTATGGCCCCTAAATAGAAAGTTTTCAGGATTGCTGGCGAGACCCTGAATTTCCTCAGCTGTCGCAGATGGTACAGTCTTTGCCTGGCTTTCTTGACCTGTGTTTGAATGTGTGCAGTCCAAGTCAGGTCCTCGGAGATGTTTACACCGAGGTACTTGAAGCTGCTCACCCTCTCCACAGGGATCCCGCTGATCATAAGAGGAGTGTAGGGCCGCTGCTGTCTCTTCCTGAAGTCTACAATCAGCTCTTTAGTTTTGCTCACGTTCAGAGAGAGACAGTTGTCCTGGCACCATGATGTAAGTCTCTCTACCTCACCCAAGTATGCGGTCTCATCATTGTTGGAAATGAGGCCCAGAACCACAGTATCATCAGCAAATTTAACAATAGAAGTGGAGCTGTGAGAGGACACACAGTTGTGTGTGTAGAGAGAGTAGAGCAGGGGACTCAGGACTAGGGATGGGTATCGTTAAGGTTTTAACGGTATTACTACTCTTACCGATACCGCTTATCGATCCGGTACTTTAACGGTATTCTTATCGGTACTTTTTGATATATATATATATATATATATATATATATATATATTATATATATATATATATATATATATATATATATATATATATGATAGATTAGGAGCTGAATTAACATTGCTTTATATTCTGAAATGTAAAATATTTAATTAAATGAATATAAATCATCAATTTGTAAATGCACCAGTGTGCATGCATTTTTAGTGTTTTATATACATAAGATACAGTAAGAACATGAGCAAAGAAACAAAGTTAAAAAAAACTGACAAATATAATAAAACAAATATACAAATGAAATGAAATAAACAGTGCTTTAATTTTTCCATGAAGGTCTACTAATATTAATGTTCAGGTAAGTAATAGTTACAAAAGAAATCTAAAAAGTAATCAAATGTAAATGAACACTGCATAGTTTTCACTGTATGTATTGATAGATTAATGCTTATTAAAGCTATACCGTTATTCAGATTAAGAGCTGTGGGGGATTTTCTCTCACATTTTGTTCTTTGATTAACATTGATGGTCCAAGAGCCAGTCTGTCACTTTAAGACAATATATTGACACACATCGGATTTTCTCCCAACTGTTCTGGTCCACTTAAGACATAAACTATGTTTAAGTGAATACTCTCGTAGCCGGCCATTTGGACATATTTTGTGTGTATTTGATCGTTTGGACGCACCCGAAGCTCAAACTGTAATTTGCCTGTCCGTTTTGGAGCGCGCCGTGCAGGCACGCACGCACGCACGCGCACACACACACACACACACACACACACATTTCAGCCTGGGGAACAGCGTCTCTCGCGCGGATTGTACTTTCTACGTTTTATTATCAAACATGTCCCGCAATTTAGCAACAGTAAAGACGGCACTTTACAACAATCACCGATTGAGCTGATTCAGACGTTAAGTTTTGTTTAGGGAGGAACGAATGCGCGCCGCTGTGAAGGGATGGAAGTTGTGCTAGAAGAAACGCGGCTATAATCATTAGAAGCCAAAATCGAAATAAAAAACTTATCTTAATATAACAGCCACAGAGATGTTTGAATAGTTAGTTCTCTCATGATAATTAAACAGGGCTTTCATGTCGCGCGTGCTGAAGCTCCTCTGCGTGAGCGCGATCTCGCTTCTGAATTGCGAATAGCAAAAATGCATCAGACAAATGTTTGAATATTATTGCACATTAAAACAGCTGGCAACTCTGGTGAGAGAGAGTTTGCAAGATAATGTGTATATATAGCAACAATAAATGTATGTGTGTTTTCTTAATTTCTCCAGTACCGACAGTAGAACCGATAACGTCAGAGCTTATCGATACTCCGGTCTTTCATAATTTAGCCCCGAGACCGATTTAATACCGAGTTTCGGTACCCATCCCTACTCAGGACACAGCCCTGCGGGGCTCCTACGTTCAGGGTGATGGAGTTGGAGGTGAACTGGCCCATTTTCACCACTTGTGGTCTGCCGGTGAGGAAGTCTTGAATCCAGTCACAGAGTGAAGTGTTTAGGCCAAAGTAGCAGGAGTGGAGTAGCATATGTGTTTCTTTAAAAGTCTCTCAAAAACCTTCATGACTGTTGATGTGAGGGCAACTGGGCGATAGTCATTCAGGCAAGAGGGTTTACTGTTCTTAGGCACAGGGATGATGATGGATTTCATAAATGAGGTGGGAACCACAGAGGTAGCAAGGGGACTCATTAAAGATGGAAGTAAACAAACCAGCAAGCTGGTCGGCGCATGATCGCAGAACGCGGCCAGTAATCCCATCAGGTCCGGCGGCTTTCCTGACGTTTACTCTCCTTAGTTCTCTCCGAACCTCATCCTCCGACATGGTGATAACATGATCAACATCGCTGCTCTGTCTGCTGCTTCTTGACGCGCTGATTGGCAGAGTCGCGCCGCCATTACATTCGAAGCGGCCGTAGAAGGTGTTTAACTCTTCGGCCAACAATGGATCTGCTCTCACCTCGGCGGAGGAGTTATTTCCAGAGGAACAGATGGTCTTCAGTCCCTGCCACATGCGTCGAGAGTCATTGAGCTGAAAATGTGACTCAATTCTCTCCCTGTATTGGAGTTTAGCAGCTCTAACTGCCCATTGGAGAGCATAGTACGATGCTTTGTATTTGCTCATGTTTCCTGACAAAAGACCGGCATTGTATGCGGCAGTGCGTTGGTTAACCGCAGCATGGATTGTTCTGTCCACCCACGGTTTCTGATTAGAGAATGTCCTTATTGTTACAGTTTCAGTGGCTTGGTCGGTTAGCATGTTGACAAAGCTTAATGCTACATCCGTCAACTCGCTGACGTCAGCTGAACTCGCCCATGTCCCAGTCTACGTCATCAAGAGATGCCTGTAGCATAGCTTCAGAGTGGGAGGACCAGCGCGTCACTTCCCTCTCCCCCAGGGATTCCTGAACGATCCTTTGTTTATATTCCGGTGTGAGGAAAATGGCGGCGTGGTCCGATTTACCAAAAGCCGGCAGGGAACGAGCTTTGTAGGCATTCTTAAACTGAGTGTAGCAATGATCCAGTGTATTCGGTCCTCTGGTTGGACAGGATACATGCTGATGGAAGTTCGGCATGACCTTCCTGAGGTTGGCTTTGTTAAAGTCCCCTGCGATGATAGAGGCAGCGTCAGGGTGTTTGTTGATGTAGCCGCTGATCTCATCGTGGAGTTTGGACAAAGCCAAACTCGTGTCTGCCTGAGGTGGAATGTAAACGGCAGTAGCGATGATCGCTGGGAACTCTCGGGGCAGATAGAATGGGCGGCAGATAATAGAGAGATGTTCCAGACATCTACCTCAAACGCTGCAAAAGCAGAGCTGCAAAAATAATCAAGGACTCAAATCACCCCGGTAACCGTCTTTTCACTCTGCTGCCATCTGGCAAGCGCTTCAGGAGCATGATGGCAAAAACTGAGAGACTGAGGAGGAGCTTCTTCCCTCAGGCCATCAGGCTCCTAAACTCAGTCTCATAACATCCACAGGACTCAATTTAATAAACTGCAAAAACATTCATTATTCTCTATCATCCGCATTGCTGCTATGTGTACATACCCGGTACAACCTGTTTTGCACATTCCTCTTGCACATCCCTGTTTATATTAATATTTATTAAATCCACAGTAGACTGTATTGCACATTTTATTTTATTTCATTGCACATTCTACTCATTTTATTTTTATCTTATTTTTTCTTATCTTACTCTTACCTATATTTATATATATTCCCTTGTGTTATGTTTCATTTTTTATTTTATTATTTTGCACTGTCCATTGAGCGGACCTGTCCTGACCTACATTTCACTACTGATTATACCCTGTATGATTGTGTATGTGACAAATAATAAAGAACCTTGAACCTTGAACCTTGAACCAGATGAGGCGAGCAGGAACGCGACAGAATGGAGATATTCCTGGGGTCACACCATTTCTTGTTAATCATGAAACACACTCCACCACCTTTGGTTTTTCCAGCCTCGGCTGTTCTGTCCATCCGTAAAACAGAAAAGTTATCAGACGGTGTTGCAGCGGTGTCCGGGACCAAGGGAGTGAGCCATGTTTCAGTCAAACAAAGGATGTTACAGTCCCTAATGTCCCGTTGGAAACTTATCCTGGCTCTAAGATCGTCCATCTTATTTTCCAAGGATTGGACATTAGCGAGCAGAATACTCGGAAGAGGAGGACTGTGAGCCTTTTTCCTCAGTCTGTCACGAATTCCAGCTCGTCGCCCGCGGTGTTTCTTCTTACGCCTCCTGGGATTATTCAGGCGACCTTTGTTAACCTCGGCGTTCCGAAGAATCTCCACTGGCCATGCTGGATCCGTGGATAAAGTGTCCTGAAGCAGGTTAGTGCAGCGGTGTCCAATGTCCAAAAGTGCTCTTTTGTCGTATATAAATAGTGCAGACGTTATGCGTGTAAAAAGAGAAAGTAAAAACACGTAAAAAAGTATATAAAAGCACGAATTGAGCGGAACCATCCTTAACGTCGACTGTACAGAGCAGCGCCGGAAGCGGAAGTGGGTAAGAGTGTGTTTTTGCCAGTAGTCACAGCCCCACGCACCGTACTTACGTTTGGGATCATTTTATTTTAAATCCCAATAATGTCAATTGCAAACATATGATGTTTTAAAATAAAACAATGAGTACCACGAAACCATTTATAAAGGCACATTCAGCGGTCTCCGTGACAGTATATGAAACAGCACACAAAGTATAACGATTCCGTGCGTAACTATGACGTGCTCTCTTCATTTTATCACATAATCATAATCACATCCATTCATTTTACCATCCTGCCACTAGCCTTTTATTCAGACTGAAACCCCTTTTCATTCGGGTGAGAAAGCTGGTGTTTTGAGTGGCATTTGCACATCATGTCATGCCGGTGACTATATGCCACTGCAATAGACGCATTTTGCAGTAGTTAAGGTTAACGATTAATCGATTAATGGATCGTTAATTTAAAACGACGATCGATTATGGAAATGATCGAAATTGACATCCCTAGTTTGAAGAGTATTTATATCAGAGTAAACAGCATTCATAAATGCTGCTTTTTCCTCCGTCAGGTTTGCACCTCTCACTCTTAGATTCATCTTTGAGCAATTGATGTTATGTATTTATTATCTCTGAATTGGATTCTCATTGTTTAATTATTTAATTAGCATGATACATTGTTACCTGACAAATAAACAGTAATATTTGATTTATTCTGAGCTCTTCTGAAATGATTATGACTAGTAGATCATGTGGAGGCTGATGTTTCCTCAAATCTGTGTCCAGGACAGAACAGACTAAAGGCTCATGGATGAATTGAGCAGTAGCACGTCATCAGAGACCTTTTGATTTCTGTCTGTCACTGAATTAGCAAGTTGTACTGAAGTGACCGAAACTACACTTTTTGTTCTGAGCAAGCAGTAGGCGGCCGACTTAATGTATAGGTTAACCTTGCACCCTCTGACTGTGTGTGTGTGTGTGTGTGTGTGTGTGTATATGTGTGTGTGTGTGTGTGTGTGTGTGTGTTTTTTTGTGACAAATGAGGACACAAATTTGTATAAAGACAAGGGTATGACAGGTATTACAAGGAGAAGGTTATTTATGAGGACACTTCCCCTTGTCACCATTTTTCAAAAGGTTTATAAATCATACAGAGTGAGTTTTTTGAGAAAGTAAAAATGCACAAAGTTTCCTGTAAGGGGTGGGTTTGGAAATACAGAAAATAGAAAATACAGTTTGTACAGTATAAAAACCATTATGCCTATGGAATATCCCCACAATTCACAAAAACAAACATGTGAGAGAGTGTGTGTGAGAGTGTGTGAGTGTGTGTGTGTGAGAGTGTGTGAGTGTGTGAGTGTGTGTGTGTGAGTGCGTGTGTGTGAGTGCGTGTGTGTGAGTGAGTGAGTGTGAGTGAGTGTGTGTGAGAGTGTGTGTGTGTGAGTGTGTGTGTGTGTGTGTGTGTGTGTGTGTGTGTGTGTGTGTGTGTGTGTGTGTGTGTGTGTGTGTGTGTGAGTGTGAGTGAGAAAGTGACAGTTGAGATGCAAATGCATGAACATTCCGCCATTGTAAGTCTATTGTAATGATTTTTTTTGCCTGCTTTTTTTGTCCGCTGTGTGATATTGCATATACATATTTTTATTGAAGTGATGGAGATGAATAGTGTGACATTGTTTCAATAACAAACCTTTCTAACACATGACTATTAATTAAAGATTTTAGCTGTTCTTCTCTTTCTCTCTGCAGGCTGTGGGACTGCAGTATTGGAGAGGAAGGCTGTGCTGCTCTGAGTTCAGCTCTGAGATCAAACCCCTCACACCTGACAGAACTGAATCTGAACTGTAATAATCCAGGAGACTCAGGAGTGAAGCTGCTCTCTGCTCTACTGGAGGATCCACACTGTAAACTACAGAAACTAGAGTGAGTCTCTTCACATCTCAGTAACTATAAGGTTTGGAGTAAAAAGTAAAATTACTCCGATGTGTTTTCTGTAGCAGTGGTTTTGTTTGTTACCTTCTCACCCTCAGTTCAAAACCTTAAAAAAAGTAAAAATAAATAAAATAATTTACTTTTGTTTACTGAGTACAGTGCAGAATGCATTTTAAAAATACAGAAAATGTTATTTTAAAAAAAGATTCTTATACTTCTTGAAGATCCCATTATAACTTAATATGGATTTACAGTAGTCTCAATAAATGTAATATTTTATTATATTGTTAGTGATATATTTTTAAATATGATGTTTCATTAAAAATATGGTGATTATCTCTAAGCTGGCCAATAATGAACTTAATAAATGCTGTTGACTACATGAATCTAACCATGTCATGTCAGCAAATGGAAAGTCAGACAGCTATTTATCACATTAGCTAACAGTAGAGATGCTTTTTTACCCCAAATACCATCCTTTTTATATTCTTCAGTCGTTAAAAAAAAAACTGTTGATTTAATGACCTTGAACAAAACTGAAAACCTTAACAAGACCTTTGTCTCAAAGTATATTCTGTATTTTTTATTTTTATACATGAGTCCACCTTTAGCCCCATTGTGAACCACACACGAGTCACAAGTCACTCTTTGCCTAATTGTTCATGAGCTACTGGCCAGGAGTCACTTTAGACTCAGCAGAACAACACTATGAACAAAAAATTACACACATATTATATGTTAAGAAATGCATTAAAATACCAAGGTTACATGTGAACTTCATGATTAGTTCAATTCATACCTTTACTAATCATCCGTCCCTCTGTTACTGAGCAGATAGATTCCTCTTTATTAATCTCTTCTCAAGTCTAGAGAACTAAATCATAAGACAAACTAGTGTTAGCATAAATCTGTTGCATTTTCCTCTTGTTACGGTTTGCAGCAGGAGTTCAGCTCTGAGATCAAACCCCTCACACCTGACAGAACTGAATCTGAACTGTAATAATCCAGGAGACTCAGGAGTGAAGCTGCTCTCTGCTCTACTGGAGGATCCACACTGTAAACTACAGAAACTACAGTAAGCTATTGAGTCAATACTTTCATTTATTATCTTGTATTAAAGCAGATCTTAGTGTATTTTATCTTTCTCTATATTGTACAGTATTTGACAGCGGAAACTCCACAAGCTCCAAACAAGTGAATCAAAACAACATGTCCTGAACAAGACTGTCACCTGAACAAATGCTGATACTGATCCAGCAGTTTCATATGTGAAGGGTTTTTGTTATTAATTTTTATTCAGACTACATTTTTTTTCAGTCTCATGGGAACATTATTTTTTTTAATAAGTAGATTGGACATACTAACTGCACTGTAAATGTTTAGTGTGAAATTACAGTATATTCCAGGTTAATAACTGCATTACTTTCACAGTAATTTCACAGTGGGACTTCTCTTGTATCTAACTGCACTCTCAGAAATTTCTTGTAAACAAACAGCGTCATACTGTGTTTCTACAGTTCATAAGTACAATGAAGGTTCCCAGCATGCAATGCAGCATGAATAGATCATGCTGTAGAGATTTATTTTTAATTGTTGTAGGTTTTATTTGTGCTGTTGAACTTGTTTTTGGTTCACTTTTAGCAGTTTGTGTTGTTTGTTTATTTTGTAATGTTGGTTTATGTTGTAAGTGTTGTTTTTATTTGTTGAGTTTTACCATTGTTGTGTTTTGTATGTCGAGTATTTTTGTCACATCTTTCAAAGATGTTTTTCAGCAGTTGCTTCACTATTGTGAAAGATCCATCCACAAACAGTTATGAATATGAAACAAGTTATTGATTGATTTTCTTGCTTAAATAATGCTAAAATAAAATCTTCATGTTTATGCTAAGAATTGTTTGTCAGGCAATTTACTTATTTCATACTCTAGCTTGTCATCATTTTGATACGTGTTTTCATTTGTCACACTTCTGACGTGACTAGATCAGAAATTTGAATATGAATATGCAAGGTCAAATAACCCGAAACAAATGGGATCATTAATCACCATTATGATGACTTCAAAACAATTACATTAGTGAACAACTAAATATCTCACAGTGGCACAGTGAAAGACAACTTTATAATGTGAATTCACAGTAAAACAAGAGCAGTAAATTACTGTGATGTTAGCATCATTCTGCTGTTCATTCACAGTCATTTGTAAGAAATTAATTTCACAGTACATTTCTGAATACAGTAATATATTGGAAAATAATACTCTTTAATTTTTTAAAGTGAAGATAGATAGATAGATAGATAGATAGACTTCGTATGTTTTAGGATTTTGTATATTGTGATTATGTAGTTGTAATGAAATTCATGGCAATATTGACGTCCCCCACTAAAAAGTATTTTATTTATTATTATTATTATTGTATCTTCATGAAACTTTTGTATATTTTTAATACATAGTAGACATGGAAATCATGACATAACTTACACTTTTTTACTTAAGTGGGTTTAACGTAGGGCTGGGCGATATGGCCCAAAAAATTAAAAAAAAAAATTTCATATCAGTCGATATCGATAATTATCACGATAAATGTCAAATCTTTATTTCTTTCAAGTTTAATGCCAGAATTTTGCTCCAAAGTGAAAGTTGTAGAAACCAGACCATTAATTTTCCTTAACAAAATAAATATATAACTAGAAAAATGTATTTCTTAGTTGCTGCATGTTCTAATGAGTGATATTGTTTCAAATCAAGAAACAGGTTCGGGTTGCCTGATAATATTAATAATAATAATATCACTTTTTTTGTCTCTTAGAAATGCACATTTGATAGTAGCTTGAGTTAGGATGCAGAGGTACATTTTTTTTTTCATTATCAAAATCAGTAACATCTGTAAAAATTGTAGCAACCTCAGTTTTATAAGGTTAAATTTATTCTGACCAAGTTTTCTTTTTTTTTAATTAAGCTTATGATCTCCCATAGTAGCATACATTTAAATCATGATAAACACAGTTAAAACCACACATATAGCACCTCAATACCATGGTAAAAATATAACTATGGTTTTTAGGTAGCCTATTTGTATGAAAAACAGTAGTCTAAAAACATTCGGTATAAATGCACACATGCTATAGCTTAAGCCCAATTTATACTTCTGCGTCGGACCTACGCCTTAGCCTCTACGCCAGGCATCCTCAAATCTGGCCCACTCCTGCAGAGTTTAGCTCTAACCCTAATCAAACACACCTGAGCATGCTAATCAGAGTCTTCAAGATCATTAGAAAATCACAGGTAGGTGAGTTTGATCAGGGTTGGAGCTAAACTCTGCAGCAGATTGGCCCTCCAGGGGAAGATTTGAGGAACCCTGCTCTACGCCATAAGCTGTGCATCGGTTTTCATTATACTTCTGCGTCGTCGTCCGCGTCGAGGTGCAGTACACATGCGGACCGCTAGTCTGCAGTGTCCACGGGCATGTTGCTGGTGTAACCCGAAGTACCACAGCAAAAGCCGAAGAAGAAGCAGCTCGTCGGAGAAGCCGTGACGGCGGCAAATAAATATCAAATCATTACGTCAAATCATTATTTAAAACTACAAAAAGGGGACAACAATGGAACAGGAGAAGATGGCATTCTTTCGATCTCCACAAGGACGTGTACCACGACAGATCAACATTGTTTGTCGCGGACAACTAGTGATGTATAATGCTATGTAGTAAAATAAATGATAAGACACTTGTTCTTTGCTTTGTTTTATTTTAAATAAGAAGGTGTAACATTAAACTATATTACAGTGCTCGTAAACGCACACAAAACTCAAGCGCATACGGAGGGAGGGGTTCTAGCAGACCAATCACAGCGCTTGCGGTCAGCGTAGAATTGATGTGCTGCTAGATTTTTGGAGAGGTGCACGTCAGGTACGGCGTAGGTTACGGCGCAGACGTATAAATTGGGCTTGAATCACAAATACATACTAGAATTATACACCATTACTCCTGTAATAAAATTCAGTGTGAATATCCCACATTTCTGCCACAATACCATGGTGCAGTGAGTGTTACTACAGTAAATCCATGGTAAATGAGATTGAAAAGCCTTCTATCTGTGTTGTTGCACACAGTGTTTCTCCTGTTTGGCTCTAAACTAGTTTAAATCACAGAGTCATTTGTGTTCATCGCTGAATGCAATCGCTTCACACTGGATCTCACAGCACTGTTTAGTGCTCGCGTGACCGAGTAAACGCATCTGCTCTAGTGAGCTCGCACCGCGCGGCAGTTTGAACTTTGACCCGAGCTGATAAACAGTCTGTGGGGCGCGATTCAAATGAGTCGCACTGTTTAGTTCTGCTTTTGGCGCATTAACATTATATCAAACATTTATCGAACTCTTCATATCGTTTTATCGAGGAAAAATATATCGCGATAATTATTGTTATCGAATTATTGCCCAGCCCTATTTTAACGTATTTTTTCTTTATACAGTACATTATAATATAAGCCTGAAGATGATAAGAAAATTAATTAAATTTAATTCTAAAAATGGTATATGACGGTGTCATGGTATAGTTTATGTCCTAATGCAGCTTCAAGAGTGAGTCATGAGATAAGATCACAGTTTACCAGCAGAGCGCTCGAGTCTCAAGGAGAGAGTTTGACATACAACATACTGTAATAAATAAACTAAATATGTAAAACATGAATTATTTAAAAATAGTTCTCTATTTTAAAATAGATCTAACTATGACCCCCTCAGGGATTTCACAAATATTAGTAAATCTTTGCTTTAAATATTTATTGCAAAGCTTTCTTCCAATGTATATTATTCAATAAAAAAATCATAATTCAGTTTTTCTTTTGGGGTAACATTTTTTTGTGATGGAAATAAAAAAATACTGTTTAATATATTTATTAGGACATATTGGGTCAAATATATATTTACCCCTAAAAAGCACATTGTGTTTTTTTTCTGTGTTAAATAGTTTTGGTGTCTTAAATTAAGCCCAGAGGATTACACTTACAAAATAAATAATAATAAATACTTCAGTTATTTCAAGCCATCAGGCTAAATTAACAACTGCAACTATTTATCCCCTGGCCATGCCATTTCCCTAGAAAAATACATTTGTTGTTTATGATAATCAGTTTATTGATCAAAGCATGGCATTTCAGGATACAATGAAAACAAGCAACAGTATCCAGCAATATCCTTTCCTGGCTTTCCAGGCAACGCCAACATCATGGGTTCGATTCCCAGGGAAAGCAAGAGCTGGTCAAATGTAAAACTGTAACTTGAATGCAATGTAAGTCGCTTTGGATAAAAGCGTCTGCTAAATGCGTAAATGTAAATCCTGTCTTCTGCTTATTTGAAGGGACATGTCTTCCCTTTTTATTCTTCACCTGTTCACCTGTCATGTAATAAATAAACAAACACAAACATGTTTGGTGTCGACTGAGAAGCATCACATATCAGAGTCTTTGTGAAAATAATGACTTACTGTGAGTCAGTGCTATTAATACAAAGACACCATTAGCAACTCTGGGAATGTGGTGATAAGATTTCAAGTCAATTTTTAGAAAATAACATTTCAAATTTAATTGAATGGGACAAAATACTTGGTTAAAATAGCTGGATAGCCTTTCCTGCCTCCTCGGGAGTCCCCTTACGAAACAAAAATATATTTGAATATACTGCAAAATATAATGCGATATATTAAATAATACATTTCCATATATTGAAACTAGTGCTTATATTTTTCACAGCAATATATGCATTGACAATACATGGCTATATATTGATACATACAAATTTATTTAGAAACAAAGACAAAAATAAATATTCATTGTTTCATCCTTTATTGAGTATATATTTCAGATAGATGCTCCCATATAAATGTGAATGTATGTACACACATATAGACACACATTCACACAATGAGTTACAGCAGATTTCTAGTTCCCAGCATGCTTTGCTTCTGACTGTTAAAAGGAGAGTAAAAATGTTAAACTTAAGTGATATTTCATGTGTTTTTGCTCACTATAAATATAAGGGGAGATCTGTTAGTGTTTAATGCTGTATTATTTTGAAATGTAAAAGTGTTTCTGGTATGTGTAAGTTTGTGGGGTCACCATTGTGCTGAAGAGTAGAGCCTGTGGTCAGGATGACGATTGGCCAAACACCATTAAATTATATGTTATTCTGTTCACTAAGTGTTCATTATGAGCAGGTGTGCTTATGCTATTGTAAAGTAGCTATAGACCATTTCAAGGATGTAAACAATAACAAAGGCGTTGGGATGCTACTGCGCATGTCTGGTCCTGAAGCATTTCCGGTAGCGCCATTTTTAAATCACAGACCTGTCAAAACAAAATGACTAGCACGTACATTTTAAGTCTAGCTAAAACAGAACAGTTAAGATATTTTCAAAAACTAAGAATAGACGATAAAGTTGAATTACCGGACCCATTAAATCAGACACTGAGGTGACAACTTTTCACTCAGAAAGTTAAACGTTTACCCGAAATAACGTATCCAGACGTATATCACTATCTGGTTGAGACCGAGTGCGTCTACACAAGAGAAGCGGTAAAGGAATATCATAGTTTGGATGCCTACAATTACTTCGTTAGCGGAAAAGTTGGAAGCATTTGCTCATACAATATGGACGATGTTTAGTCAGTGTATAATCCCACTTTGTTTTAGATTGATTCAAAACCAGGGGCAGACATTGACTTTTCCAAACCTGTCAGACAAAGAGCAATTCAGAGTAGAGATCCCATCACATCCACTGTAGTCACACCAGTCTCACCAAGCAAAGGAAAGTATTTTCAGAAACAAGATAAATGAAAAAAAATTATGCAAAACACATTAAATATTATCATATATGGTTTTCATGGATATAGCCACAAACATTGATATGCACATTGAGTGGCACTTGTGTGTGACTAAATCCATGTATATTTAAATGTACGTGACTATATCCTTGAAAATCATATAGGAACATATTTCCATATTTCATGTTTTGCATATATTGTCATAAACACACAAGTTGTTCAAATAGGAACTTTGTAGGGGCAGAGCAGGTCATAGAGATGTAGTTATGATTTTGACATTGTACATATCTGGATTAACTATAAAAATGTGTTACTAAATTGTTGGAAATGATATATGTGCTACACAAATAAATTTGATTATGACTTCAATGTGATTTCCGTTTCAGAATGAGATCCCAGACTGTGCACTGTTTACCACTATGACTTTTGGTAGTGACACAGACACTGCATCTGAGGGAGAGCAGGAGAGCACAGACAGGGTTGATATTCTCAGTGCATCTGATGGAGAGCAGGAGAGCACAGACAGGGTTGATATTCTCACTGCAGCTGAGGGAGAGCAGGAGAGCACAGACAGGGTTGATATTCTCACTACATCTGAGGGAGAGCAGGAGAGCACAGACAGGGTTGATATTCTCACTACATCTGAGGGAGAGCAGGAGAGCACAGACAGGGTTGATATTCTCACTGCATCTGAGGGAGAGCAGGAGAGCACAGACAGGGTTGATATTCTCAGTGCATTTGAGGGAGAGCAGGGGAGCACAGACAGGGTTGATATTCTCACTGCATCTGACGGAGAGCAAGAGAGCACAGACAGGGTTGATATTCTCACTGCAGCTGAGGGAGAGCAGGAGAGCACAGACAGGGTTGATATTCTCACTGCATCTGACGGAGAGCAAGAGAGCACAGACAGGGTTGATATTCTCACTGCAGCTGAGGGAGAGCAAGAGAGCACAGACAGGGTTGATATTCTCACTACATCTGACGGAGAGCAAGAGAGCACAGACAGGGTTGATATTCTCACTGCATCTGAGGGTGAGCAAGAGAGCACAGACAGGGTTGATATTCTCACTGCATCTGAGGGGAGAGCAAGAGAACACAGACAGGGTTGATATTCTCACTGCATCTGAGGGGAGAGCAGAGAGCACAGACAGGGTTGATATTCTCACTGTAGCTGAGGGAGAGCAGGAGAGCACAGACAGGGTTGATATTCTCACTGCATCTGAGGGAGAGCAAGACAGCACAGACAGGGTTGATATTCTCACTGCATCTGAGGGAGAGCAAGAGAGCACAGACAGGGTTGATATTCTCAGTGCATCTGAGGGAGAGCAGGAGAGCACAGACAGGGTTGATATTCTCACTACATCTGACGGAGAGCAAGAGAGCACAGACAGGGTTGATATTCTCACTGCAGCTGAGGGAGAGCAGGCGAGCACAGACAGGGTTGATATTCTCACTGCATCTGAGGGAGAGCAGGCGAGCACAGACAGGGTTGATATTCTCACTGCATCTGACGGAGAGCAAGAGAGCACAGACAGGGTTGATATTCTCACTGCATCTGACGGAGAGCAAGAGAGCACAGACAGGGTTGATATTCTCACTGCAGCTGAGGGAGAGCAAGAGAGCACAGACAGGGTTGATATTCTCACTGCATCTGAGGGAGAGCAACAGAGCACAGATAGGGTTGATATTCTCACTGCAGCTGAGGGAGAGCAACAGAGCACAGATAGGGTTGATATTCTCACTGCAGCTGAGGGAGAGCAGGAGAGCACAGACAGGGTTGATATTCTCACTGCATCTGAGGGAGAGCAGGCGAGCACAGACAGGGTTGATATTCTCACTGCATCTGAGGGAGAGCAGGAGAGCACAGACAGGGTTGATATTCTCACTGCATCTGAGGCAGAACCTCTCAAGGAATCACAAGTAGTGGTTCAGAGTGAAACACCTTGTACTGACAGCACTGTAAACGCAACAAACCTGCCAAAGCCCCTTACACATTTGTTTGATGAGAAGCACAGTTTACTGTCACAAGATAAACTACAAAATGAGCTGGATAAAATCATGCAAACCATCCCTGCACACTTTAGTGAACTGAATTGTAAGCACCTCCAAGAGAGTACACTGGGTCAGTCCTCTTCTGAACAGTGGTTCGAGCAGAGACAGGGACGAATCACTGCAAGTCACTTTAATGAAGTGTTAAGATGCAAGACAAGTAAAGCTAGCTTGACATCTAAAATCATGGGTTACACATCCATCAGAAATGCACCAGCCTTAGCTTGGGGAAATAACATTTACATTTACATTTAATCATTTAGCAGACGCTTTTATCCAAAGCGACGTACAAATGAGGAGAACAATAGAAGCAATCAGACCATTGAGAGAGCAACAGTATACAAGCGCCATGACAAGTCTCAGTTAGTCTAGCACAGTACACGTAGCTAGGATTTTTTTTTTTTTTTTTTTTTATTAAATAGAATAGGTAAGTGTTAGTATTAGTTAGTCAGGTGCTGGTGAAAAAGATGTGTCTTTTAGATGTTTTTTGAAAATGGCTAGAGACTCAGCTGTTCGAATTGAGATCGGGAGGTCATTCCACCAGCTGGGCACAGTCCAGGAAAAGGTCCGTGAGAGTGATTTGGTACCTCTTTGGGATGGCACCACAAGGCGTCGTTCACTTGCAGAACGCAAGCTTCTGGAGGGCGCATAAGTTTGAACTAGCGAGTTTAGGTATATTGGTGCAGTGCTAGTTGTGGTCTTGTAGGCAAACATCAGTACCTTGAATTTGATGCGAGCGGCTATTGGTAGCCAGTGTAACCTGATGAAGAGAGGGATAACGTGAGCTTTATAACAATAACAATGAAAAACTAGCTAGAGAAGCCTTTACTTTAAACCAGATGACTTGTCATGACAGCTTGAAGGTGGAAGAAGTTGGGTTAGTAGTAAATCCAAAGTTTCCACATTTAGGAGCCAGCCCAGATGGAAAAGTCCATTGCAAGTGCTGCCCACCTGCTACACTTGAAATAAAATGCCCCTTGAAGTATGCAAATATGTCCATACCTGATGCCATCAAAAGCAAGGATTTCTGTCTGGGGAAAAATTTTGAGGAGTGTTAACTCAGCCCGAATCTTCAGACCGTTCTGACTCGAGTTGCTATATCTTTTCTAACTGATCAGACTTATGGTTTTCATAAAACTGAAGATTAAAAATCATAAAAATCCCATAGACTTACATTGACGGAATGTTCAGATGAGCCAAGACTATTCAAACTCCAACTGACAAAATTCAAATCTAATCACACTGAAGCCCATTAGACTCAATCAGACTTCCCTTCTATGTACTATTTCTAATCAATTTAAACTGAATTAAATGCAATATATGTGAAATACACAGAAACGCTTTTATGAGCAACAGAAACACTTTTTATATATTTCTTAATACAGCGCCATCTGTTCAAGAATAAAGTTCAGCATAAACATATAGGCTACTAAATACCAATAAAGTGTGGGTATATATGCTTTTATCAGTGTTTTTGATAAAAGACCACTCTACCCTAGAGGACCCCTATGCCCTAGGCCCCTATCATAATTATTATTAATTTTAACGATCAACAATCATTTTATGATTCTTAAACATACACAGTTTCGTTAGGACTACTGATACTACATTTATGGTAAGGGCAAAAGCCTAATACATCAAAACATCAGTAAACACAAATTATTGTTATTATTATTGGAGAATTTTTGTTTTAAAAAATCTGCATTTATGAATAAAACTATTGCTAGTATATATAAGAGAATGAAAACAACACTTAAGTATGAACTGTTGTGTCCCTTTTTAAACATATAAAATAGTCAACTTTATGTGGATGTAATTTGTGAATGTTTTGGAATATAGGCATAATTTTGTTCTAGAGTGAAAAAGAGGTATTATCAAGTATTTCATGTTATACAAATGCAATAAATCAATCAATACATAAATAAAAATAGAAATGTCATGCAATAAAATTAATTTGACACTGAAATACCAGTGACATTTCTGGTATTATTTCTTTGGTTATACCAAAAAAGGCCACCGAGTGACACCCATCCTCCGTTATAACTGTATATCGCGTATTGTAACAAATGAAACAATCACAGTTGCTATGTCACTTCAGCTAATCAGCAAAGAGTTTTGTATAAACTTGAGTCTTAGATCTTTCAACTGAAATATGATTTGTCAAGCCTAAAGTTGAGTTTCATTGTAAAATGCCATTCTAAACAACAAAGTTTGATACAGTAAACTGTCCAGATAAAAAAGTTTCCATAGAATGTAAAATAGATTGAGTTTAAGATTTAAAACATGATTAATTTATGACTATTTAACTGTCATTGTAACAATAAACAAAAATCATAACATCATTGATTTTGCAGGAATTGCGATCAGGAGCGAAACTCATTCAAAGTTCAATGAGGTTCAATAAAACCTAACAGTGAAATTCACTAAATGAAATGAGTTCATTTAACTCAAAAATTAAAAAAAGTTAATTCAACTCAATATATATTTGTGATGTGAACTCAAAAGCTAATTATGTTAAGCAGAACTCAATCTAAATAAGTTACTATAAATTATTAAAATCTATTATTACCATACAGTCTATGATTATTACGTCTAAATGGCAGACCACAAAATATTTAAAAGAAATATGAGCTTAATTCATGATTTCTAACATTGATTTTCAAGAAGTCACGTTTGTACAACATGGGCTATGTTATTATGCTTTATATCTTTCATAACTAGTTAAATAGCCTAACTAGACCAACAACATCACTGAGTGAAGCACTGAATGTATGAGCTGCAGCGGTGCATAATTTACACTAATTTACTCAACGCCTTATTAAAATTCATATGCTAATATTACATAGAAACTAAGTGTTATATGATTGTTTTGGACTGCAAGAGCCTCTGTCCCTATACTGTAAAAAATATTGTACCCGTTTTACTCAATAAAAATGATAATCAGCTTTTTAAGTATTTTGAACTAATTTTAGTTTGTTCTATTAGACTTAACATGTTTCCAACTTGAACTCTTAAGTAATGACAACTCAATTTTTTCAATTTACAAACTATAGTTTTAAGTTAATCAAACATAAACCTTGTTGTTTTTAAAGTAATATTTACCAGTTTATCCTTACAAGCCACATTTTTTTATTTTAAAGATGTATTCAATCTGTATTTAAATATTTCTAAATGTTTCTACACCAGTGTAATGAAACCGTAAACAGGCGTCTCAAAACAAATAATTTATTCACTTTACAATGTTACAACAGTGCAACAATACAAATTACAGAGCATCATTAACACTACTGGTAACACTTTAGAGACCAATTCTTACTACTAACTTGCTTATTAGCATGCATATCGACTGTTACTTAAGCACATATTAATGCATTAAAACATTAACAACCTCATACCTAAACTTAAAAACTTTACTATTAATTTTAATGAGGGAAAACTCTTAGTTAATAGGGAATGTGTTCTCTAATTCTAAAGTGTTACCATACATCCTCTTCAGATTAATGTATTCATCTTTACATAAAGCTGTTTACAGGCTTCACAAAAAACAACAATAAAAACACCTAGTTTATAAGATGGACTCACTCAGAATAATACTTGAACTATTTAAAACAGTGTATTTAGTGTTTTGAACATTGTTAAAATATCAAATTCAATTAAAAACCTTACATCACACAAATAAAAATGAATAGCATTCAATAGCGTTTTACAGAGTAAACTTTGAAACTTAAAATGTATGTTCTGCAGTCCACAATATATAACACTTACTACTACAAGCTGAACACACTTCACTTGGGTTAGTTCACCCAAAAAAGATACAGGAAAAAGCTTTCCTGTAGCTCAAATGGTAGAGTATGGCGCTAGCAACGCCAAGATCATGGGTTCGATTCCCAGGGAAAGCAAGAGCTGATAAAATGTAAAACTGTAACTTGAATGCAATGTAAGTCGCTTTGGATAAAAGCGTCTGCTAAATGCATAAATGTAAATGTAAAAGAAAATTCTGTCATCAATTACTCACCCTCATGTTGTGCCAAATCGTTAAGACTTTTGTTCATCTTCAGAACTCAGATGAAGATATTTTCAATGAAATCTGAGAAATGTCTGTCCCTCCTTTGACAGTTTATGAAAGGACCACTTTGACGCTTAAAAGAGTTCATAAAGAAATCGTAAAACTAATCTAGAAGAATTGAGCAGTTTAGTCAAAATTTTCTGAAGAGACCCGATCACTTTATATGATGATCAGATCTAACTTAGCTTTTATTCACATATAAACATTGGTCAGAGCAGATCAGTTATGGCAAACGAAAGCTCAAGCATTCTTGCTCGATGTGTGAGAACCAATGAGGTTCATTCTTGTGTTACGCAGCGCGTTTGAGCTTCTGCAGGAACCAATGAGGTTCGTTCTTGTGTAACGCAGCGCGTTTGAGCTTCTGCAGGAACCAATGAGGTTCGTTCTTGTTACGCAGCGCGTTTGAGCTTCTGCAGGAACCAATGAGGTTCGTTCTTGTGTAACGCAGCGCGTTTGAGCTTCTGCAGGAACCAATGAGGTTCGTTCTTGTGTTACACAGCACGTTTGAGCTTCTGCAGGAACCAATGAGGTTCGTTCTTGTTACGCAGCACGTTTGAGCTTCTGCAGGAACCAATGAGGTTCGTTCTTGTTACGCAGCACGTTTGAGCTTCTGCAGGAACCAATGAGGTTCATTCTTCTTGTGTTACGCAGTGCGTTTGAGCTTCTGCAGGAACCAATGAGGTTCGTTCTTGTTACGCAGCACGTTTGAGCTTCTGCAGGAACCAATGAGGTTCATTCTTCTTGTGTTACGCAGTGCGTTTGAGCTTCTGCGGGAACCAATGAGGTTCGTTCTTGTTACGCAGCACGTTTGAGCTTCTGCAAGAACCAATGAGGTTCGTTCTTGTGTTACGCAGCGCGTTTGAGATTCTGCAGGAACCAATGAGGTTGGTTCTTGTGTTTTACGCAGCGCGTTTGAGCTTCTGCAGGAACCAATGAGGTTCGTTCTTGTTACGCAGCACGTTTGAGCTTCTGCAAGAACCAATGAGGTTTGTTCTTATGTGTCAACCAAGTACTTCTGTTCATGTTCACTGATCAACATTTATATATTGCCTATTTGCCTATTTGTATGGCGAGTTCGTTCTGTCAGGGATGGGTGAAGGAATAGAGCGAGGACTCAATTGCAGGAGGCAAAAGGGCTTTATTAACACAAAAAATGAAATAAACAACAAAAACTACCCCGTAGGGGAAAACAGACTGGCAGGACAAGGCAAGGCAAGGCAAGGAAAGGCAGGACAGGACTTCAAACAGGGTAACATCGACGACGAACTCGCCCGGAACTGCAAACACAAGGAGATTATAAAGGGAGCAAATGAAGAGGGTAACGAGAAAACACAGGTGGGGCAAATTAACCAATAATTTCATAAAATGTATACATTGCCTATTTGTATATTTGTATATTGTTCTTTTGTTGTCTGTGTCCTGTCCCGTTGCTGTCATTCTGTTGCACTGTGGAGCTTTGTCACTATAACAAATTCCTCGTATGTGTAAACATACCTGGCCAATAAAGCTCATTCTGATTCTGATTCTGATATATGTGAATAAATAATTAATAAATTAATAATAAATTCAAACTGTTCATCATATAAAGCAATCATGGCTCTTCAGAAAATTGTAATTAAAAACTGCTCTTTTTAAAACATCAAAGTGGTATTATTGCATGGACTGTCAAATGAGGGACAGAAATCTGTCAGATTTCATTTAAAATATGTTCATTTGTGTTTTGAAGATGAATAAAAGTCTTACGGGTTTGGAGTGACAAACGAGTAAATGACAGAATTGTCATTTCAGACGTGTGGGATTGTTGATGGGAAGTGATTGGATCTTCTTGGATTTCCAAGGCATCTTCATCATCCAGATCCTGTGAAGTAAAAACAGTTTAAGTGGACAAAGATTTTACTTTCATTTCATTGAAATTGTTGATTTAGAGTGATTTATTGTTTTATTATTATTATATTCTAAAACAACTGCTTGTCTACCGAAATAAAGAAAAACAAGCACAAACTAAATGTTAACTGATAACATAGTAATTATATTTCATTTATACCCCATATAGTGGCTTTACAACATTCCAGCATCAATGTGGTTGTATTTAATGTGATTCTTACCTTTTTCAGCACAGTTGGTCTCTGATGGAGATGATTTTAGTCTTGTCCCTTGCTCCTCACATGATAACAGTTCAGTAGTGCCCCAGTCATAATGAGAGAGAGATTTTGATGTCAAACTCCTTAAAATTAAAGCAAAAAAGTAGTAATTACAGCATGGCATGTTCCCCAAACACGTGTCTTAGCTAAATTCAGCTCAGTAATTTATGTAAATGCTTTAGGATAAACTTTTCCCCAAATGTTTGAAGACATATTTCGTATAATTTCAACGCATAAAATACACAAGTACTGTATATTTACGTTGTATACAAACAGTTAACTTTAAGTCATTGAGGAATATTTTACAACTTATAATTATTACATAAATAATTAGTATTCTGCAGTGTTTTAATCTTTAACTTTACCAGCTATGTTACATACTCAATATACACTACTCACAAAACGTTATTTATGGAAAATGTAAAAAGTTCATGCTACAGTGATATTATATAATGAAAGTAGGGCATTTAAGTAGAAGCATGCAATGGTAATTTCTTCATCTCAAACAATTTATTGAAACAAAAGCTAACAGCAGTGGTGGCTACACCACAACAAAAAAGTCAATGTCTCAATAACTTGCCATGTGTCCTTGAGCATCAATTACAGCTTGACACCGACGTATCATGCTGTTCACAAGTCCACTTATTGTCTGCTGAGGCATGGCATCCCACTCTTCTTGAAGGGCTGGCCTCAGGTCATTGAGGTTCTGGGGTGCAGGGTTACGACCCTCGTTCGACCCAGGTTCTGGTTTTTAATTCTGAGCTATCCGGAGAAAAATATTATTGACAAGGTTTAATCCTTGTCTGGCGCCCGAACTTAAAACAAATAAACAAACTCATCTGGTAATGTAGGAAGCCAGGGAGCACCACCGTTACACACTTGTACACTGACACATATAATACTACCCCCCTGACATTGACATGTTATTCAGGTGTCAAAGCTGTGCAGAATTGAAGGAAGAAACCTCAAAGACAGCACCAGAAGGATGCTGCACAGGTAAAGCCTACAAAACATGCAACATTAATCAAACATTGTGGTGTCAATACTCAATAAGTTACAAAGCAAATCAGAAATTAAAAAATAATAATAATTCCTTTACTGGTCATTTTGAAATGTCAAACTTTGATTTGGATTTTGTTGTAGTTCACTGTAAGTCTGTGTTATATTGTAAATAGTGTTAGAAGCAGATGGGACTGTAAAGAGTAACCAGCAGCCTTTTTATTACACTTACTGTATATCCTGTTTTTATAGGTTTGATTTATATAACTTTTTGAAATAGTTACATTTTTAACTTATAGCCTGATGATTATTGCTTTCTTTGCTTCTCACATTACTAAAGAAAACAATGACATTCTTGACACTGTTAAAATATTCCACTCGTGTCCTGAAGAGGAGCAAGTTATGAGAAGCTGACAGAGAGCCATAAGTTTGATATTTTACAGAGAGCTGCCTTTATATATTCAGTTAAACAACACTCAGAGCACACCTGTGAGGAAAATACATTCAGGGGTTATAACTTTAAATAATAAAGAATAAAATTCAATATTAAAGGAAAACGCCACCATTTTTCCATATTCCAATATGTTCTTCCCTCAACTTAGACGAGTTGATATTTACCTCTCCCGTCTCAGTCTGTGCACTTAATTGCTCTAGCGCGTGGCACCACTATGCTAGCGTTTATCTTAGCACCATTCATTTCTTAGAATCCAAACTGGGATAAATTTAGAAGCCACCAAACACTTCCATGTTTTCCCTATTTAAAGACATTTACATAAGTAGTTACACGAGTAAGTATGGCGACACAAAATAAAACGTGGCGATTTTCTAAGCGGATAAAAATGATAACTATAATGTGTGGCGGAAGAGCACTTTGCAGCACTTCGACCTCGGCGCAGTAATATCATCACTCCTGAAAACTCTCCCTCTTCCGTCAATACAACCAACGTGGCCTGCACTATCACTATCAGGAAGAGGGAGAGGGGGAGGGGGAGTTTTCAGGAGTGATGATATTACTGCGCCGAGGTCGAAGTGCTGCAAAGTGCTCTTCCACCATACAATATAGTTATCATTTTTTATCCGCTTAGAAAATCGCCACGTTTTATTTTGTGTCACCATACTTACTCGTGTAACTACTCATGTAAACGTCTTTAAATAGGGAAAACATGGAAGTGTTTGGTGGCTTCTAAATTTATCCCAGTTTGGATCCTAAGAAATGAATGGTGCTAAGCTAAACGCTAGCATAGTGGTGCCGCGCGCTAGAGGGATTAAGTGCACGGACTGAGACGGGAGAGGTACATATCAACTCGTCTAAGTTGAGGGAAGAACATATTGGAATATGGAAAAATGGTGGCGTTTTCCTTTAATAATAGCCTACTTCTGTTAACATCTGTGAAAGGTTACTGAACTAAGGCCAGTTGCAAGAACATAGTCACTAACTTAAGACTGTCTTAAGAACTAGTTTGACCAACTAGCAGCTAACCAAGTGTATCAATGTTGTGGTAAGGGACAGCATGTTGCAACTGTCCCTACACTTGACAGCCGTGATAAAACTGGGTATAATAGCTTGACTCAAAATCTTTGACACATGCTAGCTATGCCTATTAGAAGCTAAGAAAACACAGATATAAATCATGTTTTTACAATGCTTCACGCAAACAACTTAGTATGACAAAAAAATCTGATTATTAAAAAAATACTTTTTTTTAACATGAAAATATTTTTTTGTAAAAGGAATGGTCACATGTGCCTGATTTCATCCAGGAAGGATGGGGGGCTGATTTAGCATGTGCAGTATGAATATCATCACTGTAGCTCATTCCTGATTGAAGAAATAAGCCATGTTGCAACCGTCCCCACTCTCCCCTACTGTTGTTTTTTTACTATGACATCATAGACAGCGGTAGATCTATTAAGCTGCATTCACGCACGGATCTCTTTTGAAATATAAGAAGTAATGTGGTTTGTCCTGTCCGTTTAATCCCTTAAGACATAACTGGCTGTGTTTACATTAATTTTGCATCATTTTGAGATGCAAGTACATTAAAACACTTACAGGGAGTCACGCACAGCCGCATGTGCGAGCCGTCTTCACAAACAAAGCACGCGTCAGCATTTGAAATTGAAAGCAGCCTTCTGTTAGTGAGGTTCATATTTTAAATATATAAGTCCACTGCATTCCAAACTACATAAATTATGACTTCGTAGAGCATTTGTAAGGAAAATACCGATGGACGAGACCGCGCACTTCAAGTGTAACATCAAACAAAGCGCGCGTCTCTCACAGCGCATCCTGTGCAATGAAGCCCGCAAATGTCCTTGTAATTCGCTTCAACCTTTCCGAACCTTATGAAAGATTATGTTACGGAAGGTTCGAGTGGTGTTTGTGTGTGAGGAATTGGAAGCAAGCAGAATACAGGTGTTTCTAAAGCAAACTCAGCGTCATCGCACATCTGGTTAAAAACTAAGCTCAGAATCGATTCTGAAATTCTCAGTATCGATCCAGAATCGTTGGAGAGAGAATCGCGATGCATCGATTTTTTCTCCCATCCCTACTATACAGATAACCCTCCCCCAGAGGTAGACTTAGATTACTCCTCTAGAAATACCCAACAATGCCACCCCAGAGGCTAAATTACTGGGGAATCGCCTGTTACAAAATTACCAAATGGTTCACAGGTTCGGTTTCGGCTGAGTCAGGACGCAAGACAAATCAAGTATAAACAGCTTTATTGAAAACCAATAAGTAGTATGTCCAGAATGCAAAAACAAAAATCAATATATGACCTGCACACAATTCTACCTCCACTCCAGGGCTGGGGCCTAGAAAAAAACAAAATCACGCAACCACCTTACGTGCACTCGCAGACCACAGCACCCCAAGTGTTGGACACTGCACGCAGAATAAATCATCACCACACAGAGAAAGGGGGGCTAGCCCCTCACACGATCACTGGTTACCCCAACTCCTGGAGAGAAAGCAAAACCACAATGAGGTTACACTAAGTCCTCCTCACACACACACACACACACACACACAGTACTTCTTATAAAGTAAATAACAATTCAATAAAAAAAACAAAGACCATAAAATTACAAGTAACAATAAATTCACAAAAAAAACTTAACTCAAAAGAAACAAAAATACAAGTTCAGATTCTAACGAATCCACAAAGAAAACTAAATCAACAGAAGAGAAAACAAAAATACAAGTTCAAATAAGAACCATTTCACAACAAAATAATTCAGCAGAAAAGAAAGACAAAATTGCAATGCTCACAGGAAAATGCAGACCAAAATAACCATTGCATCCTGAGACCTTAAAAATACAAAACTCTGTGGCGACTATTGGTTGGTCCTCCAAGACCACCGAATGAAGTAGCACATGGCAATAAATGTAAACAACGGCACGCCAAGCTTCCGTGCAGCCGATATTCTGAGTAGTCAACATTGTAGTAAACGCACTGGTGAATCCTCATGAGATGAACAGCTCTGCAGCACTCTAGTTCGAGTTCACATACTCAAAATCTGCCGGTCTGGCAATAAATAGGCACCGTGCCGTATAACGAGGTCCCGACGAGAAACCCACTGCAACGTCTCTCAAGGCCTTGTCCTGCCCTTAAGTTTTTAGCGGTTTATACAGCTCATGGTACACCGGAAACTCCACGTCGTAAATCCAATCCCATACAGCACACTTTGCAACAGTGTCTCGTAGGGTTACACACTCCTGCGCCACGCCGGAAATCCGATGACGTCACTCGTGATGGTTAGACGTGTGCTCCTAAAACACCCACCACTGCCTTTATAGGTCAGACAGGCCACGTTAACCAACAACACGCCCCCTTATTCCACCAC
This sequence comes from Schizothorax lantsangensis, assembly GCA_027422415.1. Taxonomy (NCBI): domain Eukaryota; kingdom Metazoa; phylum Chordata; class Actinopteri; order Cypriniformes; family Cyprinidae; genus Schizothorax; species Schizothorax lantsangensis. Next base: position 135,615 of record JAPDDO010000137.1, on the reverse strand, counting down.
TTTGTGAAGAAAACTACTACCCTCAGCTACACATGCATGTCGACCTGTTGTTGGGGACTCCCAAAACCAAAATATGAAACTTTCATTACCCATAATAGGGGCACTTTAACAAAACAATTCAAATGTATGCATAATCAGAACTATGCATACTTTACACTTAAATTAAACATTAAACGAACACCACATTACAATCTTAGTGATTATGTAATGGATTCAGTGTTGCCAAGTCCACGGTTTTCCTGCGGAACTGGGCCACTTTAACATTGTTGCTGCGGGTTGGTTTTTGTGTACGCTGGTTTAAGCGAGCCCAATAACGTGATATTCAGCCCCTAAATTTTACCAGCGGAACCCCACCAAAAAATTTGTATTTTACCCCCAGGAACGCAATTTTTTTTACCGGGGGATGCCCCTCGAAAAACTATTGGGCTAGTTTTTGGGTTTGGGAGGTAACTGTGTAACAGATATGAGCAAACAGCACAGGACAGCACCCATGCACTCAGCATTAACAACACAATACATATTTAAATTAAACTGTTCCTACCTGCACTCTTGTCTTCTTTATCAAAAAAAACGGTCCATCTCAACTACTTGGGGGGTAGGGTGACCAGATTTCTCATGGTGTAATACGGGACGGGTGGGCAATATGACAGTGATATAAGAAATTGTATTTATTTTTAAAGATTGTTAAATGTTTTTAAATGGGTCAGCTGGTGTATTTTTCTTTTGGTAGTATATATTTGGTACATCCACATATATTTTAACAGTTGTAATGTTGTGTTTTTAGTTAGGTATTAACAGTGCTATGAGATAACTTTTATGATTTAATGCTATATAAATAAAACTGAATTGAATTGACCATAAATGCAGATCTACTTGATCTATATCTGATGTAAACAAGTTTCCTTTTTGTACAGTAAGTCAATTTGTGATTGTGATTATTTTTTATTGATCATCAACAAAATGGGGCCATTCAAAACCTCCTTCCTTCTAATGGTTGACACAACACATGCAGGTAAGGGCTTCCTGATGTGCCTGCCCAGAATGCCATAGGCCCAGCGGACAACTTGCCTGTATGCTGTGTAGCCGTATTGTCTGGAGATAGGGACAAAATATCAATATTGATTGTCTTATACCAATGGCATCAAAAGTGTTACTTACAGGTAGTCTTGACCTAAATATAGGCAACTTGTACTTGAGAAACAAAGTTATTTAGAGTTTTTTTTTTAATATTCAAATCTTTAATTTACTATGTATTTATACATTCAAGTATTTAGCTCAAGAGTAATAAATGATCTCTGCCCTACACATACATGTGTCTTCTGGCCTGGAGAGGTCTATGCTCCTGTCTGAAGAGCATATAGTCTATCTGTAGCACATATGGGTTCAGACAGCAAGCTTCAAAGCCTGGGTGCAGAGTCAGACACTGCACATCAAGTGTGGGGGTCACATTCTCCTCCAAGACCCAATATGTAAAGTAACTAACTCCCAGCAGCACTGACCTTCCTCAGCTGTGACCATGGCCTCGCTTTTCCCACACAAGCACATAATGAAACAAAAACGTGTTTATCTCTCTCCTGCAGTGATGAGACACCGCTATATCACGTAATGTTAGTGTGTGGGATATTAACGAGAGTGACAAGCCTGATCAACACTTATTAGTTTCTGTTACTGGTAAGTATCAATACTCATAGATGACCAACGCTAGCTTTGCTATTGCCTGATTACATATCGTTAGCTAACGTGTGTATATCTGTAAGCTAACACTGGTCTCTCACTAAGACACCTGCCCTGTTCTCCTCACATCAACTCAATCTGTCTCCTCTGACCGTTGTTCTGTCTTATCCTGGCCTGTCCCTGCTCTCTTGGCCACATAGCACATTATGGCTGTGGTGTGAATAAACATTTAAAATTTCCTCAACATCCGAACTGTCATTGCGATCCATTGTTTTCCTATGGTTAAAATGGACCGCTCTCCCTATCGTTACGTCACTTCCGGTTTTGGTGGTTTTCAGATGCAGAAGTAAAATTCTCTCACAAATATGACACCAGAAGCATTAATAGCATATTTTAAAGTATATTTTAAAGAAAATCTAGTTTCTACATAATTTTTCTATACAATGACTCAGTGGGGTCTCTAACCTGCAATATGCCCTTTAAGTGATTCAATACTTTAACGTAATTAATTCTCAAATTTTTGTGATTATTTAAATGTGATACACTGATAATGTTTTTATTTCCCTATAGTGAATGGATAAATTAATAAAAAAATAAATAATAAAAAAACATACATTTTTCTTTTATTGTTTAAACTTTATTAAATGAATTTGATAGTTATTATATTGAAAACTACAGTCTTGTAATTGTCCATGTTCTTAACTTTAATATTTTAATTAGAAAATCATTATCAGGCTTCTAATAGATATTTGAAAGAATTGTTGACATAACCTACAAAAACATAAATATATATATATTAGTGCTGTCAATCGATAAAAAAATAAACCAATTAATCGCAATTTTTTCTGAAATTAATCGCGATTAATCCCACCTAACATTAAAGTTTTTAAATATACTTTTATATAGCAATAATTTCACATTCAATCTTCAATTTAAGGTACAAATAACATAAAGACAGTATATTTTTAAATATTTGTTTAATTTCATCTTTTTTATGACTGAAGGTCAGTATCAATAATCCCAACACTACTGATTTCTCTATAAAATTGCCCCCCCTCCATATTTAACCATTAACTATAGCCATTCAGCATTACAGTATAATTGAGAGCTATCAATTTTAACATTTATTAGACTTTTAAAAAATAACTTCTAATTTAAGTGAACTTAAAACAATCTTCACATAAACCCATTATAATAAATGTCATATTTACCTGTGCCCTTCAGCAGAAATATACAGAAATTGAAGTTAATCAAACACTAAATTCTAAATTAAATATAGATGAAACCTTAAATCTATAAAAGTAATTTTTTCCTCTTTTTTTCTTTGTCCTTTGATTAACAGACATCACAGCAGCTGGTTATTAGGTTATTTCGGCTGTTATTTCTTTAAGAGCTGCTGCTGCTGCTGAACGTGACGCGGATCTGACACGCATCGTATTTTCTCTCAACCCATTTTACCTTTTCTGACCCATTAAAGCCTATTAATGAGCTGATGAGTTAAATCGGGTGTGTTAGATGAAGGAGACAGTGCTGGCTGCTCCAGGACAGTTTTGAAAACCATTTCAGAGACATGTCCTTAAATGTGATTCATATAAAATATATTACATGCATGCACAGTTTTAAGGTAGCTTTAATAGCCTTTTTTGGTAACTTCATGACTTAACTGACCACGTCATGCATGCACGTAGTTTATTTCGTGCTTTGATATAAAGGATACAGGCTCCGAGCACAGTACAGTTTCTGCGCTCGTTTGACTCACGCCTGCCGCTGAAGTGAAGTGGATCTCGCGTCTGAAACGTCTCCCATTTGATTTGATCATAAAAACGTTATGCGACTGAATAAATGCACTTCTTGTCAAGAGAAAAAAAATGACAGAAACAGCAGTTGTGAGTGGGATGACCAACCCTAGCCCCGCCCCTGCGTTAATTGAAAAAATGAATCGCATGCGTTAACGCACTAATTTTGACATCACTAATATATATTTCAAATATTAAAAATTAAGGTTTTAGTTTTAAAAATGACAAAAACTACAAACAAGGCACAAGGATCAGGAAAAGAACAGCACAATATAAGAATCCAGGGAACATTTATGTACTATTCCTTGGCAGTACACAGAGTTTAGATTTAGTAACTTTACAGTGGAAGTAAAATTATATCATCCCAAAACAGGCATTTATAGTCCGTATCTCATATTTCCTAAATGTCTTGTACCTCTGCCGGTGTTAAACATGGTTTTGCGTGGATGGGAATATGCATGGAAATGATATGCAGATGAGGTTATGCATAGTAAAACGAGGCGTTGTAAGCTCCATATATGGTGTTTTCAGGGAGGAGTCGTGGTGGAGATGCACTTATGCACAATCTAAAGGGATTTTTGCGCAGGTTCCAGCATACCCAAAATTGAGTTTTTTTGCCTATGTACACTTTTAGGATAAAATCTACGGAGAGTTTTATGAAAGAGGCCCCAGGCCAGGGAGTTTTGTGTTGAGTTTTGTTTGTGTAGCAGTCGTCTGTGAGGGTGTTCCACTTTACTTTCATTTTGTATTGATTGTTGATGTCATTATTACAGTTTAGTTTATCATTCCCTGGTTCCTGCCTACTTTTTCCAAAATCCTTGAATTACATTGAACCAGCCTTTTATATCACTCATAGTTTTATTTTTTCCTGTGCGTTTGTATTCTTTCCAATGCGGTGGAAGCACTTCTCCTGTGGAAACCTTACTGATGATGTCTGCTTTCTTCCTGACTTCCAGTAAAGACTGAATGCGATCTTTAAATCCTGGTTTGGCCTCTTGTTTTTCAGACTCGATCATCAGATCAATGTAGTCAGGGACAGAAAGAGGATTGGGCTTGAGGGCAATTTCCTGCAGCCGCTTCAAGGACATTTGAGAGTTTTGAATTAGTCCTGCCACAGTATCCTGGACAACATCAAGCTCATTTTCAAGCTCTTCAAAGATCTTTTCTGTTGACATGACCTGTCCATGTGCAGCCTCATATCGCTTTTTTAAATCCTGATAGGTTTCCTTTTTTTTTTAATGACATAATCCCATTTGTATTTCTGATTGAAGTGCACATTCCAGACACACTTTCCAGGGCAGACGTTACACTTTCCGTCTTTCATGGCAGAGCACTTATCTTTATCATAGTCATTTGCATAAACACATTTGTCATGACATGTGAAGTGACAAGTTTGGCAGTTGGTTAAGAAAGAGTTAGATGTGTTTTTGATCTGTTTTGGGACAGTTACTTCAATCTCGTATTCAAAATCCTTGTTTGCATCCATTTCAGCCTTGTGCTGCTCCAGAGCAGCATATGTGTTCCTGATTTCATTCAGTTTTGTCAGACCAGCGTTAATTTGGGGCTGGAGACGTTCCACAAGCACTTCTAGCTGTTGTCGCTCTTTTAAGACCTCCTGTGTCAGAGACAAGCTCTTAGTTTGCATCATGTTAAGGGATGTGAAGAACTTTGTCATGCTAGAAAATCCCAGATTCCAGAACATTTTATCAAAGTTTTCACAATCAGACTCCTTAGCTCCTCCAGCTTTGCTATTGGTAGCAAACATGGCAGAGTTGTTGAACTTGAAGTGAAGTGGATCTCCGGACTCACTGGTAGAACAGGGAACCTGAGAGACTTTGATGGCCTCGAGAACAGGAGGCGTTTTCCCATCTGCAAAGGTGACCAGCACAAGGATGTTTTGAGCAATATCCTTCCCAAATATGGAAAGAATGGAGTCGAAGATATATTTCTGTGTGTGTGTCAGACGAGCAAGTGAAGCCTGTACTACGAAACACACAGCATCAATGTGGTCGATCCCTCCACGGGCAGAGAAGAACTCATGAATCTGTGCTGTGATTTTCTGGTCATGTGAAATTCCTCTGGTGTCACCAAAGCCTGGTGTGTCCACTATGGTCAGAGAATATGGGACCCGGAAGCCATCCATGTGATTAATTTGATATGCTGTGATCTTTGACGTCTGACTTTCAGCCTGGGATTTCTGCTTCCCTTCATCTATCAGCACAAACCGGAAGTCATCTTCCCATTGCACTCCCAGAATGTAGTTGATCATGCTGTTAATTTGAGTGGTTTTTCCTGCACCTGTGGCTCCGATCATCATAACGGTCTTGTTCTCTTTTGGGATGGTTTTCCCAAATGTGCTTCTTCTGCAGAATCCATCACTGTTCTGCCATGTTTCATCCAGATGGAGTTTAAACATTGGTAGGTTTTCATTGCTTCCATCTTCTATTTTTCTGCTCTGTTTGTCCTTTATTTTTTGTGCAACACTTAAGCCCTTTGCATTGCTGAGATCTGTTCCCATGTTTTCGCTGCTTGTGGATTCTCTTGAAATTTTAAGTTTGTCATTAACAGCAGACTGGCAGTGTCTAATTGCTTTTTCCTGAGCTGTTTCCACCTGTGCCGCTGAAAGGAAAAGAAATAATAGTTTGAACATCCAGATTTCAATATAGTATAATTAGTATTCACACTGTGTAACGCTGTCCATTACCTAGACCAAATTTAACCTCTTAACTGTCACCCTCCCCCCTTTTTTTGAAAATTGACTTGAAAGTGCACTATTTAAAGTTAAATTGTTATAATTCATGAACGCTTTTGAATACAGACCTAAGGTTGGTCTCTTTTTAAAGAAGACAATTAGCCGATTATTGCAGAAGCGAAATCATTTAAAAAAAAAAAAGTTAAAAAAAAAAAGTTCTAAAAGTTTACATTTACTGTAAAGAAAATGTACTGTACTATTTTTACTTTATTTTATATAAAATAAATATTTTACAAAATAGGTTTTAATCCAAATTTAATATAAAGCCATGTCTAAATAAGTTGTGTTCCAAATTCGAAGTTGATATAAAAAAAATTGAGGTTACTATGCAATTTTATACCACAAACAGCGACCGAGTGCCATCCAAACCCCATTTAATTATTTTTATGAATTTTTCTGTCACAAATGTATAAATTTCTCTCTCAGTATTACTCCTATCACAAAATAACCACCAAATATTGAATCTTGAGACTCAGACCTTTCCGATGTTTTGATTCAATAAGACCGTAATACATTTGGAATATGACACCTCCCACTAAGGGGGTGGAGCCCGCTAAAAGATTTTAAAATACCATTTCTATGGAGATGCAATGTCCGATTTCAAAACGTTTTTCACAGGATGAATTTTGAGGTTTTAAGCTTTCAAATGATATATAATATATGATGATTACTAAAACATGTGATAGGAAAAAAAGGAAAAAAAATAGAATTTTTGTGTCAAAGGTCAGAGCTCCTGTTATGGTTTATATGTTTTTGTCACGAATCCTGTCCATGCACTTCCGTTTACTCACCACCAGAGGTCACTCGCTCACCACATGGACTCTTGCACTACACTAACTTTTGCACGTCACCTAAGACTACAGTTCCCATAATGCATTGCACTGACGACACACAGCTGATTACACTGATCACACAGCTGATTGCACTGATTACACTGCATACTTAAACCATGGACTTCCTCTTCCACTCTGCCGAGTATTGTATAGCGTATATCACTCTCCTAGCGATAGCTACTCTACGGAGCCCACTCAGTTATCATAGTCTTGTCTTGCCTTGCCTTGCCTCGCCTTGTTTGTTTTCTAGTGTTTTGACTCTTGCCCGTGTTTCCTGGATTAACCCTTTGCCTTGCCGTTCGGACTCTGTTTGCCCCTGTTTGGATTATTGCTTGTGTACCTGGATTATCTCTCTGCCTTGCCCTGTTGGATATTGTTCGCCGATCGTCGACCCACGCTTTCCCTAGGATTACTGTGTCTTGCCTGTGCCACACCTGTTTGCTGTTTATTGATCTATGCCTGTTTATGACCACGCCTTTTAATAAAAGCTTGCACATGGATCCGCACGTCTCACATCTTGTTCGCCCCATTACAGAATTCTAGGCCACACAAGGATCCAGCAGCTTCTCATGTGGATATTGGCCAGGTATGGACACTGCAAGACTGTTATTAACCCTCGAGCAGGGCTTGCGATCACTTGAGGATTATGTACAAGAGTATTTAGAGATCGCTTATTATTCTGATCTGCCAGACTATGTGCTCATAGATTTTTTTTGTGAGGGCATTAACCAGCCGCTCAAATCGCAATTAACCCTTGAAGGTCCCTGTTCGTCTCTAAGTGATTTTATGGACTATGCTTTATTGACTGTTGGTTCAGCGTTCACTGTGGGTGTCGCAGAGGAACACGACACCGCACTCACTCGTGTAATGACGGCCACACCAGAGCAGTGACAGTGGAGTCCGTTCACAAAATGGCGGCCACAACAACACCCAGCCAAGCCACAGTTGATCATCGTGAGTCAAGCCAAGCCACCGTTGATCGTTGTGAGTCAAGCCAAGTCACCGTTGATCGTCATGAATCAACCCAACTCACAGCCGATCTGCCAGGATCTTGTCATGTCTCAGCTGATGGTCACGAGTCAAGTCACGTCTCAGCTGATGGTCACGAGTCAAGTCACGAGTCAAGTCACGTCTCAGCTGATGGTCACGAGTCAAGTCACGTCTCAGCTGATGGTCACGAGTCAAGTCACGTCTCCGCTGATCTCCAGAGTCTCGCCACGTCTTCACTGATCGTCCAGAGTCTCGCCATGTCTTCACTGATCGTCCCGAGTCTCGCCATGTCACAGCTGTTCATCCTGAGTCCTGTCATGTCACAGCTGTTCATCCTGAGTTCTGTCACTTGCACCTAGATCGTCGAGGTCAATTTTTCAAACTCCCAGACTGGCATCCAGCGTGGAGGACCTACCGCTGGTGTCAGCCCGTGCAGCTGGAATCCCTAAACCAGCGCTCTCAACCCTTCCTGTTCCTGCACTAATTTCCCTGTCCGAAGCGCTTCCCATGATGGGGATCGTTTTGTGTTGCGTTTGGGCTGCGTACACCACCACAGAACTGCCCGAGGTAGCGACGTCCACTGTGATGTCTCCAGAGGTGGCGGCTGATGCTGCAGAACCTCTTGGGGTAGTGACACTCGATGCTGTGCTCTCAGAAGCGGCGGTGCTCGCTTCAGCTCCTAGTATGGTGGTGGCGCCCAGCAATGTACTCTCAGCCTGTTGTGTTGCGGTCAAAGAGACCGTTACTGAACTCTCCCTATGTCCGGAGTTTACCACTGTAGAACCTCCAGAGGTGGCGGCAACTGCTGCAGAACCTCCAGAGGTGTCAGTGGTATCCACCTGCGATTCCTTGTCCCTCCCTGTCACGACTATGGAGGCCGTCTGTGATTCCTTGTCCTGCCCTGTCACAGCTATGGAGGCCGTCTGTGAACTCTTGCCTTGCTTTGAACTGGCCACGGAGGCCAATAATGAACCTTCCTTTGCTCATGTCATGGCCATGGAGGCCGCTTTTGAACATTTGTACCATTCTGAACCAGCCATGGTGGCTGATTGTGAACTGCCGGTCTGTCTCGTCTCTACTTATGAGTCTGTTTTTGAACTGTCTGTCATGCCAGTTTCTGTCACTGAACTGCCTGCTCCAGTCTCTGTCTATGCCCCAGATTTTGAGCTATCTGTCGGTCCTGTTCCAGCCAAAGTGTTTGATTATGAACTGTCTGTTGGTCCAGTTCCAGTCACTGAAATGTCTGTCAGTCCAGTTTCCCTCAATGAGTCTGATTTTACATTTACATTTAGCAGACGCTTTTATCCAAAGCGACGTACAAATGAGGAGAACAATAGAAGCAATCAGACCATCGAGAGAGCAACAGTATACAAGCGCCATGACAAGTCTCAGTTAGTCTAGCACAGTACACGTAGCAAGGATTTTTTTTTTTTTCTTTATATAAATAGAATAGGTAAGTGTTAGTATTAGTTGGTCAGGTGCTGGCGAAAAAGATGTGTCTTTTAGATGTTTTTTGAAAATGGCTAAAGACTCAGCTGTACCTCTTTGGTGCCTCTTTGGGATGGCACCACAAGGAGTCGTTCACTTGCAGAATGCAAGCTTCTGGAGGGTGCATAAGTTTGAACTAGCAAGTTTAGGTATATTGGTGCAGCGCCAGTAGTGGTCTTGTAGGCAAACATCAGTACCTTGAATTTGATGCGAGCGGCTATTGGTAGCCAGTGTAACCTGATGAATAGAGGGGTAACGTGAGCTATTTTCAGCTCATTAAAGACCACTCTGGCTGCTGCATTCTAGATCAGTTGCAGAGGCTTGATAGTACATGCGGGAAGGCCCGCCAAGAGAGCATTACAATAGTCCAGTCTGGAGAGAACAAGAGCTTGGACAAGGAGTTGTGCGGCTTGCTCTGACAGGAAGGGCCTAATCTTCCTAATGTTGTATAAGGCAAATCTGCAGGACCGGGCCGTTGTAGCAATGTGGTCTGTGAAGCTTAACTGATCATCGATCGCAACTCCAAGGTTCCTGGCTGTCCTGGAAGGAGTTATGGTTGACGAACCCATCTGTATAGAGAAGTTGTGGTGAAGTGATGGGTTGGCTGAGATCACAAGCAGTTCTGTCTTAGCAAGATTGAGCTGTAGGTGTTGGTCCATCATCCAGCTAGAAATGCCACTCAGACAGGCTGCAATGCGAGCAGTTACCGTCGGATCATCTGGTTGGAATGAGAAGTAGAGTTGAGTGTCATCAGCATAACAGTGGTAAGAAAAGCCATGCTTCTGAATGACTGATCCTAATGATGACATGTAGATGGAGAAGAGAAGTGGTCCAAGCACTGAGCCTTGAGGAACTCCAGTAGCAAGCAGAAGACCACCAAATTTTGAACTGTTTCCACGTTCAGTGTCAACCAGTGAGCCTGATTATGAACTGTCAGCCCGGGAAACTATTGATGAACTTTTTGTGTTCCCTGCCTGGGCTCTTGGGGCCAAAGATGCTCTGCCTCTCTCGTGTGTCTCAGTGTTCCCTAGGTCCCAGTCCCTGCCATGGTCTTCAGGTCCGTCTGCTCTGCCGTGGTGGTCTTCTGCTCAGGTCTGGTGGTCTTCTGCTCCACCGTGGTGGTCTTCTGCTCAGGTCTGGTGGTCTTCCGCTCCGTCTGTTCCAGTCTGGTGGTCTTCAGCTCTGCCGTGGAGGTCTTCTGCCCTGTCTCCTCTGCACTGGTGGGCTCCAGTCCTGTCTGCTCCGCCCTGGTGGGCTCCAGTCCCGTCTGCTCCACCCTGGTGGGCTCCAGTCCCGTCTGCTCCACCCTGGTGGGCTCCAGTCCCGTCTGCTCCACCCTGGTGGGCTCCAGTCCTGTCTGCTCCACCCTGGTGGGCTCCAGTCCCATCTGCTCTGCCCTGTTGGGCTCCAGTCCCGTTCGCTCAGCCCCCTGCTCCGTCTCCGCTCCACCGCCCTCCTGGATTGTATAGGAGCGTCTGGAAGCCACTCCTTGGGGGGGGCTATGTCACGAATCCTGTCCATGCACTTCCGTTTACTCGCCACCAGAGGTCAGTCGCTCACCACATGGACTCTTGCACTACACTAACTGTTGCACGTCACCTAAGACTACATTTCCCATAATCCATTGCACTGACGACACACAGCTGATTACACTGATCACACAGCTGATTGCACTGATTACACTGCTTACTTAAACCATGGACTTCCTCTTCCACTCTGCTGAGTATTGTATAGCGTATATCACTCTCCGAGCGATAGCTACTCAACGGAGCCCACTCAGTTATCATAGTCTTGCCTTGCCTTGTTTATTTTCTAGTGTTTTGACTCTTGCTCGTGTTTCCTGGATTAACCCTTTGCCTTGCCATTCGGACTGTGTTTGGATTATTGCTTGTGTACCTGGATTATCTCTCTGCCTTGCCCTGTTGGATATTGTTCCCCGATCGTTGACCCACGCTTTCCCTAGGATTACTCTGTGTCTTGCCCGTGCCACACCTGTTTGCTGTTTATTGATCTATGCCTGTTTATGACCACGCCTTTTAATAAAAGCTTGCACATGGATCCTCACGTCTTGTTCGCCCGTTACAGTTTTGAGGTGCACTCTTGTCATACATAAATTAATTTATTACTGCTCCTACATAATTTTTAACAACAAACAGTGGTAAAATATCTATTTAGGAGAGTCTTGGACCTTTCCAACAATATATAGTTTGTCATGATTAGATTAGGATTTAATTGTAATATATTGAAGTAAAGTTTTCGGGACGGTGACAGTTAAGGGGTTTTAATATAGATGTTTACATAGCATGCATACCAATATGCTGATAACTTGGTTGAACATGATGTGACTGCAGCAAAAAATGTTTATTTACAAATAAATATGATATTTACTGATATTTTGTGCACTCACCTCTTTCTGTGGCGCCTGTAGTGAAATCTTCACATTTGTTACAATTCAAGTAACATCCATCATTCTCCTGAACAATTTCCTTTACTGTGGCTAAAAGGTCAGCTGGCGTGCTGCTTCCCTCCATTCTGCTGTGTCTGTTCGAACATTTTTTAATGATTTCCTTTATGACATCACTGACTTCAGTCGACTCAGTGCGTTCTGGCTCTTGTGTCGTGAGCACCAGGGTGTGCTGAAACACACTGTCAGAGAAACAGCTGAGCAGGATCTCGATGCACACTTTCTCTTCTCTTGAACACTCATCGGGTTTGAGGACCAGAATGATCACGTGAGGTCCTGGAGCAGACAGAGACAAACACTCCTTCACTGCCTGTGCGATGTGACGTAGTGAGAGATCAGGGTTGAGCAGGAGAGGAGTGTTGATGACAGTCACATGTTTTCCTCGGACTCTGTCACTGTACGGCACTACATCATCTGAAGGAGATTCACTGTCAAACGCTGCTCTTCCTAAGATGAAGTTTCCCACTTGGCTGTTCTCTGACACACTCTTACCCAGAAGAACAATCCTCAAATCACTCACTGAAACACACAACACACATGATGTTACAGTATGTCACAATTTAATGGGTGCCTGTAAAATAATCAGCACCCTGAAGTGACCCTTTAGGTGGCTCAAATATCCTGTATCTATCTGTACGATATCTGTAAATATCTCTGCATATCTATAAAGACTAGACTCACTCTCAGGAGGCACGCTGGATTTGCTGTCTCCTCTCCTGGCAGGAGGAATATGGGCAACAGCTGCTGAAAAAACATTAAAAAATATAAATTAAAGCTTTATTTTCAAACTAATTCAAAAGATAAATTACTAAACACAACATTATTGAACATAACAAAACTGTAATTTGTATTGTTAGTAAATCTTTGATTTTGGTCATTCTCTGTTTATTCTAAAGATTAATCATATCACATCAGCTTTATTTTTTTCAGCCACTTTATTAGGTACACCATCTTGGTTGATGTCCAAGATGGCGCCGAGGATGGCAGCCGTTTTGCGAGCTCCGAGAAAACTGCAGGTTTTCGTATGTTTTGTTTGTTTTTTTGCTGTTTTACGTGTTAGATGTTGTTAGTATAACTGTCTACGGTAGAGACACGCTTTTAAACATCGGTTCTTCCGTCGCGCAACGCAAACCGGACTTTGAGTTCCTGAACGCCGGTGGATTGTTTACAGACACCGCATTAGAGCCCTTTGTCTGGAACGCATGACCACGACGAAAGAAACGTAGCCGGAAAAGAGGGAAGAGAGCTGGCGTTCTCGTCAGACTGAGACGCCGTGCCTTTCGACCTCCTCTCCCAACCATTTTGCTGGCTAATGTTCAGTCACTGGATAACAAACTCTGTGAACTGCGTGCGCGCATCTCATACCAACGAGAAACAAGGGACTGCTGCGTTATTTGCCTCACAGAAACCTGGATGTCTGCAATGGTTCCAGACTCAGCCATCGAGCTCACGGGCTTCTCCTTGCATCACTCGGACAGAACGAAAGAGCTCACAGGGAAAAGCAGAGGTGGGGGCGTTTGTTTCTATATCAACATCTCGTGGTGTGATGAAAGGAACCTACACTCAATTAAATCCTTCTGCTCCCCTGATCTGGAATTTCATATGCTTCTGTGTCGACCATTCTGGCTACCGAGGGAATTTACAGCGATCATAATCACAGCTGTATACATTCCCCCTCAAGCCAACACAGACCAGGCACTCAGGGAACTGTACGGAATATAAGTGATCAGGAAACCGCGCACCCAGATGCAGCGTTTGTTATTACGGGGGACTTTAATAAAGCCAACTTCAGAACAATAGCTCCAAAATACTTTCAACACATCACCATCAACACGCGTGGTGATCGTGTACTGGACCATTGCTACTCCCCCTTCCGGGACGCTTACAAATCCCTCCCCTGCCCACCTTTCGGCAAATCGGATCATTCTTCCGTTCTGCTCCTGCCTGCTTATAGGCAGAAACTGAAACGTGAAGCACCCGCCCTCAGGACAATTCAATGCTGGTCGGACCAATCGGACGCTATACTAAAGGACTGTTTTGATCACGTGGACTGGGATATGTTCTGGGCAGCATCTGATGACGACATAGAGGCGTACTCAGATTCTGTAACGTGTTTCATACGGAAGTGTATAGAGGATGTAATTCCGACCAAAACAATACGCATCTACCCCAACCAAAAACCGTGGATTAACAGCGATGTTCGATCAGCCTTGTCAGCGCGGACATCTGCCTTTAAATCCGGAAACACTGACGATCGGAAACAAGCCAGTTACGATCTCAGGAGATCCATCAAAGCAGCCAAACGACAATATAAAAACAAAGTTGAAGAACAATTCAACAACAACAACCCAAGAAGCATGTGGCAGGGCATCAACAACATCACAGGTTTTAAAGGGAATAAACCAGCTACTGTGAACATTGCGGCCTCTCTACCGGATGAGCTGAATACCTTTTATGCTCGTTTCGAGGCTCATAACACCGCCCACACAGAGTGCGCTCCCACGGCTGCTGCAGAAGAGGTGAGTCCACTCTCCCTTTCTGTCGCGGATGTAACTCAATCCTTCAAACGGGTGAACATCCGCAAAGCTGTGGGCCTGGATGGCATCCCAGGTCGTGTGCTCAAAGCATGCGCTTACCAACTAGCCGGGGTTTTTACAGACATCTTCAATCTGTCCCTCTCTCTGTCTGTGGTTCCCTCATGCTTCAAAAAATCCACCATTGTGCCCATACCTAAGAAAAATAAAATCACATGCTTGAATGACTGGAGGCCCGTTGCTCTGACACCCATCTTCAGCAAGTGTTTTGAGAAGCTCATCAGAGACCACATCTGCTCTGTGCTGCCTGCCTCACTGGACCCACTACAATTTGCATACCGCAGAAACCGTTCCACAGACAACGCTATTGCCTTCACCCTGCACACTGCTCTCTCCCACCTGGAAAATAAGAACACCTATGTGAGGATGCTGCTTGTGCCTGCCACACTGGTTGAGAAGCTCCAGACTCTGGGACTGAACAGATCTCTGTGCAGCTGGATCCTGGACTTCCTGACAGGCAGAAGTCAGGTGGTCAGAATGGGCAACAACACCTCATCTCCCCTGATCCTCAACACTGGTGCCCCGCAGGGCTGCGTCCTCAGCCCACTCCTGTACTCCCTGTACACACACGACTGTACAGCTACACACAGCTCCAACGTCATCGTCAAATTTGCCGATGACACAACGGTGATAGGCCTGATCACCGACAACGATGAGACGGCCTACAGAGAGGAGGTGAGTACCCTGACTAAATGGTGCCAGGAGAACCACCTCTCACTCAACATCGACAAGACCAAGGAGCTGGTGGTGGATTTCAGGAGACAGAGCAGAGAACACACACCCATCTCCATCGACAAGACACCTGTGGAGCGGGTAAACAGCTTTAAGTTCCTCGGCATTCACATCACCGAGGATCTCACATGGTCTGCTCACACAGACGCAGTGCTGAAGAAGGGACATCAGCGCCTCTTCTTCCTGAGACGGCTGAGGAAGTTTGGAATGAGCCCCAGCATCCTCAGATCCTTCTACACCTGCACTGTGGAGAGCATCCTGACCGGCTCCATCACCGCCTGGTTTGGAAACAGCACCGCTGGCAACCGCAAAGCTCTGCAAAGGGTCGTGCGAACTGCCCGCCACATTGTTGGAGGTGAGCTTCCCTCCCTCCAGGACATCTACACCAGGCGGTGTATAAGGAAAGCCAGGAGGATCATCAAGGACTCCAGCCATCCATCCCACAGACTGCTCTCTCTGCTGCCCTCAGGGAGACGTCTCCGCAGCATCCGATCCCGCACTAGCCGACTGAGGGACAGCTTTTTCCCTCAGGCTATCAGGCTAATGAACAGTCAGAACTAATTCACCCTACATCACACTCCCACTCACACAACATGCCATGCACTGCACTTTAACACCGTTCTACTGGACTACACGCACACACTGCAATAATACAAACTATCTGCTATCACTGGATACCATACAATGCACATCCACGACATTGCATATGTATAATCTGTTGCACCTTTGCACAACTATCTATTGCACAACTAATCTGTTGTAAATGTATAATCTGTTGCACCTTCACATATTACTATGTATAGATGTGTACATAATGTAGAATGTGTACATACGGTGTATTGGTAACTAAGTATGTCTTTATAGTACACTGTGTGTATTGAGTATGTGTATGTGTATTTTGCACATTGTCTTCTGTACAGTCTGTAAATATGTACTGTCTATATGTAAATTGTTTTGTTTTTTTGCACTGTCTGGAGCACGCTCTCAAGAATTTCACTCAGCAAGGCACTTGTGCTGTGGTGATGTGACAATAAAAGTGATTTGATTTGATTTGTTGAACTGCTCGTTAATGCAAATATCTAATCAGCCAATCACATGAAGCATCTCAGAGCATTTAGGCATGTAGATGTGGTCAAGATGTTTTGCTGAAGTTCAAACTGAGCATCAGAATGTGGAAGAAAGCTGATATAAATTGCTTTGAATGTGGCATGGTGGTTGGTGTCAGACGGGCTGGTCAGAGTATTTCAGAATCTGCTGGGAATTTCTTGCACAATCATCTCTAGAGTTTATGGATAATGGTCCAAAAAAAGAAAATATCAAGTAAGCAGCAGTTCTGTGAGTGAAAATGCTTTGAGATCGGAGGAGAATGACCAGACTGCTTCAGCTAATAGAAAGGCAGTTTTGATCATGTGGATTGGCATGTTTCGCCACACTTCTAACAACATTGAAACGTATGCAGACACAATCTGCAGGTTCATTAGTAAGTGCAAAGCAGATGTTGTCCCGGGTCAAGACGATCAAAATCTACTCCAATCAGAAGCCATGGATGAACAATAAGGTTTGTGCTGCTCTGAATGCCCGTACAGCTGCGTTCAACTCTGGAAACGTGGTGGAGTATAAGGCAAGCTGTTATTCCATTTAACTCCAACACTCGGGGCATGTGAGAAGGATTAAACAAAACAACTCCCTTTAGAGGACATACTAACGCTCCCCATACCGCTGTCTCTCTCACAGATGAAATCAAGTTTTATGCCTCCCATAGTGAGAAAATACTTTTGAGAAACTGGTAAAGGACATTACAGATGAAGACAAAATTATTAGTCCCCCTATGAAATGTCAATTCTTTTTTCAAATACGAATGTTTAACTTTTTCCAAAGTGATGTTTAACAGAGCAAGAAAATTAACAGCATTTCTTAGTAAAATATTCCTTTGGAGAAAGCCTTAGCTATTTCAATTTGGAATAAAATAATAATTAAAAGAAGAAAGAAAAACTGCTAAGGTCAAAATTATTAGCCCCCTTAAAAATGATCTGTATGATTCGCTACGGAACAAACTTGCCTAATTACCTAACCCTATAACAAAATAACACATTTGCATTAGAGTACTCTCTGACAAAGCACAGAATAACTCATGACAGAGCACTCATACCAAACAGCGGTACATTTTGGATAAAGAATACTGTTCCGCCTTTAATTCTTCAAACATCTCCGGACAAGAGGGAACTGGACCGACTGAAGCTGGGGAAAGCAGTGGGGCCGGACGGTATTAGCCCCAGACTGCTGAAGACCTGCTCTGCACAGTTGTGTGGTATTTTCACATACCTGTTTAATCTGAGCCTGTACTTACAGAAGGTCTCTGGACTGTGGAAAACATCTTGTCTGATCCCTCTTCTCAAGAAGAGACACCCTACTGACCACAACGGTTATAGACCTGTAGCGCTTATTTCACATATTATGAAGACCTTTGAGAGACAGGTCCTCTCTTACATCAAGGCTAGCATGTCAACTTACATGGATCCTTTACAGTTTGCAAATCAGCCTTCTATTGGTGTAGATCAGTGGTTTTCAAACTTGTTCCTGGGGACCCACAGCTCTGCATATTTTGCATGTCTCCCTAATTTACACACCTGATTCAGATCATCAGCTCATTAGGAAAGAGCTCCATGAACTCAAATGAGTGTGTCAGATAAGGGAGAAATGCAAAATGTGTAGAGCAGTGAGTCCCGAGGAACAGGATTGAAAACCACTGGTGTAGATGATGCTCTCATTTACATGTTACAGAGGACCTATGCACATCTGGACACTCCTGATGCATCTGTGAGGTTCAGATTCTTTGACATCTCAAGCACCTTCAATACAGGTCAGCCTACCAATATGCTGTTGTGCGAAAAGATGAGGAGAATGCAGGTGGATTCATCACTGGTCCTGTGGTGTATGGACTATCTATCCTGCAAACTACAGTATGTGCGTCTACAGAATAGTGTCTCTAATACTGTTCTGAGTAGCACGGGAGTGCCACAAGGAACTGTTTTGGCCCCTTTTTTGTTTAACATCTACACTGCAGACTTCCAGTATAATACCGAAAGCTGTTTCCTCCAGAAATTCTCTGACGATTCAGTAATTGTCGGCTTATTTAAGGGAGATGAGGAGGAGTACAGGAGAATGATTAAGGATTTTGTGGACTGGAGTAACCACAACCATCTCCAGCTTAACATCTTAAAAACCAAGGAGACGGTTGTAGATTTTAGGAGGAAGAGGACACAATCAATTTTGATCACTATCTGGGGCATCGAGGAGGATTGTCTCAAGCCACAGATACCTTGGTGTGCAGCTTGACAACATGCTAGACTGGAAGAGCCATATGGAGACGGTGTACAGGAGGGGTCAAAGCCGACTTTATTTCTTAAGGAGGCAGAGGTCATTTAACATCAGCCGTCACCTATTGTGCAGCGTCTATCAGACAGTGGTGGCTAGTGCTCTGTTCTTTGCTGTGGTGTGCTGGGGAGAGGGTGCCCGCATGGGAGATAGAAGCAGAGTCAACAAAATTGTCAAGAAGGCTGGCTTTGTTGTCGGTATAGAATTGAACATGGTCCAGCAGGTGGCAGAGTGGAGAATACTCTCTAAGCTGAGATCGATAATGAACAATCCCTCACATTCACTCCACGCTCTGGGGGTGATGAATAGCAGCACCTTCAGTCACAGACTGATCGCAACAAAATGCAAGTCTGAGCGCAGCAGAAAGTCCTTTCTATCAGTGGCTATCAGATGTTTAATGTGTTGTGATGATAATATGAATTACCTGTACTGTATATGAAGAGTTCAGTTGCAAAAATTCCTAACCCTAACCACTTTAAGTCTGATTTTTATACGACTTAAAGTGGTTAGGTTAGGAATTTTTGCAATTTTGTACAAAAAAGCTTTTCGAAACAAACTTCCTGGTTAAACAGTGCAATTGTTTTTTATTTTATTTAATATGGACAAAATTATCCACAGATAATGCTTTTTTTTCACTCAAAAACTGAGGTGCATGAGCTCTGATCAGTGAGTCCTATGATTAATCAAATACAAAAATAAAAACAAAACAGGTTGACAAAAAGATTGAATCCCATATTTGGTGATAATATAGCACAACAAGAGATTTATAAGCTATTTTTTGTAGGCCAGTCATTTATAACCGGGAACCTCAAAGGTGTTACAGGTATTTTAACACAACACAAGGACTAAATTATTTAAATTGTGGAACTTTTTCATTTATCTATTAGAACCTTTATGACATGTTGCTTTTCTTTTCAAGTATATGATGTCATTGTGTTGCTGTCTTGACATCAGCCTTGACATCATGGTTTCGAGTATCGATACATCTCCCCTTTCCAAAGAACATGCAGTAATCTCAAGACATCTTAATCAAAATATTTTAATCAAATCAACAAATTCATTTGAAGAGCAAAATTAGCCAGAGATCAGGGGCCTGTACCATGAAGCCGGATTAGCTGGCTAGCCAGGTAAGTTTCAGTTTAGTTTGCACCAATCCTGGGTTTTAGGTACCATGAAAGTGGCTTGGCTTTTAGCTGCGTTCATTGCCATAGTAACATACACTCCGCAGCTAACCTGCTCCGGGGCAGGTTCTGTTCTGAGTTAGAGATCTCAAACTGAAATTGGACCAATCAGATGTGAGCAAAGTGACACATGTCTGACACAAAAAAAAGTAACTCCCCCATTTTCTCTTCCTACATATTAAAGGTCACTATGAAGTACCTTTAAAAAAATACAACAAAATTGTCTGGCTTCAATGATAATTACAATTTACATATGATTTATATAATTATAATATGATTTATATTATTATTACTCCATTGTGTGTGTGCACTTTGGATGGGTTAAATGCAGAGCACGAATTCCGAGTATGGGTCACCATACTTGGTCGTATGTCACGTATGCCATGCCACGTCATTACACACAAGCACCTTTAGTTTAACAATTATTATAAAGCATTAATTTTAAATGAATATTAATATATACAGATCATATGTAATATAAATAAGTGGTAGAATCAATAGATAACGCTTTAAAAATGGCTACATGTGACCTTACATGTTCGAGTCTCTATACTATATATTATCAACTATATAAACTAACTTCACAAGTTTCACATGTGACTGCACTGATAGAGCAAGATCATTTCCTTTATTTGCCCTCGTTCATGGACTAGTACTTCAGTGGAAATGCGTTTAAATTCATCATATTCTTTAATCTCTTAACCTTTAACAAAAGAGTTTTGAATCTCGCTGGCTCTCTCGCGAGAAGTGAATCACACTTGCTCTGTGTTGTGATTGGCTGTTCACCGCTGATGTCACACATTCATGTGCAGCACAACCTGATATTGCCGAGTGCGACGTGTTCCTGGGTCAACATCTTTGTTGACCCTGGAACAACATTGTGATTAACCAATCAGATTTCAAGAACCAGTTTATAATTTTTGTGAAGTTTAGGATTACAATCAGTGTTTTGTGCCTGTACATCAGTGTAATTCATCTATCAGTTCCTCTGATTTTAGGGATTACTCATGGGTAAGGTTAGGTTTAGGTGTAGGAATATGGTTAAGATTATATTTTTGGATTAAAATGTTGTTCCAGGGTCAACAAAATATGTTGACCCAGGAACACGTCTAACTCGGCAATATCAGGACGTGCTTCATGTGCACGCGCTCCATTAACTCAGGATCAAGCCTGAGTTGACAGAGAAAGTTGATGATCAGCTTCATGGGACCAACAAAGCTAGATTGGAGTGGTTTAGTTTTGTCAACTCAAAACTTATCCTATAACTCTGAATTTGTTCATCTACGATCAAGGTACAGGCCCCAGGTATCACGATTAGAAGATCTGGCATCTGTCAAATCATCTCAAATGTTTTAAACAAGGCAGGAACAAAGGACCCCAGGCTTTCATAAAAGTCAACGCAAAAGTTTGTCTTGATTGACTTTTTTTTTTTTTAACTAGTTTAATATAGACGTTTACATGGCATGCATACCAATATATAGGATAAAATGTTTATTTACAAATAAATATGATATTTACTGAAATATTTTGTGCACTCACCTCTTTCTGTGGCGTCTGTAGTGAAATCTTCACATTTGTTACAATTCAAGTAACATCCATCATTCTCCTGAACAATTTCCTTTACTGTGGCTAAAAGGTCAGCTGGAGTGCTGCTTCCCTCCATTCTGCTGTGTCTGTTCGAACATTTTTTAATGATTTCCTTTATGACATCACTGACTTCAGTCGGCTCAGTGTGTTCTGGCTCTTGTGTCGTGAGCACCAGGGTGTGCTGAAACACACTGTCAGAGAAACAGCTGAGCAGGACCTCGATGCACACTTTCTCTTCTCTTGAACACTCATCAGGTTTGAGGACCAGAATGATCACGTGAGGTCCTGGAGTAGACAGAGACAAACACTCCTTCACTGCCTGTGCGATGTGACGTAGTGAGAGATCAGGGTTGAGCAGGAGAGGAGTGTTGATGACAGTCACATGTTTTCCTCGGACTCTGTCACTGTACGGCACTACATCATCTGAAGGAGATTCACTGTCAAACGCTGCTCTTCCTAAGATGAAGTTTCCCACTTGGCTGTTCTCTGACACACTCTTACCCAGAAGAACAATCCTCAAATCACTCACTGAAACACACAACACACATGATGTTACAGTATGTCACAATGTAATGGGTGCCTGTAAAATAATCAGCACCCTGAAGTGACCCTTTAGGTGGCTCAAATATCCTGTATAGTGTCTCTGCGGACTAGACTCACTCTCAAGAGGCATTCTGGTTTTGCGGTCTCCTCTCCTGGCAGGAGGAATACGGGCAACAACTGCTGAAAAAATTAAAATGTTAATTATATTTGAATCATATGTACAGCACATTAATCCCACACCTTGCATACTTTTACAAAAACGAATAAAAAAAACATACAAGAAAACTAAAACAAATAAATCTTTATTTATAAACTAATTAAAATGATAAATTACTGAACACAACATTATTGAACATAACAAAACTGTAATTTGTATTATTAGTAAATCTTTGATTTTGGTCATTCTCTGCTTGTTTATTCTGAAGATATCAAATCAGCTTTATTTTTTTGGCCACTTTTTTTATTAGGTACACCTGTTGTACTGCACGTTAATGCAAATATCTAATCAGCCAATCACATGAAGCATCTCATAGCATTTAGGCATGTAGATGTGGTCAAGATGTTTTGCTGAAGTTCAAACTGAGCATCAGAATGTGGAAGAAAGGTGATATAAGTTGCTTTGAATGTGGCATGGTGTTTGGTGTCAGACTGGCTGGTCAGAGTATTTCAGAATCTGCTGATCTGCTGGGAATTTCTTGCACAATCATCTCTAGAGTTTATGGAGAATGATCAAAAAAAGAGAAAATATCCAGTAAGCAGCAGTTCTGTGTGTGAAAATGCCTTGTTGAGATCGGAGGAGAATGGCCAGACTGCAATCTACACTCTTAAAAATAAAGGTGCTTCAAAAGGTTCTTCAAGCGATGCCATAGAAGAACCATTTTTGGTTCCACAAAGAACCATTCAGTCAAAGGTTCTTCAAAGAACCGGATCTTGCTTACATTTTTATAATCTGAAGAACCTTTTTTCACCACAAAGAACCTTTTGTGAAACAGAAAGGTTCTTCAGATGTTAAAGGTTCTTTATTGAACCATTTAGACAAAAAGGTTCTTCTATGGCATCGTGAAGCACCTTTATTTTTAAGAGTGTACCCCAATCAGAAGCCACGGATGAACAATTAGGTTTGTGCTGCTCTGAATATCCGTACAGCTATGTTCAACTCTGGCAACGTCGTAGAGTACAAGGCAAGCTGTTATTAAAAGTGCACAAGCAGATAAGATGGCGCCATGCATGGCTTCCTCGGTTTGGAGCTCCTTGGTACTTTTACTATTTTTGTTTGTTTGTCCTGTTGTAAATCACTTTTTTTCCAATCAGGAAAACTGGGGGGGATTTACTAGGGATTAACTCCTAGACCTCAGAAATAGCACACCAAATAACTTTTTGCAGACAATTGAGCATTCAGACCTTTTACTGGACATTCTAGTTGGAGGAGCTGTGATTCTACACAAGTGCTCCAAGCGACACAAATGAGGGAAGTGTGCTGGTGCGCTTGTGAAATTCAGACAGCGCGGTTTTAGGACTCCACTGCAGAGCATTCATCTGGTGAATCTTCGCTCCCTAGCAAATAAAACAGATGAACTACTACTTCTCAGCCACACAAACAAGGACTTTTTAAACTCTGCTGTGCTTTGCTTCACGGAAACCTGGTTGAATGGAGCCATCCCGGACAGCGCACTTCATCGAACTGGCTTCCAGCTGTTCAGAGCGGATTGTGTCACTGAGTCATCTGTGGTCATGAAGTCATTTGAGAGACTGGTGTTGGTCTACTTGAAGGACATCACTGGACCCTTGCGGGACCCACTGCAGTTTGCTTACCGAGCAAACAGGTCTGTGGATGATGCAGTCAACATGGGACTGCATTACTTCCTCCAACATCTGGACAAAGCAAGGACTTATCTGAGGATCCTGTTTGTGGACTTCAGCTCTGCTTTCAACACCATCATCCCGGACACCCTTCAGAATAAACTGACAGATGAAGGTGGGCACAGAGAGCTGGGTCAGTGGATCACCAGCTTTCTAACAGACAGGCAGCAGCTAGTAAAGCTGGGAAAACACACATCCAGGACTATCACCATCAACACTGGAGCTCCTCAGGGCTGTGTTCTCTCCCCACTGCTCTTCTCCCGCTACACCAATGACTGCACATCTAAAGACCCCTCTGTCAAGCTCCTGAGGTATGCAGACGACACCACACTCATCGGCCTCATCCAGGATGGAGACGAGTCTGCTTACAGACAAGAGGTTGAGCAGCTGGCTGTCTGGAGCAGTCACAACAACTTGGAGCTAAACACACTCAAAACTGTGGAGATGATGGTGGACTTCAGGAGGAACCCCCCCTGCACTCCCCTCACTTACCATCATGAACAGCACTGTAACAACAGTGGAGTCATTCAGATTCCTGGGAACCACCATCTCCCAGGACCTGAAGTGGGACACTCACATTGACATTTTGAAAAAAGCCCAGCAGAGGTTGTACTTCCTTCGTCAACTGAAAAAGTTCAACCTTCCGCAGGCACAGATTGACACAGTTTTACTCTGCTGTTGAGTCAATTCTGTGCTCTTCTATAACTGTCTGGTTTGTGTCAGCCAGCAAATCAGATATAAGAAGACCGCAATGGACTGTTAGGACAGCTAAAGGATAAGTCTGGGAGCTAAAGGCTCCCGGACAGGAGCACATTCATGAGTGAACTCTGAGGGCTCCTGGACTGAAGCAGACTCTGGAGTGGACTTTGAGGACTCTCGGACTGGAGCAGGCTCTGGAGTGGAGTTGGAGGGCTCCCAGACCGGAGCAGGTTCATGAGTGAACCGGAGTCAGGTCCTCCAGGACCACTAGACTTGGGACCACCGAAGTCGGGTCTTCCAGGGCCACCGTACTTGGGACCAGTGGAGTCGGGTCCTCCAGGACCACTGGACTTGGGACCAGTGGAGTCGGGTCCTCCAGGACCGCCGGACTTGGGACCACAGGAGTTGGGTCCTCCAGGACCACCGGAGGAGTCTTTGTTGCCCTCCTCCTTCTCGTCCTCTGTTTCTCCGTGGGAGTCGGAAGGCCAGGGCTGGTGGGAAAATCCCTGCGGAAGGTTTCTGGTTGGCCTGGTGTAGCCCATTGACTTCGCCAATGAAGATATCTGGCGAAGCCCCAAAAGTCCAGGAGTCCAAGTCCCTCCATCTCCCAATGGGACCAAGGATCATACAGGCACGCATTAAATAAATTCTTGAGCGCCCCATCATTGTATTCCAGCCCCAACGCAAGGCTCCATAAGATTTGGGAAAAACCTCCGACCTCCATCCCCTGTTGCCTCAACGCCATCAAAGTCCGGCATTGAGCCATTCGCTCCTTCCTTGTGGCAGGAGGGGTAATCCGAAGATCCATAGTCCAAATAAAGAAAAAAAAACAAAACTGCTGGATCTAGAAGTGGCTGCAGTATTCTATCACGGAATACCAGGGAAACAAAATTAGATCCAAGTACAGTTTAATAGTGGTTCAAAATATGAATTCAAAAACAAAGCAACAGGCAAAAGGTAATCCAAAACACAGGGTAACAGAAAACACAACGTAATGGGTACAATACGGCAGCAACAAAAGACTAACAGTGTTGTCAACTGCTCAATTGAAAGTAGCTAAAACTGGTAGCTAAATGTCACTAGAGGATATTATAATGGCAAATTCACTGATCTATATAAAGATGAATGTAGATTAGTGGGCAAGATGAGAACTTAGATAAGGTTTGTCCAAGAGGTTGTTATATCTGTCCCTAAACTTTTGAAAAAAGTCTCAAAAGGGGTGGGGAAGTCACTAAATCTAGCTACAAAATTGCTAAATTGGCAACACTGAAGACTAAGCCTGCGTCCCAATGTGCATACTATCCATCCTAAATTCTATGTGATAATAGTAATTTTCAATACTATTTAGGGCAGATAGGGTGGATAGTATGCACATTGGGACGCAGGGTAAGTGAGCGTGGTATAAATAGTGATGAGTTAATGACCTACAGCTGTTGATCATCAGAACAGAAAAGACTGGACTAATGCTGCGTTCCAGGCAACCCGTAACCTGTGTTTTTCCAACCTTCTACCCGTGAAAGTGCACTGGAACGGCAGTCAAACCCGTGACTTTCCACCCGAGAACTCGTACTAGATCGATGTACTCCCAGTTCCGCGCTCTGACATCACATAGCCCGCGAAACAACAATCGCAGCCCCTACGGATGCAGTGTTTTTTTTTATACAAGTGATAAAAGTGAGAAATAGACTTTAGGACAATATAACGGTGCAATCAAATTAATAATAATATAATAATAATAAATAATACACACACTCAATTCCTTGCGCTCAGGCAGTTTGGCGTGACTTGCCTGGAACGCTACAAAGTCGTGAGTCGTGGTTTGAAGTCGTGACTTACGCGCTCAAAAACCTGCCTGAAACGCAGCATAAGGACCACGGGAAATAGTTCATAACATGCAACAGTGAAAGGGGAGAGCGCCATCCAGTGGCCAGTCCAGGGCACAGCAACCAGACACTGTGACAGTTATGCGTTTAATGTAATGTGAAGTTATTTTTCCCTTTTGTGTTGTAATGGGCCAATTCTTTCCTTCATAAGTTGTCTTCTTTGTTCATTTGGTTGTTCAGTTGTAGTCTGTCAGCTTGTCTTTGTTGGATCTTATTTCTATGTTTATTACTTTTTGTTGTAACAACTTTGAGTTTTTTTATTTGTCGGTTTAAATAAAGACCCATATTTTCTTTGGCAAAAGTTGGTGTTCCTTTGTCTTGACCACTCGGTCCCCCACACAGCCCATAGAACCGATTGCAGAAAAGTTATGAAATTTAGCACACAGATAGAGGACAGTCTGATCTGTTACCATAGGAAACTTGTAGTCTCTAACTCAATCCCTCTAGTACCAAAAACTGTTCAAATTTGCACTTATGTTTATGCTAATAACTTTTGAACTCTAAAGTTTAGACTGCAAATTCTTTTTTTCCTCTGAATCTTTGGCTGATGCCGAGTGAAATTGACAGCAAAATGTAAAATTCTATAGATCAATATTTTTTGCTATTTTTAATAGTTAAAAAAACCTACTTTTTCAAACTTGATCTGGAATGTTTGTCTGATTTTCACCAAAATCGGCTCAAAATCATCTTCTGACCATGCTGGCAAAAAGTTATGGAATTCAAATTGATTAGTGAAACCATTCTCGAATAATCTGCAAACAAATTCGATGAAAAGCTTGCAAAAAATAATGTGAGACTATGGCTGTGTTCGAAATGGCATACTTGGCATTCTAAACAGTGCATACTGCCTACTATTTTTTAAAGAATAGTGTGAGAAACAGTATACAATTAGCAACAAATGTTTCAGAGTAGTATGCTTAAGTGTTGTCACATGACAAACAATGAACATTAATTCAGCACAGCTGTCAAGGTTGTTACCTTAGAAACAAATGTGTTAACCATTCTTTTTACAAAGGCTTGTTAATAAGGCTTCATACTAGTAAACAACGCTATATTGCCCAATTAAACTCATTTCATAATTGATGAAATTTATATTGGACAGAACTGAATCAACACTGAGCTGTCTTTAATGATAATTTTGGCAGTTACAGTGGAAAAAGCGATATATTCTAGTTACACTAAGTGCAAATAATGATATTTTGTTTACACTAAAATAGCAGCATTTTCTTTAGCAACAGGCATGTAAATAGGAGTTAGGTGGCAGATATTTATACTTCAGTACTGTAGTACATTATAAAACAGTATGCAATAACATATTGAGTGTCAGAGCGCTGACGCGGAAGCGTCTGCGGAAGCGTTCAGCCATCGTGCTCAGCCTCCTCGTGTGAAGACCAACGAGTGTAAAGACAGACGACTTTTCCTGCGCGACTTCAACCGAGCAACGACACCGAGCACACACTTAAGTATAATTTCTATCTTCCCTCACACACTCTCCTTCCCTATCCTCTATCCCTCCACCTCTATCATGTGTTTCGAAACCATTCCGGTTCTCTCCCAACCACGCTCTAAAAACACACGCAGACGGCAACGTAATCCTGCTAACCTGCACCCGATCGCTACATCTTCTACTACACCTCTTTCTTTCTCTGTGGGTCTTTGGAATTGCCAGTCAGCTGTCAACAAAGCGGACTTCATTTCTGCTTTTTCCTTACAATCCACTCTCAGCATCTTGGGCTTGACTGAGACCTGGATTCGTCCAGAAGACTCCGCTACCCCGGCTGCTCTCTCTCACAATTTCTCTTTCTCTCACACCCCAAGGCAAGTTGGCCGGGGTGGGGGCACTGGTCTGCTCATTTCAAACAATTGGAAATACTCAACCCACTCTCCCCTAGGCAATCACAACTCATTTGAATCTCATGCGATTACTGTAACGGCTCCTATAAAACTCCAGATAGTAATAATCTACCGTCCCCCTGGCCAAATTCTAGCCACCTTCCTAGAGGAGCTGGACCGCCTGCTGTCCTCTTTCATGGAGGATGGCACTCCACTCCTAGTCTTTGGCGATTTCAACATTCACCTAGACAGGCCTTATGCTACAGACTTCCATTCACTCCTAGCTTCATTTGATCTCAAACGCCTTACCACTACTAGCACGCACAAATCAGGCAACCAACTTGATTTAATTTACACACGCAACTGTACTACAGATAACATTCTGGTACAACCACTACATACCTCTGACCATTTCTTCATTATATTTACCTTACATTTTACTACCCAGGTGCCACCAGCTCCCTTACCGGTTACTTTCAGACGTAACCTACGCTCCCTTTCCCCCACCCTTCTTTCCTCTGTAGTATCCTCCTCTCTTCCCTCACCTACCCATTTCACATCTCTGGATGTGAATGCAGCTACTGACACTTTATGCTATACCTTAACCTCTTGTCTAGACAACATTTGTCCCCTCTCCTCCAGGCCAGCACGGGCTGCCCCTTCTAACCCCTGGTTATCCGATGTTCTTCTTGAGCATCGGACCAAACTCAGCGGCAGAGAGAAAATGGCACAAATCAAACGATCCGTCGGACCTGACTAGGTATCAGTCTTTGCTTTCGTCTTTCTCTACTGAAGTCCACACTGCCAAATCCTCACACTTCCACAACAAGATCAACAGCGCTCCAGACATGCGTGATCTCTTCAGAACATTTAATTCTCTCCTCTGTCCCCCTCCACCACCGCCCACCACTTCTATAACAGCTGACGACTTTGCCAATTTTTTCACCGACAAAACTAGAACAATCGGTAACCAGTTCTCAACTCCACACACACAGGACCTCCAACCAACCACATCCACTGCTCAAACTCCCATCTTCTCCTTCTGTCCCCTCACCGAGGCGGAAGTATCCAAACTTCTCCTCTCCAGCCATCCTACAACATGTCCTCTTGACCCAATCCCCTCTCACCTTCTCCAAGCAATCTCTCCCACACTCGTACCGACACTCACACTCATTATCAACACATCTCTCCGCACTGGCATCTTCCCCACAGCGTTCAAGCAGGCCCGGGTAACCCCACTGCTCAAAAAACCTACATTAAACACTTCTCTTTTAGAAAACTACAGACCTGTCTCTCTCCTTCCATTCGTAGCGAAAACACTCAAACGAGTTGTCTTCAACCAGCTCTCACTATTTCTTTCACAGTACAACAAACTGGATGCTAAACAGTCAGGTTTCAGGAGTGGCCATTCAACAGAGACTGCGCTACTCTCAGTCACTGAAGCCCTGCGAGTCGCAAAGGCCGATTCCAAATCATCAGTCCTCATTCTGCTCGATCTTTCTGCTGCTTTTGACACTGTCAATCATCAGATCCTCCTGTCCACCCTCTCATCGCTGGGCATCACTGGGATTCCACTTCGCTGGTTTGAATCCTATCTCACCGGTAGGTCCTTCAGGGTGGCCTGGGGTGGGGAGGTATCCAAAGCACATCAACTGGTCACTGCGGTTACTCAGGGATCGGTTCTTGGACCCCTCCTCTTCTCCACATACACTACATCACTGGGACCCATCATACAGGCACATGGCTTCTCCTACCATTGCTACGCCGATGACACACAGCTCTTCTCCACATACACTACATCACTGGGACCCATCATACAGGCACATGGCTTCTCCTACCATTGCTACGCCGATGACACACAGCTCTATCTCTCTTTTCAACCAGATGATCCAACGGTAGCTGCACGGATCTCAGGCTGCCTGGCGGACATCTCAGCATGGATGAAAGAACATCACTTACAGCTCAACCTGGCAAAGACTGAGCTTCTTGTCGTCCCTGCCACTCCGACCCTACAGCATGACTTCTCGATTCAATTAGGCACATCAATAATTACCCCATCAACTTCGGTCAGAAATCTTGGTGTAATCTTTGATGACCAGCTGACCTTCAAAGAGCACATTGCAAAGACTGCTCGATCTTGCAGGTTTGCGCTACACAACATCAGAAAAATCAGGCCCTTCCTGACAGAGCATGCTGCGCAACTTCTTGTCCAGGCCCTTGTCGTTTCTAGGCTGGACTACTGCAATGCTCTTCTGGCTGGTCTTCCATCAAACGCAATCAAACCTCTACAAATGATTCAGAATGCAGCGGCACGACTGGTCTTCAATGAGCCCAAAAGAACCCATGTTACACCTCTCTTCATCTCACTACACTGGCTACCAGTGGCAGCTCGCATCAAGTTCAAGACACTGATGCTTGCATACAGAACGACCACAGGCTCAGCACCCTCCTACTTCCACTCACTATTACAAATCTACATCCCCTCCAGAAGTCTGAGATCTGCTAGTGTGCGACGCCTTGTGGTACCATCACAGAGAGGCTCAAAATCACTCTCCAGAACATTCTCATTCACCATTCCTGGATGGTGGAATAATCTTCCCACCCCTATCCGGAATGCTGGATCCCTGTCAATCTTCAAGCAACAACTGAAAACTCATCTCTTTCGGCACTACTTGACTTCATCCTAAACTTGTTCACAAAAAAAAACAAAACAAAAAAAAACCTTTCCCTTTATCTTTCTCTCCTTCCCTTGCTAGCTTGTACTTATTTGAACAATGACTGAGACTTGGCGTTACGAGCACTTCCTCTGTCTGATTGCCTCTTCAAGATGAATCGCTTTATGTACTCCCCAATTGTAAGTCGCTTTGGATAAAAGCGTCTGCCAAATGACTAAATGTAAAATGTAAATGTAAATGAGTGTAAATTACCATAGTCATTTTATTGGATGAATGCCACTTTATTGGGACAAAATGCTATATTTTATAAACGCATTGGCATATTGTTATGAAACTCGGTATGCAGGGTATGTAGTGTCATGAAAGACCTTACAGTACTTAACATTTTACTTACACTTAACATTTACATAAAAAATTTCAGAGTAATAATGTTTTGAAAGTGTAGGTTTCATACATTTAGAATTATGTGAGCAGTCGTGTTCAAAGGAATTTAACAAAATCCATTGAAGTCAATACTGGTAATATTCAAATACAATTTCTAAAATATTGATAAAATATGCATCAAACTGGTTTTTGCTGTAGTTCTTGTACAAGATTTATATTTGAAAATTTCACAATTTTTAAATTAATAAAAAGTGGTTAAATGTTGTAATAACATGGTAAAACCTGTTAACATAAAAATTTGCACATTCTCTCAATAGAGACGTTATTCATTAATAAATAAACTCAAGTCAAAATTATTTTGTAAATCACTTATTATTGTAAATCCCATTTTTTCATCTTTGACCTAGAGGAATGCAGGTGCTCAAACATGCTCAAAACTTCAATATTTTTAGAAAATATTTCATGAACATTTTAAACCTCGTACATGTGCAAATCTGCAAAAAAAATATAAAGAAAATAAATTAAAAAATAGGACTTTCTAATTGCTTTTAAACTGTAAATGCTTTTCACGAAGCTGTTTTTCTTATTTTTCAAGTTCTACATTTTCTCCTTAGCTCCATGTCGTAGTAAGTTTTGGGAGTTCATTTTTAGTTAATCTCCTATCCTGAAAAGTCTGTCTTGCAGCAATTGACTAAAAATGAGCACCTAAAATTTACTGCCAGATTCTGGAAGATAAATTCTTCAAACAGTGGTACAAGAGGATGCGATGCTGGTCCTTCAAGAGTCACTCTCAACTTATCTGTCTATAAAGCCAATAAAAAATTAGTCTTCTGTATTTCACAACACTTCAGCATGTTATTCTTTTTAAGTGAGGGTCATTGTTTAGGATTTTTTACCCAAGCAAAGTCTCTGAGAACCTGACACCTTGTAATTCTGAAGACTCCAGGAAGGTTGCAGTTCTGGAAAATGGTGGTGCTAGAGATTAAATGGTTCTTGATGGTTTCTCACCTAATTCTTCACATTAATTCTTAATTATTTTGCAGTTAACATGCGTCTTTTCTTTTCCACCTGTTTTTGTCTAACCCTGCTGACCCAGTGAGCATTTCACTGACCAATGTGAAATTTCGAATTTAATTCAAGCACTTTCAAGGACCTATGTTTGTTCTCAAGTACATTCCAGGCCTTGAATCCATATGTCTGAAATTCAAGTACTTTAATAAAGCGTGGGAACCCTGGTCAGTGGTGCTCAGGATCTGTAAATCATTCGCCATCGTCCTCAGTCATCTCTCCTTACTCTGTTTATGTGGTAAGTGAAATCTTATGTACTGTAATGTAACAGGCTACCGCTAGCAAGAAGCTAACCATGTCCCTTTAGTGGCTCACGTTATTTTATTAGAACGCATTATTTGCTTTCTGTACCTTTCTGAATATAGACACCAACCAATCCCTGCACTTCACATCCCCTGCACAGCCTGGAACATAACATTTATTTCCATGATCTGCCATTTTCGCTGTTGTCCTCGCTTGTTTCTTAACAATACCTGCAGAACTTCTGATGGTTCGGCTGGCGGCTGGCCTAGAACATGGGCGGGTATATGCATATGTTGGGGGCGTAACTATTAGTGATTCTGACTGTAATGTCACAGTTGGTGTTATGTTCTAATTTACCCTATTTTTCAGTGGTCTTTTGCATTCACAAGATTTAGATAAGAAGGAGGAAACAAACAATGGTGTTTGAGGCTCATGGGATGTCATTTCCATGTACAGAACTCTTATTATTCAACTATGCCAAGATAAATACAGTTTTCCATTCTATGGCACCTTTAATAATAGACATAATGGGCCTCATTAATGAAACTTTCACATTTTTGTGTAAATTATCTGTAAAGCTGTTCTGACATAAATTTTCGGATTCATGAAAGTGTTCGTATTTTCAAAATGTTAGTTGGAACGAAATAAATTTACACCTGCTGTTCTGTGTTCTTTTTGGCAAAATGATGATGCTGAATTTTTATGCACTGCCATCATAATAATTTACAAGTTCGTTTGCTTGTTTGTTTGTTTTTTTGTAGCTGAGAGTTGATAACTCTTTAGCTTGGGTAAAATCCAGTGCTTGTCCCTGTCACTTTTTACCCAGCCTTCCAATTAATGGAGGAGGGGCGGGACAAATACTACACCGACCAATCATCCTACTTGTACAACAACAGAACAACAATAGAGAAGTTAATATTGCTGGTTACTACATTTTTATATTCAGTAATATTCTTCAAAATGAGATACTAGTAATATGTTGTCGCCGTGGATATTCCTAATAGCATTAAAAGCGTCTCAGCTGGAAAAACGCTGTGCCACCAAAGTGTTCTCCAGCGCCACCAGCTGGTCATTTTAAGAAGAGCGCCTTACATTTTTTCAGCTGGATAAAAACACTTAGGTGGACAAACGTTAATTGAATACTTATTGTTAGGCATATGGCCTATTTATGGAAGCATATGTGTAGCGAAATTCAATTTGAAATGTAATATGCAAAATGGCAATGCAATATGTAAAATGGCAATGTTTTTCTGTATTTAAATTTACATTTTCCCATTCATATGTGCAACATTTAGTGCAAAATGAAAATGAAAATTCAATTATATCATTTAAATTTTCCATTTCCTACACTAGTTTTAATATGCAAATTAAAAACATATTTTAAAGCTTTATAAGTTGCAATATGCAAATTAAAAACATATTTTAAAGCTTTATAAGTTGCAAAATGAAAATGAAAATGTATTACCCAAATTGATTAGATATGTAGACATGTCCAAGCAAAAACTGTAGCAAAATTATCATTTAACCCTCTGGGGTCTAAGGGTGTTTTGGGGGCCTGGAGAAGTTTTGACATGCCCTGACATTTGTGCTTTTTCAGTTGCTTATAAACATATAAATGCTAAAGTCTAATAACACTGTAAACAGCACAAACTGGGCTACAATAATATGTTAGCAGCATTTATGTACATGGTTTTGTTTTTGAGAAAGAAACATTTATGCGTGGTTAGTGAAAAACTAAAATTTTGAAGTCACTGAAATAAGGCCATAAAAAACATACAGAACATTTGTTCACAAGACTTATAGAACTGGATCTTGTAGCCTAGAGTTTTTGCTTCAAAATTATATGAAAATAATCTTGTTTACTTACTCACAGAAAACAATATATTGATTTAAATTTTCTAAGACACTTTTTGAATAGAAAAGGTCTATGCGAGAAGGCGTCAACCTTCACATTCACACCTGAGAAGACAAAGGCCCGCATAATGAGCTGCATAATGAGCTTCATAATGAGCCATTCAGGCAGGTATGTGACTGAGAGGGAAGAGTTACAAGAAAGAATATGAGGACAAAATACATTTATATATTTTTTGTTTGTAGTTTATTAAGAATATATCTAGCTATCACACAAAATAACTTGAGATTCACTTGCGAGTGCAGTTATATAGTTTATTAGGATCAATCAAAGCTGACTTTTTAGCATCATTACTCCAGTCACATGATCCTTCAGATCCTTCTTTATCATCACTTGTGTGCTATATAAAAGTTTTAATTTCTGTATATACTGACTCCAAGCTTTTGAATGGTATAGTGTGTATTGTTACACTTGGAGTAAGACTGGAGTAATGATGCTGAAAATGTAGCTTTGTAGCTTAGTTTGTAGCTGTGTTCCAGGTTCCTGAGTGGGCTGCTTATTTGCATTGGCTCACTTTGCAACAGGTTCTTTTGCACTGTTATCCTCACATCTGAAATAAAAAGTAAGCATGCTGTTTACACAAACTACATTATTAACATTATTGTGATGGTCACTGATACTAGTACTAATTTATAGAAAAAAAGAACACAATTACCACATAGCACACATATTTTACCTTACAGTAAATAAATCAAATTAAAGTAACATCTGTAAAATGGTGAATGCACACTTACTCTGTATGATTGTGAATGGAGATGAAAACTGAACGAGACCTGCGCCCCCTTTCTTTGTGAGATGCAGGTGAAGGCGAGGGTATGTATTCACAGTCCTAAAAGAATGTTATAAACAATCGTCAGCATTTATTTTTCACAGTACCTTACAGAATGCCAATAACAAGAGCAGATATTCGCGAACAGAAGCTTAGTTACATTCATAAACAAGCATGCTTTGTATGCAGGCCTATACAATACAAAAACTATAGTTATAAACATCTATGGCTATATTCACAAACAGAGTATAGCCAAAGATTATAGAATACCCTTAAAGAGACTTTGGTATAGCCTATCACAGTAAAGTTTTGTCTAATCTTACTGTAACATTAAGCTATTAACATTATAACTCATATTACTTTTATATCATATTGCTGTCTATTTTAAAAAATACATTTTATATCTGAGAAACTAATTATTGTTTAGCACGTTATTAAAATCTATTTCTGAACAGAGTAGGCTATTAATAATAAACATGTTATAAACATACTTAGACTCGTAGCATTCATCATGTTACAGTGTACACTCATATTACTATTGTCACAATAACACGTTAACTAATGCAAAAAATAAACATTACTTACTCATCAGATTGATCTCCACTACTGGATGAAATATTGTTCTTTTGAGGGAAGTCCTGACTTTACTCAGCGCGTCTTCTTCCAGAAACGAACAGTAGCGATCTCCTCTTTGTTTATGTTTGGCGTCTCCATGAGCGCGTGTCTCACGTGGATATTTACATATGAACGGCGCGAGCCGCGAGGGGGCGGGATCGCATTAGAGATAATGAGTTAGACGGGAAAGACTGAACATCGTGTTGGTTTCATACGGATTGCTTTATCACACAATATTTGTTTTCGATATGACTTACTTCATTTAAAAGAAGACACTTCAAGCTTTCTATAGATATAACTCCCATGTCTGTGTGTTGAGTTTTCGCCGAGTTACACTTCATTTTAGTGACGCGTTTCTAAAAGCAGTTCGCGGAGACGGAGAAGACAGAGAGCGCACCCTGTTTGTTTTCTTTATTCTTCAAAAGCACAAAGTTTAGTTGTTATTATGAGTGTATACAAATAAAAGTAGACCCCTTACAGATTCGAATGCTGTATTGCTCTTATCTGTACGATCAAAAATGACAGAGTAATTCAAGCTCATTTCGGCCTTATGAGGAAAATCTGCCACAAAACGCGTATCCGCGTTGGTCGACCCCAAAAATGCTGTTTTTACTAAATGCATTTAGATTTAGGGGTAGGACACTTGGGATTGCATTTTCATCGTGAAACCGCGGGATAATTGTAGCAAAATTCAATGAGAGTTTCAAAATGAGAGTTGAAGTTGAAAATGCATTCCGAGCCGAGCACGCCCCCTATCTGTCAATCATTACATCAAGGCGGGGCTCGGCAACAGGACGCAAGATAGGTCAATATTCACCGTTAACCAAACGCTTTTCACCTGCCTGGACATCTCTCACCGTTTACACTCGGATTGATGCACATAAGCAAACAGACAGTGCTATTCTACACTTATTTACTACCTTACCTTATATTTTATTACTCTTTTATTTTTAATAGCGCGTTCCGTGGCACCTGAACAGGGACGTGCAGAGAGTTCCTCAGGGGCAGGGGCTTTGGGGGCTAGAGCCCCTGCCCTTTTTTCAAAATTATTCAAAAGTGCCCCTCTTAGACAAATATCAATGATATTGTGGTCAATAAAACAAAATGCCTTTGAATTCTAATTAACATGACAATGTGTACAAAACGGTAACTAATCGCTCAAAAGTCGGAAAATTACTGTTTATTTTTACATATCTGTCAATCTGAGGCGTTGCTATGTTTTGCTTGACTGACTAATATTCCACAGTCTGTTTGGAAACCATAGGCTCTCGAGACATAGCCTACAGCCTATGGTTCTTTCAGTGAGTGGGTCGACGGAAGGAAAAAAAATAGACCAAACAATATTTAAAACTTTTTTAATATTTAAAAGCTAGTGTGTCGATTTAATAAAAAAATCCATATATTATATATTTTAGAATATTACATAATTCATCAATGCCCGTTTGTCATGTATAATAGGCTACACAAACCAATCATGATCTGGCTCAAGTTCAAATTTCATTGGACAATAATGTGAAGTGGAGCGGTCATTTTCCGTTCTTATTCATAAATAAGTAGAAAATGACATGGGACAGATGAGCTTATTTGTGGAGTGATCTGGATCTGCGGTTTGTCTCATTTTATAAATCAAATTAGCCTACATAGCTGAGAAAATAGATGCTGAATGACTACAAAAGCACTGCACAAAACAAAAGTCGCAATAATGGTAATCAGTATGCTATTCAATTCACTTATATTTATGTATGATATCCTACACCGTTTACTACGTATTTCATGAAACTCTCATAGTTAATGAAGACCAAGTGCCACCTACAGGCCAATTATGTGAAGTGTAGGCTGTGATGTGAATGGTGACGTGAAAGGACGATAATTATGCAGCATTATGAAAGTGCCTTATGCTCATCAAGCCTGCATTTATTTGATCAAAAATACAGAAAAACTGTAATATTGTGAAATATTACAATTTAAAATAATGTTTTGGAGCTCTGTACTACTGGAATAATGAGTACATCATGAGTCTGATTGAGGAGAACTCTAATGTGATTCTTCCTATAATGTTCTCAAGTCTGTACCGGGTCTCCAAAGAACACTGGAACCCGTGAGTCAAACCCACTCTCGTCTGATGTATTTGACACCACTGCAGTCTCTGAGCCTTTCAATAGTTTAATAGCTTCTCTTGTCCCAATCACATTCATGGCTTTTTCTTCAACCTATCTCAGGACACTATCAGCAAAGACGCATACATTTTTTATAAACTTTTATGTATAAATTAACAATAATTAAATACACACTTTTACACGGATATTGTGAATATATTTTTTTATTATTTTAATGGAGTAGATATTTTAACAGGTTTTATGTGTAAAAGTGACTGTTCAGTCCAATTTAAACACTATACACTATTGTTCAAATGTTTGGGGTCATTTATTTTTTATTTTTTTTAAGAAAATAATATTTTTCTGAGCGTACACACATGAGATGAGTACACAGAGAGTTGGCTCTTTAATGTCAACTGTCAAATACACACAACACAAGGTTATGTCAAAAACACACAAAGTTCACAAACAGTCGGTTATGTCTGTGAAAGTAAACAGCTGGGAAAGAAATTGCATGTGTATCAGTATATTAGATATGTGCACAGTTTCTCTTGGTCATGGCAACATCATACAAATCAACCAGGCCTCCTCTTTATTTTTTTGCATTTGCCTTTTGCGGGAATTATTTAAATGAGGGATACTGTGATATGTACATTTCCAGAAAAAAACGACAGAAATCACGATTCCCCCTCGGCTAGGGGTATCACGATTCACGATTTTATGACAATTTTGTCATGTTGGTTTTTCTATTTTGCAAGCTGTTTGAGCATTACAGCCAAACTAATTTATCTATTATAAAGACAAAGCCTTTCAAAGTAACAAAATATAAACAAAAATTAAAAAGTATGGCAGATATTTAGGCCAAAGTGGGTGAAGATAATCAGATCGATTATGATCATCTGCATTCAGCCGCAAGCATGAGCGGGCGTGGGAATGACGCGTCACGTTTTTTTGTTTTTTTTGAGCAACTGGGATGGTGCCCCCTGGGACTTGGTGCCCTACGCAAACTGCGGTGGTACTGATTTCGTCCACGATATCGTTCATATCGCACAGACCGGACCGCAAGGGCACTTTAGCGTCAGACCTCAAAGGGGCAGGGGCTTGAGCCTTTTGATACTTTTTTGGGGTTCATTGATAAATAAAAAGTTAAAAAGAACAGCATTTATTCAAAATAGAGATGTTTTCTAACAATATCGATCTTTACTATCACTGTTTCTATCAATTTAACAAATCCTTGCTGAATAAAAACTAGTAAAAAAAATAAAAATAATAATAATAATACTGACCACAAGCTTTTGAACGGTAGTGTATATTGTTACAAAAGGTATATTTTAAATAAATGCTGTTCTTATTTAACTTTTTATTCATCAAAGAATCCTGAAAAAAGTATGACTGGTTTCCAACATTGCTAAAAAAAATCAGCATTGGATAAAATTTATTTTAAAGTATATTAAAATTTTGATCAAATAAATGCAGGCTTGATGACCATAAGTGACTTATTGCAAAAATATAAAATAGTAATGTATCCAAACTTTTGACATATATTTTTTATTTTTTTCACATTGCCCCCTTTTCTTTTTTTTTTACATTTGAGCCCCTGCCCTGAGGAACTCTCTGCACGTCCCTGTTCAGGTGCCAGGGAACACGCGCTATTTTACCGATTAAAAATAAAAGAGTAATAAAATATAAGGTAAGGTAGTAAATAGGTGTAGAATAGCACTGTCTGTTTGCTTATTTGCATTTTCAAATCCAACTCTCATTTTGAAACTCTCATTGCATTTTGCTACAATTATCCCGCGGTCTCACGATGAAAATGCAATCCCAAGTGTCCTACCCCTAAGTCTAAATGCATTTAGTAAAAAACAGTTTTTGCTTGGACATGTCTACATATATAATCAATTTGGGTAATACATTTTCATTTTGCAACTTATAAAGCTTTAAAATATGTTTTTAATTTGCATATTAAAACTAGTGTAGAAAATGGCAAATTTAAATGATATAATTACATTTTCATTTTCATTTTACACTAAATGTTGCACATATGAATGGGAAAATTTAAATTTAAATACAGAAATACATTGCCATTTTACATATTGCATTGCCATTTTGCATATTACATTTCAAATTGAATTTCGCTACACATATGCTTCCATACCTATTAGTCTTTTTTTCATTTATGCAATATACTGGAGCCAAACCTGAGAAAGTAGATCAGAATATTC
Organism: Schizothorax lantsangensis; assembly: GCA_027422415.1. Lineage (NCBI taxonomy): Eukaryota > Metazoa > Chordata > Actinopteri > Cypriniformes > Cyprinidae > Schizothorax > Schizothorax lantsangensis. The sequence goes on along the minus strand of JAPDDO010000137.1, from coordinate 95,347 downwards.
CACTGCGTTCCTGGACACAAAATTTGCATAGCTGTAATTCATAGGCGGGGATTATGCTAATTGTGAATGAGCGTGCACGAGCGCACTATTTCCAAATAATTGGAATTCATTAACATACACGTTTAACTATAAAATCTGATATTTACAAAACATTTGTGAATCCAGAGGAGAGTTTTCGGCAAATTACTCAGAATTTACTCCTATATTTACGAATTTTTCATGAATGAGGCCCAATGAGTTTAATGAATGAGGCCCAAGTTTTTTTCACAGATGTGCAACCTGTTCATATGTTAACATCTCAAAAAAATGTGTTTTAGGGTTTCATGACACTTTAAAGGTAATATGTTATCTGCAAAACTGAGCAAAAACATAATATTGTGTTTAAAATATAACACAATATCAACTTGTTATTTACTAAACTGTTATAAAATATGTGATATTCAGAACAAAATCACCACTCATGTAATATTGCTCTCCCTGCTCAAGTGATATCAAATATCATATGAAATTCAGTTCAATTCAATTCAAGTATTTGTATAGTGCTTTTCAAGATACAATTTGCTGAAAAGCAGCTTTACAGAAAATGAAAGATTCTAAAATATATTAGTAGTAGCTTATCAGTGGTGACTGTGTCAAGTTGATGTACATACGGCAGAAATGTACAGTAAAAATCATTTAATGACGTAATCAAACAGATGATGAATGCTATTAACAGCAAGGATTATATGTTGCAATCAAACTTATGGCAACATTTGGTAGATCTGTATGTTGTTTCAGGGTTGACATATGATATAAATATGAGACAAACTCATACAGGGGCTTTTTTGCACCAATATCTTGAATTTTAGGGCATAACTGCATTTATGGAGTTGTTGCCCTGCATCATATTGCCCTGCATCATATTTGTCAACAGTCAACTTTATGAAATATAAGATGACATACAGATCTGGGGGCGAGGCCAGTGCATTAACTGAGTTCAAATATTTTCATCCAGTTATTTTTCATTACTAATTAATTAAGTTAACACATTAAACTGCACGATTTGGGGAAAAAATCAATTTGCGATTTTTCTGTTTAAAATTGCGATTTGCGATTTAAAATGCGATTTTTAAAGCAAATTAACAAAAAGAAAATGTAATGTAATAATTAAAATGAATGATAAGATATGAACAATAATTATTCTACAGAAAACTAGGCTACTGTTTTACAAACAAATGAAGGGTTACTATTTAAAGGTGGGGTATGTAATTTCAAAAACGCTTCAGAAAACTGAGTCGGGCCCAGTAGCAAAACAAACTCATGATCCGGACTCCGGAGGAGAGAGCGCTCAGTGCACATGATGGACATTAGCTGAGCCGAGCCGAGCGATGACAGAAAGATAGAGATGGCGGATAAAAAACATAAAAGGAAACCATCTGCGGAACAAAAGAAGGCTTACACCGCGTCTACACCCTCATTAGTCCCTCATTAGTCTGTTTACTTAAGTTCCAGTCTGTTCAGTTTGTCTTGGTCCAGTCTTGTCAATTGCTACGTGTGTTATGCTTGATACTTGAACTTATTTTGAGTATTTTCATAATAATACAGTAAATTTAAAATCTAGTGCTAATCGACATAGTCTTTATTACAGTATACAATATTTTGTAATGCCTCATTCTGTGATAAGAAGCCACACCAGGGGGCTGTTTCATAAAAGACTCTAAGAAAAGTGGGTATTAGTCCAAAGTCCAAAACCTGACTTGAAATAACCTAACAAATCAATCGAGACTAAAGCAGCTTCATTAACGACAATTTAAGCTCACACAATCTCACTAATTTGATCCAGGTTCAATGAGTCAGGATAATTTGATGTGCACGCATATTCTTAGGCAGCCCTTAATGTTGATCATGGATCAAATTGATCCACCATGGCAAACAGCGAATATTTGTGCTGTTAATGCATTTGAGACGTTGTGTTTTCCTTAGTGTATAACTGACACGTCACAGGTATATTTTGTATCTGTAAATGTTAGAAAGTCATGCAAATATATCCATTTTGCTGTCATTTTGCGTGCATGCCCGCTACACAGACAGAGCAGAATAGAATAAAAGTGCAAGAATTCAGAATAAAATATACATTCTGCTAAAATATTTGTTGGTGGACATTAAATGTGACACGTAGAATTTTAATCCTACATACACTGCAAAGAAAAGCTTTTCTTACTTAGATTTTTTTGTCTTGTTTTCAGCCAATATCTAAAAATTCTTAAATCAAGAAGGATTTTCTAGACAAGTAAAAATTGTCTTGTTTTCAGAAAAAACTGTCAAAATTAAGTGAGTTTTTGGTTGAAACATGCAAAATAATCTGCCAATGGGGTGAGCAAAATAATCTTGTTTTCTGTTTGAAATAACATTATTTATCTTACCCCATTGGCAGATTATTTTGCTTGTTAACTTGCAGTCTTTTTTTATTTTATTTATTAATTATTTTTTTAATTTAATCTCTCAACATTTTACACAAGTAGTGCCAGGTGGTGAAGACAAGAAAGAAAGCAACTAAATTATGAAGTCACTTGCAATCGCAATTGCAATCCACACAAACCGTGCGTGTTGCCAGTGCGATCATATTCTGCTGTTCTGTGGCCACGGATTTGCGGGTCTTGTCTTTTTCTCCTACAGATGACTTACAGGACCCTGTACTTTATATTACTATATTAGTTTAATCATTTAACGACCACAGTGTCTTGTCTCCACTGGCAACAAGCACAATTTTTGTGGATTGCAATTGACGTCACAGGTAAAGAAGAGTGCCAGCGGTAATTGCAAGTGACTTCGTAATTTAGTTAATTTTTTCTTGTCTTCACCACCTGGCACCACTTGTGTAAAACATTATTTATTTAAAAATAAAAAATAAAATAAAAGACTGCTAGTGACGTCACTTGCAGAAGTACAGGTGTCTGAGAGTGCAAGTGTATGTCTGCAGCCACACCCTATTGGGGACAATCACCTATTGCACCTTTAATTATAATAAGTGAATTTGGAGCCCACACAATAAAATATATACACGCATATAGTGGCAGAGCCCGGGTGTTTTAATAGGAGTTGCCAGGCAGGGGCCAGCAAGAAGTCTGGGGTAGCACAGAAATTTGAAAAAACCTAATACAGATATCCTTTCAATTGATAATTGGCACTCCATTACGCTCTTAACTGTAGATTATAAAATCCTGGCCTTGGTGTATGCCAATAGATTAAAAACGAATCTTGAATCTATCACTGGAGCTCATTTCTGAAACTCAATCTGTTTTTTAAAGGGCCATCATATGTCCATTAATATAAGATTAATCTTGGATTTGCTGGATTATGCTGATTCTGGGCACTCGAATAGTCTTATTCTTTTTCTCGATTTTTACAAAGCCTTTGACACGATTGAGCATCAGTTTCTTTTAAAATCTCTCAAGTTGTTCAGATTTGGGGATGCATTTGTTGACACCATTTCTACGTTTTATAAAGGAATTAATAGTTCTGTTGTTATTAATTTTAATACCTCTAATAGATTTTATATACTGTGTGGTGTTATTCAGGGTTGCCCAATTTCTTCCTCTTCATTTTTATAAGTTACAGAGTTATTATTAATGAGTATTGTTCAAAATCAAGAATTATTGGAATTTCTGTTTTGGGGAAGTAAATTAAATTTCACAACTAGCAGATTACACCACATTGTTTCTAAAGGATGAATTGCATGTGTCAAAGGCTTGGAGTTAATTTACCATTATTCTTGTGCTTCTGGTCTAAAATTGAATCTCAAAATGTGAGATAATGCCTGTTCATGATTTAAATTACAACTCAATAGAAAATATTCCTATTAAAATCACAGTTAAATATTTGGCCATTTATATTACATAAATCTACTGGAAAGATAGCACTTTAATTTTTCATCCAAGATTGTAAAGTCTTAAAACATTCTTAATTCCTGGCTAGCCTAGAATTATATCATACCTATTATTATATGGAAGAGTTCTCTTGAAAGGCCGAGGGTCTTTCTCATTTTGTATATCCCTCTATATCTTTATTTGTTGAAAACAAAGTTGCTAAAAAATGAATACTATTTTCTTAAATTTCATTGGGAAAAATAAATCTCATAAATTAAAAAAGGAAAGGATACAATTAACATTATTTTGAAACCATCTGGGGAAAAATAATGATATCCTGACATACCTACACTCTTAAAAATAAAGGTGCTTCAAAAGGTGCTTCAAGTGATGTCATAGAATAACCATTTTTGGTTCCACAAAGAACCATTCAGTCAAAGGTTCTTTAAAGAACCATCTCTTTCTTACCGTTTTATAATCTGAAGAACCTTCTTTCACCACAAGGAACCTTTTGTGAAACAGAAAGGTTCTTCAGATGTTAAAGGTTCTTTATGGAACCATTTAGACAAAAAGGCACCGTGAAGCACCTTTATTTTTAAGAGTGTACTACGTATTTCCTGATTCCTCCAAAAGAGTTTAACAAGGTAGTAAAAAGCAATTTCACCTGGATTAATTCACCTTATTAAATGTCACTATATTTAATCCAAGGCTTGCTGTCCTCTTGGCAGGCGTTGTTCTGTTAGATAAGAAATGTAACAATAGGCATGTGTACCAAATAGTTAAATTTAAAAGGAAAATTTCCTTGCGTATGATTGTTTGAATCTTATTGTAATGTCTCTGTAATGTTGTGCACAATATGTTAAGAAGTTTTTCTTTTTTTTTTTTTTTTTTATAATTTTAATTCATTATAAATGTGTATGCATTTGTGTTTGTTTATTATATTTAATTTATAACTATTGGTCATTATTGTTTAAGCATTAATAAAAAATAAAAAAAAGAATAAAAAAGTAAATGTCCCTGAACATTTGGAAGAAAACACATTTAGGATCGAGGCTAAAGAAAACAGCATTTGCACTCTGTTTTCTCGACGCCAACGTTGAGATAATCTAATTATAGGTTACTGCAGGCAGATTCTTATTTTGAAGAAATTTGTATAGACCTAATAAATACATTGTGACAAACGTCAGCTATTCATGAATTGCGCCTGACTCGTTGAGGAAATGCTTTCCAGTAAACTCCAGATCGACTTTGAGCATAATATTCAAAATGAAATGTATAATATAATATCATATAATATCGAGATACATCACAACATAATGGAAGTTATGAGAAAGGACTTACCAATACTTGTAATGGAAACTGATTTGTTCCACGGTGTTCTGAAATGGCGTCGTAGCCTATATAAACTTTACTGAAACTTTCAGTTTCGATTTCTTCTTCTGTTTCGGGGTGGGCGGATCGAAACTAATTTTGATTGTATCATAAGTTGGGATTGGTATCGGATCGTTACTAGCCTAATGAGATCGATACTTTAGGTTAAGTTTACTGAACTCAAGACAGCAAAACTTTAAAAATTATTTTACATTTAAAATGTTTAATTTACATTCAACCATTTAGTTTTAAATATTTAACTTAACAATGATTCTTGAGACATGGGACAAAACACGTCCAGCAATTGTAACTGCTATTAGGTTTAAACCAGTGGCTGAGCCAGAATCTTAAAATGAGGGGGCCGCTCTATATTACATAATGTCAGTATTAAAGGTGCGCATTTACAAGTGTTTGTGCGGCGTGTGTGGAAGCTGAATACCAGCGCGCTTACAGTTAACATTTATACTCGCGTCTGCACGCAGCTCAAGTTACTGCTAGAGGACTTTCAGGTAAGATTTCACTTCAGCTAAATTAGAAAAAAATACTACTTTGTTAATTCTGTGACACTTAAAAGGTACTAGTAAGGCACTCGGTGTGCTACAGCACAGGTGAAGAGACTGTGGCTCATTTCCAACTAACTTGTTTAACGTTAGCTAACGGTCACGCTAGTGATTTTAAAAATTAATGTTAACGCCTTAATGCGTTTCCAGCAATTTCTCTGAGGGGAAATGTAAAAGCGCATTATTAAAGACAAGTCCTAACTGCTTTTTAACCGTGTTTTTCACTCTGTTACGTTACAGGCCGTCAGAAAGAATCCGTCTCTATACGGTGAGCTATTGTTGCCGTTGCTTTTTGAACTCCAAATTGAGTTTTAAATTCATTATTGAATAATTATTGAATGAGACTGTAAATTTATTAATGTAATGTTTGAATTATAGATGCTTGTTTGTGTGAATGCTGTCAAAGACTGTCTTAAAGAGACTTTGATGCTGTGTGTGCGTTGAGCTCTGCACGAGCAGGGAGTTTAGTTGCCATGGAAACGGGGCGTCAACACACTACTGGCGTGGCAAGCAGTAACGTTCATCTCGTCTCTCGCTGCGGTTTTCACTGTTTTCAGGTAAGTTTAGTCCCTAAAATCACACAAATATTACATAAAAACGTTCCTGACACGTTTCTAACTTGTTATTGACATGTTTCAATTACATATTTATTTTATAGAAATGGTTTAGTGTCGTCGAAAAAGTCCATTAGCATATTAGCAGTTTCCAAGTAATGTAGGCTAACTCCATAGATTGAGCTCTTGTTTATGAAACTCTGGGCTTTTAATCAAATATTCGTGTGTGTGTATATGGGTAGTTGACAAAAAAAAATTGGGACTGTGTCCTACGTGTGACATAGCAAAAATGTAGATAAAAAAAACTACAAATAACTTGAGAAATCGGCCGTTTCTCAATACCAAGCATGCAAAGTTCGGACTTCGCGAACACAAGTCCGGTAATTCTGCAAATGGAACAGCAGCGTACTTTATAACGTCGGTCAGCTCGCCTAAGTTATCTACACTGTATTACAATACGAAGAAATACGATATATCAAACCTCTTTTTGTTTTCATGTAAACATTAATAGCCGCAAAAATGTAGTTCAGGGAACGTACATGCATTACAGTGAAACAAAATATCATATCAAACAGCGTTGCCTCTTTTCTGTTTCATTTAAAATATTCATTGCCTCAAAAATGTGGTTCATGCAATGCGTACACGCATTACAATAAAACGAAATGATATCAAACACCACTGCCTTTTCATTTTCTTCAAAATATAAAACACAACCCTCTTTTCGTTTTCATTTTAAAAATATAAAACATTAATATGTGGTTTAGGTAATATGTGCACATATACTATGATTCACTGTAGCTATAATAAAATGAAATATGACAAGCACAACTCTGCCTTTTTTGTTAAATGTCAGTTTTAATGAACAATAATAGCCATTATAAAAGTAAAGTATAAGAGACTTATGTAGGAAATAAAGACAAAAGCAAACAAATCAGTCACGTTAAAGTAAGCGCTGTATTACGATTAATAAATAAATCATTTATGAAAAATAACTTTGTGCTCAACCAAAACGACATGACCTGGAATAAATAATAGATTCATGAGACCAAAGATTGCCTGTTAGATTTACCCAAAACGAATTTTACCTCATGTTTAACCACTACAGAGATGTCAGAAGGACTAGCCGAGGTTATGCTCCTCTCTTCGGGATACATGAGCACTGGGTGCCCGGTGATCGTCTGGAACTCACGTCTCTGAAATCGGCAAAACTAATTTTCAAATAGGCGCTATCTTTATAAATAAACCGCAGATTTGAGTTTTAAACAACTACATTCTCGCCTGAAATACTCTTAGAACGGCATTTTATGACACAATAACAGTAATATTTTGAAATTTTGTGGTTTTCCCCTCTGCCATTAACGCTCGCTGATTGGTGCGAAATGCATTCTGGGATACCTGGCTGCCTCAAGTTCGCACAGGTCACCTCTGGATGCATCCTTGATAAAAGCGGCGGAGCAAGGACACATCCGGGGATTTTAACTGTACTTGGCTAGATGTAAACTTTGAATTGGAACAGTACTTGGGCGACGACTGATGACGTTTCACAAGTCCACAAGAACACAAGTACAGACAAGAACGCATATTGAGAAATAGCCTTCATTCTTAGAGTTACAAATAGCATGAGAGAGGTTTATCTTCAATGTTAGTTTATTTTTTATTTTTTTTTGCTGTCACACCATAGGACACATTGATACGTCAACTACCCATATGAGAGACTTTGATAGCTCTGTAAGGTTTTGCTGGTGATTTGTCAATATGTTATTGGAAAAGGCTAATTTACTGAATCGATAACGTCACTTACATGGAGAGTGTAATCGACTGAAAACAAGTTTTGATATTTCATGGTAAACAAATATTAATAAAATTTGTTCTGTGATTTCAGGAGGACAGAAAGAAACTCTTAAGAACAGAAGGGAAGCTCCCAAGATTTCAACATTTCTGAAGGGAGCTACTGAGTTACAGGTGAACTGAAGAAGATGAAATATAGATCATGAAATACATTTATATGCATTTTTCAAAATATATTTAGCCAATTTTAAGAAGGCCTTGACATCAAAACGTAAGTGACACTCAACCTAAAACTAAAAACATAGATTCTGTTATATTAAGATTATATTATTATTAGTAGTAGAATTTGTTGTATATTATGTATGTGTGTGTGTGTGTGTGTGTGTGTGTATGTGTATATATAATTTATATATTTTAGGGATGGGTCACGATTTTCGAATATTCGATTAGTCGATTTATTCATAGAATATCGATTAGGTTGTGCGATTATATTTGTCTAAAAATTCCCCATGTTTCCGGTGCTGATGCGGTGGAGCAGGGCGAAGCGTTGCCAATAACGCACCTAAAAGCTGTCAAAGACAACAGAAGAACACACTCTCTCAGGCATACACTGTAGACTTGCAGCTAAGAACGATGTCAAATAAGAGTTCTGTGCGGACCACAAATATCCCCGACTGGGTTAGAGGTGTGCTGAATCCGTACTGGGAAAGGCACAGAAAACAAATAACGTGTTCTACGGAGCCACTAAAAGGACATATGGTTAGCCGCATGCTAGCGATAGCCTGTTATATTACAGTACATGCAGTTTCACTTACCAGCAACAGAGCAGGATGATGGCGAATGATTTGCAGATCCTCCTGAGCACCACTGACAAACATCTAATCTTGTAAAATGTGTTGTGTACTGCCGCTCCATAGTATAAACATGTGATCGCAAATCTCCAAAGTGAAAGTAAAACGGCCGCGCGCACGCGCATTCAAAGGCGTTTTCAATGCCCCGCATATTAATAACGGCTTACTGATGCCCGCAGTTAATATACAGTATAATTACTCAACGATATAATTGCGGGAGAAAGTATTGGAATATATTTTTTGAGCAGTTTAATACCTTATGATCAGTTGATTTAAGCTAATGGATGGACTGCTATGTTAATAAGTGCTGTCATTGTTACATTTATTATATTAATATGTTTCAGCATGCTACAATCATTATATGGCTTGAGTTAAGATAGCCTATCTTTACATAAATTAAACAGTTTGTTATCATACAGATTAAAAGCGTGAATGGTCTCTCTCTCTCTCTGTTTATGGGTGTGTAACACTAGCCTAATAACGTGACGTGTGTGCATGCATACAGGGAAGGGGTGCTATTTTCGAATAATTCCCAGCGATTTTCGAATATTACTTTTGCTTGAAATGCCCATCCCTAATATATTTATTATTATAATTGTTATATATTATTATTTCTTTTATTTGCATTTTACTTCTGTTATAGCTTGTTTCCTTTTAATAAACCTGGAACTGCAAACTAAATATTGTTGGCTCTGTGACAGATTGCTTGTTTTGTTCCTAGATTCTTCAGTGGTGATGGCCGGCTGCACCCAGCAGAGATGGAGTGAACCGACTGTCAGACAGTGGCGTACCGTGGGGGTTCAATCAGTGCCTTCAGTAAGCAACTGTAAACTACATGTACACATCTTACACATATCTGTTACAGCTAACACAGCCATATGCATAATGCACGTATTATGCCGCACACAGGCTCTCAACAACAATGACAGCTGATCAGCAATTTCAACAGTAGGCTAGATTAGGGTGAGTTAAATGCAGAGTAAATTTCCCTACATCATGGTCAGTAAAAGTAATCCGCCAATACACAGGTCACTGTGCACATTCACGTCACTCTAAAATGACAATGCGCCCAAAGCGGCAAAACTGTACAAATGCTGGACATCCACACACCACACCACAGTATTATCAATGCACCATGTACAAGTTAGAGGTCTTCTCGGGTCCTAAAATCCGTACCCGACCCGAATCACTTCTTACCCGAACCCGACGTGCATAAATCATTTTTTTGTACTTTGCTGCTGTACTATCTGTGCAGCAGGTGCAGTGATATGACACAGCGCCTGAATGTAGTCCCCAGCTCAGTAGCCTATGATATAGCTGGGGACTACTTTCAGGTGCTGCGTCATATCATTGCGTCTGCTGCACTCATGGTACGGCAGCAAAGTTCCTTGATTATTACGCCGGAATGAGAGTATAGTTCCTAGCCATATCAGCCTAGAAAATCGCAACTTTTCATTTTCCGTCGGTCTTAGTACACGATGTAACTACAGAAGAGTCAAGCATTAAATAGGAAAAATATCGAAACTCTTTGGTCATTTTTGATGGCCAACTGCTAATGGTCTAATCCGATTCAAAGAACTATGCTAAACTAAGCTAAAACTGCTACCACCAGACCCGGAGATCGGCTGAATGGATTAAAAAACGGTAAAACTCAACTTTTTAAGTCTAGGGGAGGTGTAAAATGAGCCTATTTCCAAAAAAAGTGGAGTGTTCCTTTAAGCCGCAAAAGTCGATTTAAATATGAATCCTGCATGTTCTGCGGTTTTGTTTACTAACGTTACATACACAGCACGCATGATTTCAGTGTCTGCCGCCTCAATGAGGACATAAATACATGAACAATATCTCCAAAACTGATCTGAGTCACTTCACGAGCATTTTACCATTTCACTTGAGTAAAACTAGCGTCATATCATACACACACAGAACTTTTAAGGTATTCACGGCGACCCGTCAAAATAAAAATAAAAGACATTGTGCCAGAAATAGGCTATATTACTATTATTTAGTAGAATGTACGTAATACTACTACAACTACTGTTGAAAAATAATAAAACTTAATTTTTTAAAGAAAGAATCACAAAATATTTTAATTTTAATAGTAAATCCCCTTTATTTGCCAAAAATTTAAATGTTTAATTTTCATTAATTAAAATATAAATTAAATCAATGTTTTATGCCTTTATCTGATAACCAGTAAAATTTAAATACACAACACAGAATTTCTGAGGGGAAAAAACATTTCATAAGGCTGCTGTAAGAATAAATAAAAAATGTTTGTATGCATTCAAATAATTAGACGTGCTAAAACACAGAATTTGGTAACAATAAAACATAAGGTGAGAAAAAAATTAAACATTTCATACGACCCTAAACATGTCATTTTTGTTACACTTTTAATAAATTAATGCTAAATTGTATAAGTTTCATGATTTTAATTAGACATGCTTTTTGATTTTTAAAATTTAATTTGATCATTAAAAAGGAGTCCAGAAAAATTTAAACGAAAAAAAAAACGGAATCCAGAAAAATTTAAACGAAAAAAAAAAACAGAATCCAGAAAAATTTAAACGGAAAAAAACTGAATTTAGAAAAAAATAAAACGGAATTTGGGAAAAAATAAAACGGATTTCATAGGGCCCTATATACCCATAGGCTAACCAGTGGATTTGAAATATAAACTTGATAGTTTCATAAAAATTAAATCGATAGGTTAATAAATCATGGGTTGCTAGTTTTGTCTGCAATGTTATTTACCTCATCTCCGGTGAAGGGCTTCTGCACACAAAAAAGAAAAGCCTTGCATTGACACGCAGCGTAATGAAGTGAGTGGATTTCCTGATGGATCTCTTATATATAAGATGGATTTCTGAGGTTCCAAACGGATGTTCCTTTTTTACGTGCGTTTCTCAAAAATTAACTTAACATGAACGCACAAGTAGGCTGCAGCGGTCATTTTCTTTTCGTTGAATTTCATGTTCGTACCTTGGAAATCCCTGACTAAAGGGACGGTCTACCGCTGGGGGTAGCACTGGGCACGTAGCTGTCATTGAACGTCAAAATTTGATTGGCTGATGATTCTGTCACTAATGCTTGTAACAAATCAGATGTGACACCTTTCAACAAAAGGGTAGCACTATCTGACTTTTTTATGTAGGATATTCCAGTTCATCCTCAACTAAACTAATCATTAGGGCTGCAACAAAGATTATTTTGATAATCGATTAATCTAAGGATTATTAGAACGATTGATCGACGCTTATTTCACCGATTAATCAGTAGACTTTGATAGATTATTCAGCTTTTGCAATTAGTTATAATATTAAGTTATACATATTCTAACATAAAGGTCACTTCAGCTTTAGAAAAGCATATTATCTAATTACAATTATACAATAAATTGGTAACATTTTACAATAAGGTTCATTAGTTAACATGAACTAAGAATGAACAATGCCTCTATGGCATTTGTTAATCTTAGTTCATGTTAATTTCAGCATTTACCAATGCATTATTAAAATCACAAGTTGTGTTTTTTAACATTGGTAAATGCACTGTGAACTAACATGAACAAACAATGAACAACTGTATTTTTATTAACCAACATTAACAAAGATTAATTCATAAATGTAATAAATGCATTGTTCACTCATGTTAATTAATACATTAACTAATGTTAACAAATTATACCTTATTGTAAAGTGTTACCAATTCATTATACAAATTGGGGTTGTGCCGATTAGGGCTGTGACGGTCGCCGTGACAACCGCATCACCGATGGAGCTTGTTGGGAACCCAAATACTACATCGCCGATCTGTAATCATTTCTTTTCATGTCACCCATCCGCGTTTGTACAAGTGTCTTCAAGTTCACGTGATCGCAAACGTCCGGCTGGTCAGGTTTGGTGAGGCTTTCTGCAAACTGGCCAAATACGAGCGAGACCGCGGTAAATGTAATTTTCGTCGTCAAGAGGGCTCGCGTACAGTCGCACACCCCGTCCGAGTGCAGGCAATTTTATGAGACCGCGCAAGTCAAGTTGATGGTCCTGCGCATGTGTTGAGCTCGTCCGTCCGCACTCTTCTGCGGCTGAGTATACTTTGAATGCTGCGCGGACGCGGCGGCTGTGCGCGAGACGGAACGGAACACGGAAAGTGAAGTATACCCGGGCCTTTAGTCTTCTCCTCCTCATTGGAAATGTTTTAAAAAACGGACTCTGAAACTAAGCCCACATCAAAATTGAACAGCATCATTACTCCAGTCTTCAGTGTCAAATGATCCTTCAGAAATCATTCTAATATTCTGATTTGCTTCTGAAGAAATATTTCTTCTTATTATCAGTGTTGAAAACAGCTGTGCTGCTTCATTTTTTTCAGGATTCTTTGATGAATAAAGTTTTAAAACAGTACAGTGTTTATTTGAAACAGAAATGTTTGCTCTAATTTTTGATAATTGATATGACATTGATAATAATCAGAAATGTTTCTTTAGCAGCAAATCAGCGTATCAGTTTGATTTCTGAAGGATCATGTGACACTGAAGACTGGAATAATAAAAATTAGCTTAGATCACAAAAATAAATTACATTTCACCATATATTCACAAAACAAACTGTTGTGTTAAATTGTAATAATATTTCACAATATTACTGTTTTTACTTCATTTTGATCAAATAAATGCAGCATTGGTGAGCAGAAGAGACTTTCAAAGACACATAAAAAATTTACTGACCCCAAACATTTAAGAGTAGTGTAAATATGATGTTTCACCCACTTAAATTATACTGTGACATGTGTAGTCCTTTCTAAAGAGACTGCCTGTTCCCCAAATAATGAGGACAAAATAATACATTTACTAAGGGATCACATGAAACACTTAACAATAAATTGATTTTTGAGAACATTAGTGGCAGTAGGCCGATTTTTGTTTATTGATAGATGAAGTTTCATGTGATTAAGCACCTGCCTAATGTTTTTGGATGTGTGCATATTACACCTCCTTGTGATTAAATCAGCTATATAGCAAAATAAGCAAAAATGGGGGCAGTAGCAGCAATGGTGCTTGGTCTGTAGTGAGGTCACAAAATTCTAATACCAAGGATTTATCAAAGTCCACTAAAGGAAGTAGAGCTTTTTGGTATTTTACATTGAAATAGCCTTCCTAATCATATTTGGGGCTCGGACACTCTCTTTCAGTTTAAATTAGTTTAAAATGCATATTTTAGCCAAGTATTCACACAACACATCTGATAACCTTGCACTCCAGTTATATGTGATGAAATAAATATTTTGTCTGAATAATATGAACAGCAGCTATGCTAAACTTTCTTCTTTTGATTTCCTGTTTCTATCTCGGGATGCACATCCCAAAGTTACTAGAGATGAAGCCAGCTCCAGACTGAATCCAAACTCACTTGTGAAGACTTCAGATGACGCCAACACTCACAAAGACTACAGATGACGGCAAATGTACATAGACACACAAAACATAGAAACAAATATTATCCTTATATTGCCTATAAGGGTAAGTTTGACGATTTTCAACCCGCTTTGTATTATTGCAACGTCTCTAATATCTGTAAATGAACAATATTTACTCTTTCTCTGAGTTGTGTACCTATATGTCCCCTTTTATTTGTAAGCAGTACTCTGCAGGATGACGCAAAATGAAATGACGAGTTTTGACAAAATGACACAAACACTTTTTGCAGCATCTAAATGAAAAAATGCTGTTTTGCATCAGTTTTGCTGTTAAAATAAACTGGGTATCTCGGAGAAAGAATAAACATTGTTCTTTTACATGTTACCAACATTGTAACAATACAAAATGGACTGAATTTTTTTTAACTTGCCCTTTAATAATGTTGAAGGATAATGTTTTACTGAACTCAAAACTAGAGACTTGTTTAGTAAGATTTTATCTGAACATAAGTGACACTCGACCTAAAACTAAAAACAGAGATTCTGTTATCTTAAGATTATATTATTAGTAATATTAGTTATATATATATTATGTATATGTTAATATATTGCTATATATATTATTCTTTCTTTTATCTGCATTTTACGCTGCTGTAGCTCATTTCCTTCTAATAAACCTGGAGTTGCAAACTAAATATTGTTGGCTCTGTGTCAAATTGCTTGTTTTGTTCCTAGATTCTTCAGTGCTGATGGCCTGCTGCACCCAGCAGAGTTAGTGTGAACTCCTGTAAGACAACATCTCCAAGATGCTATAAACCGCAGGATTTGTAAGTAAAATCTCAAACATACACTACTGTTTCATAAGTTTAGGTTGGTATGATTATTTTATTTTTTTATGTTTTTGAACGTCTCTTATGCCAACCACAGTTTAATGAATAAAATTAATACAATTTACTACAATTTAAAGTAACTGTTTTCTATTTGAATATACAACCTCAAATCAGAAAAAGTTGGGACAGTATGGAAAACGCAAATAAAAAAAGAAAGTAGTGATTTCTAAATTTACTTTGACTTGTATTTCATTGCAGACAATATGAACACACAATATTTCATGTTTTGTCTGGTCAACTTCATGTCATTTGTAAATATACATCCTTTCCTGTCATTCAGACCTGCAACACATTCCAAAGAAAGTTGGGACAGGAGCAATTTAGGGCTAGTAATGAGGTAAATTGGTTAAATAATGATGTGATTTGAAACAGGTGATGTCAACAGGTGATTGTAATTATGATTTGGTACAAAAGCAGCATCCAAGAAAGGTCTAGTCCTTTAGGAGCAAAGATGGGCCGAGGATCGCCAGTTTGCCAACGAATACGTGAGAAAATTATTGAAATGTTTAAAAACAATGTTCCTCAAAGAAAGATGGGAATAGATTTGGATATTTCACCTTCAACAGTGCATAACATAATTAAAAGATTCAAGGAATCTGGAGGAATTTCAGTGCGTAAAGGACAAGGGCGCAAGCCTAAGCTGAACAACCGTGATCTCCGATCCCTCAGGCGGCACTGCATCAAGAATCGTCATTCATCTATAAGCGATATCACCACATGGGCTCAGGACTACTTTGGCAAACCTTTGTCAAGTACCACAATACGTAGTTACATCCACAAATGCCAGTTAAAACTGTACTGTGCCAAAAGGAAGCCCTATGTTAACAGTGTCCAGAAGCGCCGTCGACTTCTCTGGGCTCGGAGGCATCTGGGATGGACCATCACACAGTGGAAACGTGTACTGTGGTCAGATGAATCAGTATTTCAGGTATTTTTTGGGAGGAATGGACGCCGTGTGCTCCGGACCAAAGAAGAAAAGGATCATCCAGACTGTTACCAGCAACAAGTCCAAAAGCCAGGGTCTGTCATGGTATGGGGTTGTGTCAGTGCCCTTGGCAAAGGTAACTTGCACTTCTGTGATGGCACCATTAATGCTGAAAAGTACATAGAGATTTTGGAGCACAATATGCTGCCTTCAAGAAGACATCTTTTCCAGGGACGTCCATGCATATTTCAACAAGACGATGCAAAACCACATTCTGCACACATTACAAAGTCCTGGCTGCGGAGCAAGAGGGTACGGGTACTTGACTGGCCTGCCTGCAGTCCCGACCTGTCTCCAATAGAGAACGTGTGGCGCATTTTGAAGTGCAAAATGTGACAACGAAGACCCCGTACTGTTGCCCACCTTAAGACTTGTTTGCAGGAAGAATGGGACAAAATTACACCTGAAACACTTCATCACTTGGTGTCTTCAGTCCCTAAACGTATTTTAAGTGTTGTGAAAAGGAATGGCAACATTACAAAGTGGTAAATGCTTTACTGTCCCAACTTTCTTTGGAATGTGTTGCAGGTCTGAATGACAGGAAAGGATGTATATTTACAAATGACATGAAGTTGACCAGACAAAACATGAAATATTTTGTGTTAATATTGTCTGCAATGAAATACAAGTCAAAGTAAATTTAGAAATCACTACTTTCTTTTTTTATTTGCGTTTTCCATACTGTCCCAACTTTTTCTGATTTGGGGTTGTATTTGGAGAGATAATTTATTCCTGTGACGATAAAGCAAAATTTTGTCACATGATCCTTCAGAAATCATTCTAATATTCTGATTTGCTTCTTATTATCAGTGTTGAAAACAGCTGTGCTGCTTCATTTTTTTCAGGATTCTTTGATGAATAAAGTTTTAAAACAGTACAGTGTTTATTTGAAACAGAAATGTTTGTTCTAGCTTTTGATAATTGATAAGACATTGATAATAATCAGAAATGTTTCTTGAGCAGCAAATCAGTGTATCAGTTTGATTTCTGAAGGATCATGTGACACTGAAGACTGGAGTAATAAATGTTCTGCTTTGATCACAGAAATAAATTACATTGCATAATATATAGAAAACTGTTGTGTTAAATTGTAATAATATTTCACAATATTACTGTTTTTACTACATTTTGATCAAATAAATGCAGCCTTTGTGAACAGAAGAGCCCTCTTTCAAAGACGTAAAAAATTCTTACTGACCCCAAACATTTAACAGTAGTGTAAATTACAAATATGATGTTCCACCCACTTAAATGGTACTGTGGCATGTGTAGTCCATTTAAAATACATGTTTTAGCCAAGTATTCACACAACACATCTGATAACCTTGCACTCCAGTTATATGTGATGAAATAAATAATATTTTGTCTGAATAATATGAACAGCAGCTATGCTAAACTTTCTTCTTTTGATTTCCTGTTTCTATCTCAGGATGCCCATCCCAAAGTTACTAGAGATGAAGCCAGCTCCAGACTGAATCCAAACTCACTTGTGAAGACTTCAGATGACGCCAACACTCACAAAGACTACAGATGACGCCAACACTAATGCCGAGTTCACACTGCACGATTTTTCAAACTCGGCGGATCGCCGTTGTTTTCACACTGCATGACTATCTGGGGTATTATTCAGTCGCTGCTGTGTTCACATTGCACGATGGATCGGCGACAGGGGGATTCACATTGCATGATTTCACAATAGGAAGAATCGCCAACAACTCGGTCTGATCCGCAAACTACGTTTCACAACAAAACACACGCGAGAAGTGATAAGGAAATAACGTGAGAAAACCCGCGTGTGTCAGACCGGAGTTCTCGAGCGAGACTGGAAGTATTTAAAAATATATAGTCTGCAAATTATCTGTGCGCTGATTTCCAGCTACAAAAAGAAAAGCAGATTATGCAAGAGGGAGATGCAGGGAACAGGGATTGTGTGTTCTGCAAAGAGAGGTAAATAATAATTTTGCACTAACTGTTATGCTGATGTCAAGCAAATGTTTGTGCTTGTTTCTTTATGATATAATTGTACATCTATCTATTAAAATACTGATATTCTGGTCTATAACTCCTCCCCGAACTTCCCTCTGCCCTGTATCTTTGTCTCTCATTGGCTGAAGGTCATCGCCAATGTAGTTTTCAGTCAGAAATCATTGCACACAGCGTGATTGTGAATCGCCGACAGCTCCAGATATTTAGCATGCCAAATATTTCACGGACGTCGGCGACGCCTTGGCGATTCCCTCAGATTGCGTCTTTGATAATTCACACTGCGTGATTGTCACTCGCGTGAACGAGCACTGATTTGCCTCCGATTTCGGGCATTTGTCAGCGATTTATCAAAACCTGTCGGCGAGTGAAAAATCGGGCTAAAATCATGCAGTGTGAACTTGGCATAACAAAGACTACAGATGATGGCAACTGTACATGGATACACAAAATATTAGACACACAAAACAAATATTATCCTTATATTGCCTATAAGGGTAAGTTTGATGATTTTCAACCCTCTTTGTATTATTACAACGTCTCTAATATCTGTAAATGAACAATATTTACTCTTTCTCTGAGTTATGTGTACCTATATGTCCCCTTTTATTTGTAAGCAGTACTCTGCAGGATGACGCAAAATGAAATGACGAGTTTTGACAAAATTACACTTTTTGCAGCATCTAAATGAAAAAATGCTGTTTTGCATCAGTTTTGCTGTTAAAATAAACTGGGTATCTCGGAGAAAGAATAAACATTGTTCTTTTACATGTTACCAACATTGTAACAATACAAAATGGACTGAAATTTTTTTAACTTCCCCTTTAATAATGTTAAAGGATAATGTTTTACTGAACACAAAACTAGAGACTTGTTTAGTAAGATTTTATCTGAAAATATTTTAGAATTTTTATCATGCAATTTAAAACATTTTAACGGCTTAATTATTGTTTGCCTTGTTTTTATTATGTGTTTAAGTAATCTAACACATGACCTGTATTATGAACTACTGTTGGGACCGATGCTCCGTCACATGTGCATGAGATTCGAATCCAAACATTGTTTTTAAAAAAAATGTGTTTCAAAAGTAAATTTAAAAAATGTCTGCAAGTACTCAAATGTTTGAATGCTGTCAGAATGTGAACAGTTCCAACCACCCCATTTTTACTAGTGAATGTGTGTTGGGACCAGTATCAGAAGTAAAAAAATATGCCCTATTTAAAAGGAAAAGTAAAGGACTACTTTGGAGTTGATCAGGTAAACCATGCAGTATCCGTTAAGTGGATTACTTTGAATGGTAACAAATACATTTGTGAAAAAACACTACTTGTGTGTATGGCAAATTCTAGTAGCCTGCCCGAATTTGGACTTGTGAGGAAAATTTATGTCATAAATTCATCTTTGTATTGTTTTGTGTGTCAGAGGTACAGTACTGTCTGTTTCGACAGAGACTACATGTCTTATAAAATTGAGGTTCCCAACCTGGCAGAGGGAACTGAACTCATAAACGCAGATTACCTTGTAGACTTCACACCGTATTACAGTTTCAGTCACAAGGACATGACATATGTCCCTATGAAATATTACCTAGGAGATGAGATCAAATTACATAAAGCTTCAAATGTGTGAGAAACTTGTGTGTTCTGTAAATTTGTTTTGACTTATTTGAAACGTATAACAAATTTGTTTCTTCCATTTATCATTGTGATGTTTTAAAGGAATATTCTGGGTTCAATACAAGGTAAGCTGTCAGTAGCATAATGTTGATCAAACCTTTTTTTGAAGAAGAAAAAGTGAAAGTTATTTATTTTTGTGATAATCTGCGTTGTGCAACAAATGCTGCTGATTGAGCATAACCTGTAATGAACCCAGAATATTCCTTAGGGGATCTTTTAATACTCATGTTAAGTGCTGTCTGTTTTGACAAATCTGTTAGATGTGATTGTGCTACAGAAAATTATGTAATGTTGAATAAGTTGTTGATGATACAACATTTGCCATTTTTCTTTTATTTCAATACTAAATAAATCAGAATTACACCATTTTCAGCCAAGTGTTTTATGTTCACTCAAGCAATTTTTCTTAATGAATTTTCAAAAACTGATAGACTCAATCATAAAAAAACAAAACAAAAAAACAATCCTTTCCCAAGGTTTTTGAAATTAGAATTTTTAGGGGTGGTATCAGTCTTAAAATTAACACAAGATTCTAACTGAACATGCACCAATACTTGGGCTTTATAGCTATCACTTGTTTCTAGTAAAATCTTGCTCAAAATGAGTTAACATTTACTTGCCTAGACCGAAGAAGATACATTTTCTTAAATTAAGATTTATAGTCTAATGTGCAATGCATTTTATAAGACTATTTATCTTTAATGGCAAAAAACAAGACACATTTTCTATAAATAAGCTTTTTTAACTTTCTTAGATTTCAGTTTTTGCAGTGCATGAACAACTTGTAACACTCCAAAGAGAAAGGAAAACTTGAAATCACATTATATGACCCTTTAAACATGGATGCCTCTTTATAAGACTCCGGGCTACCTGTTCCATCTCCTTATCACTGACGTAATACTTCATTTCATACGTCATTTTTATACATCACAATTTCCTGTACTAAACCATCAAGAATGGCTGACTTCAACATTGTATCTGGAATAAGTACAGTGCCATTCTGAATGTAAGCTAAAGCTGCCTGCTGAAGTTTTAATTCAGCATCATAAGAGAACTTTGGCACATGAAAAACAGCAGGCCAAGAGGAACATGAACTCGTAGACTTGACAACAATACTTCTGTATCCACAGTTCCACTTGACAGGGAAGAAGGACTGAATACCTGGGTTTCTATGACTGGATCTGGCTGCAAAGTGGGCCTGGCCATATGAATGATTTTAAGAGTACGTTTATCCTCTGCCTCAGAAATTAAGGTAAGGTTAAGGAACACTCCAAAGAGAAAGGAACTTGGAAAACAATTCCCAGCACTCTCCCAAGTTAGCACAAAATTATTTGTGCATTCCTGCCACAAGCTCTCCCTCAGGAACTCATTTCCAAACATGGAATCCATAAATTGAAGCCTAAAATTACCCTCAAGTCCACACTGTTTCTTTAGGCTGGCTGCAAACTAGAGGATTTTAAGGCCGATTTGAGGATTTTTGAGGATTTTAAGGCACCCTTGAACGACCGATTTGCGGCTTGTCGCAAGTGATTTTTTTGTCCAAAAATCATCTATTGTGTGGCGTCATTACGATTATTTATCTGCTCTCAATTGAGATGTGGAGTGTCGCTGAACTCAGATCGTAAATATCAAACATGTTTGATATTTACGACTCTTGATCGGACTGCCTCTGATGTGATACCCGCAATAGCCAATGAGAGCGAGCAAGCGTCACTCACCGGATGTTGCATGTTTCTATAGCTGAAACCTGGCAGCTACAAACATGCCATGAAAGCAGAGAACATGACCAATATTCTTTTGTATACTTAGTTTTTTCACTGTGATACAGAACGTGCACCAGGAGAGCCAGCTGACCAAGTGAGTTGGGGGAGTGGTTAGTGTGTTCAACTGGCATGCTGTCAGAGCCTGTCACCTTAGGATCGAATCCTGGGTGAAGCACGAATAGAACTATAATAAACATTTAAAAGTTGTGTTTTTATTGTGCTGTTCTTGTAATGTGTTGTAACATCTGTCTGACAACTTTTTGTGAATAAATGTTATGATGGTCATGAAAAATTAACATTAATAAAAGACATTAATTAATAAATATTTAAAAATATTAATTGTTCTGCTGCGTTATTATACTTGACCTGTCAATCAAACGCAGATTCGGCAGGTATGCCAAGTCTCGAAACACTTGAAACGCCCCGAGGCATTAGGCGCGTTCGACTTTAAGCGGCACTGCGCAGAATGGTCAATGTATGACATCAAAGTACCACGAGAGCAATAAGAAAGCAGTCGGATCCTATACATTCGAATCGCTCTCACGGTACTTTGATGTCATACAGTGATCATTCTGCACAGCACTGCTTCAGGTCGAACGCGCCTTTTGTTTCGCCGTAGTCACGTGACATGGGTGTTTCGAATCACACTTCGGAGCAGTGTTTCGAAACATCTGCACTTCGAGATCTCGACACCATGTCAAAACGTCAGTTTCACGTCAGCCATCCCTACTATATAGTAGGCAAAAAGCAGTAGGCGAGCGAATAAGTATGTTCGAAACCTCAGTATTTATAATAGAGTAGTCGAGAAATCCCCGGATGTCCTACTGCTTCAGCCCAGATTCTTGAGTATTCATGGATGGACACTTTACTATCCCAGAAGCCCACGGGAGAGAGGATTACGTCATCATCGAATATGATGAAGAACAGACGTGGGTGTTTACAAATGTGAGTATCATAAACCAAAATCACGGTTCCTTGTGTTAAAATCGCATTTGTTGAGCTACCGTATAGTAAACCGTTGATTTGCTGTAAGGTGTAAAGATGCTAGTCAGTAACGTTACAGTATATTTGTGATTTTTCTGTAAAAACATATCTTATTATGTATAGCGAACAGGAGCTCCAGTAAACACACGCACGTCACCAGAGTGGATTTACATAAACCATACATCTTAAAGACGATTACTTATTGTCTATTTAATATGTGGCAGGAAAATGTTCTAAAAGAATTACAGATTAGCACATCACAACATAAACAGACATCTGAGTGATGTACGTGTTATTATGTAGAATTCACTGTTGTCAACATTGCTTTACATGAATGCAAGTAATAAACAGAAAAGTTATGAATTGATTTGCATTTTAATGAGTGAAATAAGTATTTAACCCCTTTGCAAAACATGACTTAGTACTTGTTGGCAATCACAGAGGTCAGACGTTTCTTTGTAGTTGGCCACCAGTTTTGCACACATCTCAGGAGGGATTTTGTCCCACTCCTCTTTGCAGATCCTCTCCAAGTCATTAAGGTTTCGAGGCTGACGTTTGGCAACTCGAACCTTCAGCTCCCTCCACAGATTTTCTATGGGATGAAGGTCTGGAGACTGACTAGGCCACTCCAGGACCTTAATATGCTTCTTCTTGAGCCACTCCTTTGTTGCCTTGGTCGTGTGTTTTGGGTCATTGACATGCTGGAATATGCATCCATGACCCATTTTCAATGCCCTGGATGGCTTCAATACCCTGGCCCTGACGGTACATGGCCCCGTCCATCGTCCCTTTGATGCGGACCTATATATTGTCCTGGCCAAATTCCCTCCACTGGCCCTTGTCAATCATGGCCTCCCAATAATCCCCATCCACTTGATTGGCTCTATCTCTCTCTCCTCTCCACCTGTAGCTGGTGTGTGGTGAGTGCACTGGCGCCAGTTGTCCTGTGGCTGCCGTCGCATCATCCAAGTGAATGCTGCACACTGGTGGTGGTTGAGGAGAGACCACCCCTCATGACTGTAAAGCGCTTTGGGTGTACAGCAATACACAATAAAGCGCTATATAAATGCCTCATTCATTCACTCATATTGCCATTAGAGTAAAATTACTGAATCTAAACAAAGTGCTGTCAATCGATAAAAAAAACAAAAACTAATTAATTGTATGGTTTTTTCTTACTTCCATATGGCAATAATTTCACATTTACTCTTCAAATTAATGTTGAAACAACATAAAGACAGTATATTTTTTATATTTGTTTAATGGCATCTTTTTTATGACTGAAGACCGGTATCACTGATACCAATACTACTGATGCCTCTATAAAATTGTTAATTTTTCCCCCTAATATTTAACCATTGACTATAGTCAAGTACATGTGCTTTCTTGAGCAGGGGGACCTTGCATGGATCCCCAGTCCGAGGGAGATTGACAGTTATTTTGTGTTTCATCCATTTGCGAATAATCGCACCAACTGTTGTCACCTTCTCACCAAGCTGCTTGGCGATGGTCTTGTAGCCCATTCGAGCCTTGTGTAGGTCTCGTCCCTGACATCCTTGGACAGCTCTTTGGTCTTGGCCATGGTGGAGAGTTTGGAATCTGATTGATTGATTGCTTCTGTGGACAGGTTGTCTTTTATACAGGTAACAAACTGAGATTAGGAGCAGTCCCTTTAAGAGAGTGCTCCTAATCTCAGCTCCTTAACTGTATAAAAGACACCAGGGAGCCAGAAATCTTGCTGATTGATAGGGGATCAAATACTTATTTGACTCATTAAAATGCAAATCAATTTCTAACTTTTTTGAAATGCGTTTTTCTGGATTGTTTTGTTGTTATTCTGAGTCTCACTGTTCAAATAAACACACCATTAAAATTATAGACTGATCATTTCTTTGTCAGTGGGCAAACTTACAAAATCGATCATACAAAATCGTGGAAAAGTTCATTTATTTCAGTAATTCAACTCAAAGTGTGAAACTCGTGTATTAAATAAATTCAATGCACACAGACTGAAGTAGTTTAAGTCTTTGGTTCTTTTAATTGTGATGATTTAGGCTCACATTTAACAAAAACCCACCAATTCACTATCTCAACAAATTAGAATATGGTGACATGCCAATCAGCTAATCGACTCAAAACACCTGCAAAGGTTTCCTGAGTCTTCAAAATGGTCTCTCAGTTTGGTTCACTAGGCTACACAATCATGGGGAAGACAGTCATTGACACCCTTCACAAGGAGGGTAAGCCACAAACATTCATTGCCAAAGAAGCTGGCTGTTCGCAGAGTGCTGTATCCAAGCACGTTAACAGAAAGTTGAGTGGAAGGAAAAAGTGTGGAAGAAAAAGATGCACAACCAACCGAGAGAACTGCAGCCTTATGAGGATTGTCAAGCAAAATCGATTCAAGAATTTAGGTGAACTTCACAAGGAATGGACTGTAGCTGGGGTCAAGGCATCAAGAGCCACCACACACAGACGTGTCAAGGAATTTGGCTACAGTTGTCGTATTCCTCTTGTTAAGCCACTCCTGAACCACAGACAACGTCAGAGGCGTCTTACCTGGGATAAGGAGAAGAAGAACTGGACTGTTGCCCAAAGTCCTCTTTTCAGATAAGAGCAAGTTTTGTATTTAATTTGCAAACCAAGGTCCTAGAGTCTGGAGGAAGGGTGGAGAAGCTCATAGCCCAAGTTGCATGAAGTCCAGTGTTAAGTTTCCACAGTCTGTGATGATTTGGGGTGCAATGTCATCTGCTGGTGTTGGTACATTGTGTTTTTTGAAAACCAACGTCACTGCACCCGTTTAACAAGAAATTTTGGAGCACTTCATGCTTCCTTTTGCTGACCAGCTTTTTAAAGATGCGGATTTCATTTTTCAGCAGGACTTGGCACCTGCCCACACTGCCAAAAGCTGGTTCAATGACCATGGTGTTACTGTGCTTGATTGGCCAGCAAACTCACCAGACCTGAACCTCATAGAGAATCTATGGGGTATTGTCAAGAGGAAGATGAGAGACACCAGACCCAACAATGCAGATGACCTGAAGGCCACTGCCAAAGAAACCTGGGCTTCCATACCACCTCAGCAGTGCCACAAACTGATCACCTCCATGCCACACCGAATTGAGGCAGTAATTAAAGCAAAAGGAGCCCCTACCAAGTATTGAGTACATATACAGTAAATTAACATACTTTCCAGAAGGCCAACAATTCACTAAAAATGTTTTTTTTTTTTTATTGGTCTTATGAAGTATTCTAATTTGTTTTGATAGTGAATTGGTGGGTTTTTGTTAAATGTGAGCCTAAATCTTCACAATTAAAAGAACCAAAGACTTAAACTATTTCAGTCTGTGTGCATTGAATTTATTTAATACACAAGTTTCACAATTTGAGTTGAATTACTGAAATAAATGAACTTTTCCACGACATTCTAATTTATTGAGATGCACCTGTAATCACACACAAAAATAATAAAATAAAAGTCTCACATGGGTTGGAGCTCTTAATTTTGAACTCTCAAAGTTCACTATAGTAATTTATCTCAATAAATATCACAATAAATATTGTATCGTGGACTTCATAGCACAATATCATATCGTAAGATTTTAAAATCATTACATCCCTAGTATACATGTTGAATTAATTATTAATTTAACCAAGATTTAAATCTTGAACTGCTTCAAAATGCATGCTGTTAACTAAATCATTGTTGAAACATTTGCAGTAAGATACTGTAAGTATAAAAACAATATAACAACATAATTACATAAACAGGGAATAACTGTACAAGGCACATACAAAGCATAAATATTTATTCAGATTTTGAGAGCACTTTGTCATTTGTATTACATATGTTGAGGATCTCATCCATCTGATGTTCGCTACTGTTATGAATATGATACTTAACTTTTTAATATGCAGGGGAAATTCACAACATTAAACAAACAAATTTACATTCAGGATGTTTGCGTTGTACATTGATAATTCAGATATTAAAAACGGTGACTCATCAGGTGATTTTTTTCATTAAAATCGTTTGATTTCCTATTAATTCACAAGAATGTATGGGAATACCAATATGATGGTGCAGATATCATGAGCAATCCAGTTCTCTATAATAGATCAGTGGTGTAAACTTATAATAATGGATTACTATGGTCACGTGGATTTAACAGACACACACTTCACAGTAATAAAGTCTCCAAGACACCAGATTTTCTCTAATATTTAAATTTACCTCAAACATGTTGTTTTTATTATCCTTGGAACAAAACTCAAAATCAAAAATAAAATTAGATTAATCGCACAGCCCTAAAGTGCAAGAGAGATCTCACTTCTGGATTACAAATAATGAAAACACATCACTGACAAATGTGTTGATTTTATTGCATACATAAACAGTTCACAAGATACAATTAGCTTGATAACTTCTGTGCAATAATAAATTGTAAGTGTATTTCCTTAATTTCCCCAGTACTGAAAGCAGTCTTTCTTAAAAGTGTTAGTCACTTCTTCAGCTTCCTGAACAAGAACAGTTTGTAAAAATCTTCTGCTTTACTTCATGAAAGAGCAAGTGACACAAACATTATAAGACAATTGAACAACATGAAACTCATAAGGAAGCACACTGATATCATTTATATCATGAAGCAAAATGAAAACAATAATACATTTTTCTGACATTGTTCTTTGGGGAGGAACTCCATCTTTGAGTTGATCTGAATCTCACAGTTAAATCTGCTGGTTATGAAGATGAACTTTATTCACTGTGAAAACTTTAGATAATGTTTCCTTGTCACGTCACTTGTTATGACAGATTTATTTATATTATATTTTATTGTTTGATGCATTATTGTGTCACATTTGGCAAGGACACGGCGTCAGACCTGAACATGCTGGATCTGTAGCTGATCTACTTACTGTGAATGTTTTTTGTATGTGTGTGTAGAGAAGATGAATGACTGAAACACTTCCCACATACAGTGCAGTGATACGGTTTATCTCCAGTGTGAATCATCTCATGTGTTTTCAGATTTCCTAACTGACTGCATCTCTTGTCACAGTGTGAACACTTGTATGGTTTCTCTCCAGTGTGAATCCTCTCATGTGTTTTCAGATTTCCTAACTGACTGAATCTCTTGTCACAGTGTGAACACTTGTAAGCTTTCTCTCCAGTGTGGATCCTCTCATGTGTTTTCAGGGATCCTGAATGACTGAATCTCTTGTCACAGTGTGAACACTTGAACGGTTTCTCTCCAGTGTGGATCCTCTCATGTGTTTTCAGATGTATTGACCGGCTGAATCTCTTGTCACAGTGTGAACACTTGTAAGCTTTCTCTCCAGTGTGGACCCTCTCGTGTGTTTTCAGGGATCCTGACTGACAGAATCTCTTGTCACAGTGTGAACACTTGTACGGTTTCTCTCCAGTGTGGCTCCTCTCGTGTCTTTTCAAAAATCCTGAATTATTGAATCTCCTGTCACAGTGTGAACACTTGTACGGTTTCTCTCCAGTGTGGATCCTCTTATGTGTTTTCAGGGATCCTGACTGACTGAATCTCTTGTTGCAGTGTGAACACTTGTAAGGTTTCTCTCCAGTGTGAATCATCTCATGTTGTTTCAGGTCTCCTGACTGAGCGAATCTCTTGTCACAGTGTGAACACTTGTAAGGTTTCTCTCCAGTGTGGACCCTCTCGTGTCTTTTCAGAGCTCCTGACCGACTGAATCTCTTGTCACAGTGTGAACACTTGTACGGTTTCTCTCCAGTATGAATTTTAATATGCTCCAAAAGGTTTCCTTTTATTGTGAAACTATTCACGCACTGACCACATGTATACGTTTTTTCTCCAGTTTGGACCATCTCATGTATTTTCAGGACTCCTGACTGACTGAATCTCTTGTCACAGTGTGAACACTTGAACACCTTCTCTCCATGTGAACTCTCATGTGAACATCAAATTTATATTTGGATGTCAAATTCTTTCCACACTGAGTGCAGGTGAAATATTTATTGGCTCTTTTATTTAAATCATTCTGTTTGCTTTGACAGTGATTTTTTTCCTCAACTTCACTCAATTCTTCATAGTCCTCATTTTTTTTAATCAACTCTGAAATAAATGTAAAAAAACAGTACATTTGTCAGTAACTCATAAAAAATGTGAAAATACATAAAATTGAACTAGAGACCTGCGCAGGACGGATTTTTTAGTCCCGCTCCCGCCCGCAAGATTGTGTCCCACGCCCACCCGCTCCCGCAGAAATATATCTTATCTGGTCCCGCCCGCAAAAGCCTGCATAAAAGTAATCTATATAGATTTTTTTTCTGTACATCGAAGAAATTTACATGAAATGGTTCTGTAACATCTCCTAAACTCCACAACATCCCAGCATAAACGCTCCCGATAAAATATTTGTTATTTAGGCTAAGCATCAACATTCACAAGCCACTGTTATTTTTAACAGAAAAGCAAGCATGGGCTGCTGCGTGCATGGTTAGGCATGGCAAAATGCGAGCAGCTTCCTTTATTATCACTAAAAGCTGACATCTCAGTTCATCGCAATCTCATAAAGCTCTGTTATAACACAATGAACATGCACAATGAATCTTTTACAATGTCTTCACTTCGTGTATTAAAATGCGACGATTCGGGAGCACGCAATTTCAGCACTGTAGTGAGTCACCTCTGATTGGCCATTGCATTCCAGAAATCAACAGTTGAGTCTGTGATTGGCTACATTGCGCAACCTTTTAAACATGTGTTATAAACAGAAACTCTGCCTAGCTTGCGCATGTTAATCAGTTTAATGTTAATATTAGTTGTTCTTTTTGCTTTTGTGCAACAGATAAATAACAATTTATATGTTTTAGACATTTTATGTTTAGATCATTTCTATTTTGCAGGAGTCCTGCGAATAATTTTACTCTCCTGCATCCCGCACACACACACAAGTCTCTTCCCGCCCGCACCCGCCCATCAAGAGTTGTCCCGCGCCGCACCCTGTTGTGTTGGGTCCCGCGGGAGTGCAGGGCTTTAAATTGAACCCTGATGTAACACTGGAAAGTAGACAATTGCTATACAAAATTTAGATCATTTTGATGCACTTTTATAAATACATCTATTACATTTAATATATACACATCCCTGAAACTTGACCTTGATTTTCAATTTTTTAAAACATAATAGGCACAAATCCCATGTTTCTGTAGGAAGAACTTTGAAACATGTTTGATCAACAACACAGTTATCTTAACATAAATTGTGTTGCAAAAAACTACCCAGTTCATAGAAAGTGTCCCTTATTATTTGATTTAGTTATATTATTGAAGATCTCTAAAGATTTTTCCAATTACAACAAACAAATTCTAAAACTACTTGAAACTTTAGAACCATCAGCATTATTAATGAAGAATAAAGACCAACCTGTTTGTTCTTCAGTGTGTTTGATTCTGCAGAGTTCTGGATCTCTCATCTCTTCTCTGTCCTCTTTAATAAACTCAGTCTTTACAGATTTCTTACTGATGATTTGATGCTCGTCTGCATCTGTAAACTGATGGGAATATTCCAGCTGAATTTCTGTGTGGAAGAAGCAGATTTGCCATAATCAACAAGAAATCAAAGAGGCACTGTAAATCATTATATCACTATATTAAAAGAGTGTCGACCCAAAAGTAAGAGTGTCGAGCACATCAGTTTAAAAGTATCATTCAGCAACACTGCACTCACAGTGAAGTGCTAGTTCACACATTCTATGTATTTCTGTTGTCTGTCTTTCTAATTAACAATAAGAATGAAAAATGAAAGCATAAACAAATAAGACACCCATTGTCATTAACAACTACAGGTAAATAACTACACTAGAGCACGTGTGTAAATATCCTCCTGAGACCCGGAAAAAAACAAAAACATTGTCAATTTATTAAGCTATTTTTTCATGACATTACATTGTTTAGAGCTGCTTCTTTTTCTGTATTGTAAAAAGAGCTTTAATGGTTACATTAACAATATAATAAAATTCTATATGAATATCCCACATTTCTGACACAATACCTAAAATAAAAATAAAAAAAAAAAAACTTACAGCTTGTTTTGCAGTAAATAGTTAATGCCGTAAACTTGAACCAAGTATACAGAGTCCTTATTCCTCTTCAGGAACTCGAGCTGCGTCCGAAAATGCCTTCAACATGACCGGCTCTGAATACAAGTGTAATCTGTCCAATGGATGGGCAAGACGTCACGGGCGAGGTGACGTAATGACCAGCAGGTATAAAAGCACGTGCGGTGAAACCGGCGTCAGCTTTCTGTCATTCAGCTAGCGCTCTGTGGTGAAACTGTTTGTCTTATTTGGTGTTGTTTGTCCTTTGCAAGAAAAACTAAACATGTCTAAGAGCCAATACAAGGCTAAGCATGTTAAGGACGAGAGCAGATTCTCCCTGCAAATGCTAAATGTCTGCAGGTGATACACACAGCTTGTGTGTGGTTTGTTTGGGAGCGTAGCACGCAGAGCCGGCTCTCGAGGTGTTCGCAGCTGGATCTGATGGAGGAATCAGAGACTAGCGAGTCTCTATCACCGTCCTCATTCATCATTCATGCGGAGGAAATAAGTGAACTCCGCAAAACCGCTGATTTGTCTCTCCGTGCCACCAAGGAGACTGCCCGTGCTATTGGGCGGTCTATGGCAGCTCTGGTGGTGGCGGAGAGGCATCTCTGGTTGACCCTGTCGGATATTAAGGATCGTGACAGGGTCTTCCTTCTGGACGCCCCGCTGTCTCCTTTGGCGAGGCCATTGGTGCTGTTGGCGACAGGCACTAGGAGGCCAAGAAGCAAGCGGCGGCATTCCAGCGGTTTCTCCCTCGCTGTTCTCTAGCTCAAGCTCCTGCCGCGTGCTGGCTCCTCATACAGGGAGGCCCAGAAAGAGAGTGTTGCCGCCGGGACGGTAAGCGAGGCTCTCGGTCAGGGGCCTCGAAGCCTAAGCCGGATCTGCGGACCATCCTTCGGGCGAAGAGGTCTTCAGCCATGAAGCCCTGATGCTTATGGCCCAGGGCTTATGAGGGCAGACCCCTCTGGGTTCACCGCAGTACATGGTGCCCGTCTCTCCTCAGTGCCCTCAGGAGATCGGTCTGCTAACCCTGCCACGTATGGTGTTCCAGGGCGCAGCGATCTCCAGCGAGCGTACATCCCAGTTTCTTCCACCCGGAAACATAGCGGAGCTGGGATGCTCGCCACCCCTTCGTGGGTCTCTGGAGCAGCTAGTTCTGCTGTTCCCTGCCGGGATGCCGTTCCAGGGCACCGAACTAGCAGCTCTGATTACACCAAAGGCCAATCTCGAGAGACTGGTTCCCTTAGTAGACTGTTTGGCAGCGTGGAAACTAATGCCAAATGTGCACACTGTAGAGAGAGGCTACAGAATCCAGTTTGGTTCTCCTCCACCTCGATTCAACGGTATGAATCCCACTCTGGTGGGCCCCGAGCAGGCTCTGTTAATGGAACGAAAAGTAGAAACTCTCTTGAGAAAGGAGGCCATTGAGGTGGTCCCTCCTCGCGAAAGAGAGTCCGGGTTCTACAGCCAGTACTTCATTGATCCCAAAAAGGATGGAGGGTTGCGTCCCATTTTAGATCTGCTTCAGTTGAACCGCTCAGTCAGCAGACTAAGTTCAAGATGCTCACTCTCAAGCAGGTCATGTCTCAGATCAAGTCCAAGTACTGGTTTGTCACAATCGAGCTAAAGGACGCATACTTCCATATCTCCATTCTTCCCTCTCACAGAGAGTTCCTGAGGTTTGCTTTTGGGGGCTAAGCTTACCAATATCGGGTTCTTCCCTTCGGCCTAGCACTCTCACCCCGCACTTTTAGAAAGTGTGTGGATGCTGCGTTAGGTCCGTTGCGGCTACAAGGTATCCGCATACACAATTACATCGACGATTGGTTGATTCTCGCTCAATCAGAGCGGATAGCGGCTCAACATGGAGATGTTGTTCTTGCTCACATGGAAGTGTTGGGGTTAAGACTGAACGCCAAGAAGAGTGTGCTTTCTCCATTACAGAGAACCACTTACCTTAGTGTGGTGTGGGATTCGACCACGATGCAGGCATGTTTGTCCCCTGCTCGGATCGATTCGATCCTCGCGGCAGTCAGGAGAGTGAGAGAAGGCCAGTCACTCACTGTCAAGCAGTTTCAGAGGCTGCTGGGTCTGATGGCAGCTGCGTCCAACGTGATACCTATTGGCCTGCTGTACATGAGACCCCTACAGTGGTGGCTCAAGACCAAGGGGTTCTCCCCAAGGGGAAACCTGCTTTGCATGATCAAGGTCACGCGGCAGTGCCTACGTGCCTTAGACATGTGGAGACAACCTTGGTTCTTGTCACAGGGCCCGGTGTTGGGAGCTCCGTATCGCCGCGTAACGCTAGCGACGGATGCATCCCTCACCGGTTGGGGCGCGGTCATGAGTGGCCACCCTGCCCGCGGTCTGTGGAGTGGTCACCATCTCACCTGGCACATCAATTGGCTGGAGATGTTGGCGGTGTTTCAGGCTCTGAAACACTTTCTCCCAGACCTAAGAGATCACCATGTGTTGGTGCGCACCGACAACACAGCGGTGGTCTCTTACATCAACCACCAAGGAGGTCTGCGGTGGTCTCTTACATCAACCAACAAGGAGGTTTGCGGTCGCGCCCCTGTACAGGCTGGCGCACCAGATCCTTGTGTGGTCCCAGGGCAAACACCTCTCGCTGAGAGCGGTTTACATCCCTGGGCATCTCAACGTGGGCGCAGACATCCTGTCGAGGCAAGGGCCAAGGCCCAGGGAATGGATGCTTCACGCCGAAGTGGCGAAGCAGATTTGGAGAGTGTTTGGCCAGGCTCAGGTGGACCTCTTTGCGACTCGGGAGACATCACAATGTCCACTCTGGTACTCTCTAGTTCATCCAGCTCCATTGGGGCTGGATGCCATGGTACAAACTTGGCCGCGGCTTCGTCTGTACGCCTTTCCCCCGATTGCTCTGCTCCCCGGAGTTCTGGAGAGAGTGCACTGGGACGGGGTTCGGCTGCTGCTAGTAGCCCCGTTCTGGCCGGGCCGAGTATGGTTCTCGGATCTGATTTCTCTGCTCGACCTGACCTTTGTCAGGTTCTAAGGCCTGGACATGCGGGCCACCCCAGGCTTTTCCGTCCTCTCGCCCTTGATGTGCTCCATAGGGATACACACTGGGCAGGGACTTGGAAGTCTGGCGGCATTGGGTATCTTGTTCCCATAGCGTTTTCGGACGCAGCTCGAGTTCCTGACGAGGAACGTCTCTAGGTTACATTAACTAACCCTAGTTCCTCGAGGGAATGAGACGCTGCAACTCGAGGCCACACCTCCAGCATGGCATCCCTGCCCGCGCTTGCTTCATTCCTAGAAGCTGTCGCCGGTTTCACCGCACATACTTTTATACCTGCTGGTCATTATGTCACCTCTGAATCAATGGGTACTGAATCGATTGCTTCAGTCTGAGTCACAGTTCGATTGCTTCAGTCTGTTTTGCTGCTGTGCGGTTTGTGATTGTAGCTCTGCTTTTTTATTGAATCTTTACCTTACTTTCACTCTGTTGTTTAAAGTGATAATATATAACTTAATTCCCACCATATTTCTGGTATTATCTATCAAACTAATCTGACCGTTCGCTTTTAAAACCGCGAGTGCAGCTTTCGCTAGCCGGATAGCTTGTCACTCGCGGTTCCATTCGCGTTGCTATTCGCGCCTATTATTGTTTTCTTTTTTTTCTCGCTCCGTTTTCATTTCTCTCTCGCTCCGTTTTTCACGAGTTCATCAAACAACAGTGGTAAGTGGTAAGTGGAGTGGTAAGTGGTAAGTTAAGTTGGTATCATTCATCAATCACGGTGAGTAATGGCTTCTTCTCCTGCTATTGTTATTTGCACAGTCTGCCACATGTACAGTTTATCTATCTCTGTCGGCGATGAGGGATTCACATGTGATAAATGCAGGGAAATAGTTAGGCTGACAGAGAAGGTTTTAGAACTAGAGACACGCATCCAAACTTTAGTTGAGGACAGTAAGAATGTGAGGGCTGTAGATACTGCTTTGGATGTGACTAGCTCAGGGACTCCTGTACATTGTTCGGTTCCGGCATTAGCGCCTGTGCAGCAGGGCAACTGGGTGACTGTGAGGCAGCATAGTCGCGGGTCAAAACACCGCTCTTCCGTTCCGATCAGAACATCAAACAGGTTCTCCCCACTCAGTGACGCACCCACTGAGAAACCTGGTGAAAGTGCTCTAGTTATTGGCGATTCTATTGTACGGAACGTGAAAATAGAGACACCAGCCACCATAGTCCATTGTTTACCGGGAGCCAGAGCGCCTGACATCTTGGCAAATTTAAAAGTGCTGGCTAATGCTACACGTAAATTCAGTAAGATTGTTATCCACGCCGGCGCTAATGATGTTCGACTTCGCCAGTCGGAGATCACTAAAAATAATGTTAAAGAGGTGTGTGCACTTGCAAGTACGATGTCAGACACTGTAATATGCTCTGGCCCCCTCCCTGCTTATCGGGGTGATGAGATTCATAAGCAGACTGTCATCACTAAATGGCTGGATGTCTAAGTGGTGCCCGCAAAACAACATAGGTTTTATAGACAATTGGACGAGTTTTTGGGGCAGACCTGACCTGTTGAAAAGAGATGGTGTTCATCCCTCCTGGGGTGGTGCCGCTATTCTCTCTAGAAATTTGGCACATAGTCTTAGAGTTCATACTTGACTAACTGGAGCCCAGGTCAGGAAGCAGACAGACTGGCTAAACCGACCGTCTGCTAGCCGCCTCACGTCACAGAAGTCAGTTAATTCTCAGCACATAGAGACTCCTTCACCTAGATATCACACTATAGAGAGTGTGTCTGTTCCCCGAACTAGAGAATACAGAAAACGTCAAAAATGTATGAGTAACCATTTAATTGATGTTCAACAAATAAAAAATGTTTACAATGCACAGAAACAATTGATAAAACTTGGCTTACTGAATATCAGGTCCCTTTCTACAAAAGCACTTTTTGTAAATGATTTGATTAATGATCATAACCTAGATTTGCTCTGTTTGACAGAAACATGGCTAAAACCAGATGAATACATTATTTTAAATGAGTCCACCCCCCAAGATTACTGTTACAAAAATGAGCCGCGTCCAAAAGGTAAAGGGGGAGGTGTTGCTACAATTTATAACAATATTCTCAGTATTTCTCAGAAGACAGGCTTTAAGTATAACTCCTTTGAAGTAATGGTGCTTCATATAAAATTATCTAGAGAAAAAAGTATTAATGATAAATCCTCCGTGACGTTTGTACTGGCTACTGTATACAGGCCACCAGGGCACCATACAGACTTTATTAAAGAATTTGCTGATTTTCTATCAGAGTTAGTGCTGGCTGCAGATAGAGTCCTAATTGTGGGTGATTTTAATATCCATGTTGATAATGAAAAAGATGATAATCAGAAAAATTCTGAACTCTATTGGGGTTGACAACACGTTTAGGACCTATCGG
This sequence comes from Schizothorax lantsangensis, assembly GCA_027422415.1. Lineage (NCBI taxonomy): Eukaryota > Metazoa > Chordata > Actinopteri > Cypriniformes > Cyprinidae > Schizothorax > Schizothorax lantsangensis. Next base: position 59,156 of record JAPDDO010000137.1, on the reverse strand, counting down.
GAAAGTATCACCAGAAGAGAAGGACGGCAGCTCGTAAGTTTGTAATACTTTTTCGACTGTTGTTTAAATTATTTACTTGCTCTAGGAAGGAATACTTCGTTTCCTACCTCTATTGTATTTTCGTTGAGGTTTATATTTTGATTGCACTTGGGCAATTTTAGCACCTCAGCTAAGAAAGCGTGTGTGATTGCGCGAAGTGTTTAGTCGTTCAGCAATTAGAGTCCTTTAAGGTTATTGGCTGTCGGGAAGCCGGCCTCAGCCTGTTAAAGATTACTGCTTGGTCTGTTATAAGTTGGGAAACCAGAAGAGAAGGACGGCAGCTCGCGTAAGTTTGTAATACTTTTTCGCAGTTCTGTTGTTTAAATTATTTACTTGCTGCTAGGAAGGAATACTTCGTTTCCTACCTATTTCTATTGTGCATTTTCGTTGAGGTTTATATTTTTGATTGCACTTGCTGGCAATTTGAATAATTTGCACCTCAGCTAAGAACGAGCGTGTGTGATTGCGCGAAGTGTTTAGTTTCGTATCCAGCAATTAGCAGTCCTTTAATTGGCTGGTGAGCAGAAGCCGGCCTCAGCGATTGTATTTAAACTGCTGTGCTGTTATAAGTTGGAAAGCCGAGCAGAAGAGAAGAAGCCGGTAATACTTTTTCCTCTGTTGTTTAAATTATTTACTTGCTGCTAGGAAGGACTGTTTCCTTATTTCTATTGTGCATTTTCGTATTTATTTTTGAACTGCAATTTGAATAATTTGCACCTCAGTAAGAACGGCTGTTATGCGCGAAGTTGGTATCCAGAAAGCCTTTAAGGATTGGCTGTTGAGCAGAAGTCAGCGACTGTTAAAGTATTTAAACTTGGTGGCTGTTATAAGGTGGGGAAGATCACCAGAAGAGAAGGACGGCAGCTCGCGTAAGTTTGTAATACTTTTTCGCAGTTCTGTTGTTTAAATTATTTACTTGCTGCTAGGAAGGAATACTTCGTTTCCTACCTATTTCTATTGTGCATTTTCGTTGAGGTTTATATTTTTGATTGCACTTGCTGGCAATTTGAATAATTTGCACCTCAGCTAAGAACGAGCGTGTGTGATTGCGCGAAGTGTTTAGTTTCGTATCCAGCAATTAGCAGTCCTTTAAGGTTATTGGCTGTGCTGAGCAGAAGCCGGCCTCAGCGACTGTTAAAGTATTTAAACTGCTTGGTGGCTGTTATAAGTTGGGAAAGCCGATTAGTCACCAGAAGAGAAGGACGGCAGCTCGCGTAAGTTTGTAATACTTTTTCGCAGTTCTGTTGTTTAAATTATTTACTTGCTGCTAGGAAGGAATACTTCGTTTCCTACCTATTTCTATTGTGCATTTTCGTTGAGGTTTATATTTTTGATTGCACTTGCTGGCAATTTGAATAATTTGCACCTCAGCTAAGAACGAGCGTGTGTGATTGCGCGAAGTGTTTAGTTTCGTATCCAGCAATTAGCAGTCCTTTAAGGTTATTGGCTGTGCTGAGCAGAAGCCGGCCTCAGCGACTGTTAAAGTATTTAAACTGCTTGGTGGCTGTTATAAGTTGGGAAAGCCGATTAGTCACCAGAAGAGAAGGACGGCAGCTCGCGTAAGTTTGTAATACTTTTTCGCAGTTCTGTTGTTTAAATTATTTACTTGCTGCTAGGAAGGAATACTTCGTTTCCTACCTATTTCTATTGTGCATTTTCGTTGAGGTTTATATTTTTGATTGCACTTGCTGGCAATTTGAATAATTTGCACCTCAGCTAAGAACGAGCGTGTGTGATTGCGCGAAGTGTTTAGTTTCGTATCCAGCAATTAGCAGTCCTTTAAGGTTATTGGCTGTGCTGAGCAGAAGCCGGCCTCAGCTTTTTTTCACTCTAGTCTCCTAGACCGTATTTATTTGACGTCTGTGCGCTGACGCGGAAGCGTCTGCGGAAGCGTTCAGCCATCGTGCTCAGCCTCCTCGTGTGAAGACCAACGAGTGTAAAGACAGACGACTTCTCCTGCGCGACTTCAACCGAGCAACGACACCGAGCACACACTTAAGTATCATTTCTATCTTCCCTCACACACTCTCCTTCCATATCCTCTATCCCTCCACCGCTATCATGTGTTTCGAAACCATTCCGGTTCTCTCCCAACCACGCTCCAAAATCACACGCAGACGGCAACGTAATCCTGCTAACCTGCGCCCGATCGCTACATCTTCTACTGCACCTCTTTCTTTCTCTGTGGGCCTTTGGAATTGCCAGTCAGCTGTCAACAAAGCTGACTTCATTTCTGCTTTTTCCTTACAATCCACACTCAGCATCTTGGGCTTGACTGAGACCTGGATTCGTCCAGAAGACTCCGCTACCCCGGCTGCTCTCTCTCAAAATTTCTCTTTCTCTCACACCCCAAGGCAGGTTGGCCGGGGTGGGGGCACTGGTCTGCTCATTTCAAACAAATGGAAATACTCAACCCATTCTCCCCTAGGCAATCACAACTCATTTGAATCTCATGCGATTACTGTAACGGCCCCTATAAAACTCCAGATAGTACTAATCTACCGTCCCCCTGGCCAAACTCTAGCTACCTTCCTAGAGGAGCTGGACGGCATGCTGTCCTCTTTCATGGAGGATGGCACTCCACTCCTAGTCTTTGGCGATTTCAACATTCACCTAGACAGGCCTTATGCTACAGACTTCCATTCACTCCTAGCTTCATTTGATCTCAAACGCCTTACCACTACTAGCACGCACAAATCAGGCAGCCAACTTGATTTAATTTACACACGCAACTGTACTACAGATAACATTCTGGTACAACCACTACATATCTCTGACCATTTCTTCATTACATTTACCTTACATTTTTCTACCCAGGTGCCACCAGCTCCCTTACCGGTTACTTTCAGACGTAATCTACGCTCCCTTTCCCCCACCCTTCTTTCCTCTGTAGTATCCTCCTCTCTTCCCTCACCTATCCATTTCACATCTCTGGATGTGAATGCAGCTACTGACACTTTATGCTCTACCTTAACCTCTTGTCTAGACAACATTTGTCCTCTCTCCTCCAGGCCAGCACGGGCTACCCCTTCTAACCCCTGGTTATCCGATGTTCTTCGTGAGCATCGGACCACACTCAGAACGGCAGAGAGAAAATGGCGCAAATCAAACGATCCGTCGGACCTGACTAGGTACCAGTCTTTGCTTTCGTCTTTCTCTACTGAAGTCCACACTGCCAAATCCTCACACTTCCACAACAAGATCAACAGTGCTCCAGACATGCGTGATCTCTTCAGAACATTTAATTCTCTCCTCTGTCCCCCTCCACCACCGCCCACCACTTCTATAACAGCTGACGACTTTGCCACTTTTTTCACCAACAAAACTAGAACAATCGGTAACCAGTTCTCAACTCCACACACACAGGACCTCCAACCAACCACATCCACTGCTCAAACTCCCATCTTCTCCTTCTGTCCCCTCACCGAGGCGGAAGTATCCAAACTTCTCCTCTCCTGCCATCCCACAACATGTCCTCTTGACCCAATCCCCTCTCACCTTCTCCAAGCAATCTCTCCCACACTCTTACCGGCACTCACACACATTATCAACACATCTCTCCGCACTGGCATCTTCCCCACAGCGTACAAGCAGGCCCGCGTAACCCCACTGCTCAAAAAACCTACATTAAACACTTCTCTTTTAGAAAACTACAGACCTGTCTCTCTCCTTCCATTCGTAGCGAAAACACTCGAACGAGTTGTCTTCAACCAGCTCTCACTGTTCCTTTCACAGTACAACAAACTGGATGATAAACAGTCAGGTTTCAGGAGTGGCCATTCAACAGAGACTGCGCTACTCTCAGTCACTGAAGCCCTAAGAGTCGCAAAGGCCAATTCCAAATCATCAGTCCTCATTCTGCTCGATCTTTCTGCTGCTTTTGACACTGTTAATCATCAGATCCTCCTGTCCACCCTCTCATCGCTGGGCATCACTGGGATTCCACTTCGCTGGTTTGAATCCTATCTCACCGGTAGGTCCTTCAGGGTGGCCTGGGGTGGGGAGGTATCCAAAGCACATCAACTGGTCACTGGGGTTCCTCAGGGATCGGTTCTTGGACCCCTCCTCTTCTCAACATACACTACATCACTGGGACCCATCATACAGGCACATGGCTTCTCCTACCATTGCTACGCCGATGACACACAGCTCTATCTCTCTTTTCAACCAGATGATACAACGGTAGCTGCACGGATCTCAGGCTGCCTGGCGGACATCTCGGCATGGATGAAAGAACATCACCTACAGCTCAACCTGGCAAAGACTGAGCTACTTGTCGTCCCTGCCACTCCGACTCTACAGCATGACTTCTCGATTCAATTAGGCACATCAATAATTACCCCATCAACTTCGGTCAGAAATCTTGGTGTAATCTTTGATGACCAGCTGACCTTCAAAGAGCACATTGCAAAGACTGCTCGATCTTGCAGGTTTGCGCTACACAACATCAGAAAAATCAGGCCCTTCCTGACAGAGCATGCTGCGCAACTTCTTGTCCAGGCCCTTGTCATTTCTAGGCTGGACTACTGCAATGCCCTTCTGGCTGGTCTTCCATCAAACACAATCAAACCTCTACAAATGATTCAGAATGCAGCGGCACGACTGGTCTTCAATGAGCCCAAAAGAACCCATGTTACACCTCTCTTCATCTCACTGCACTGGCTACCAGTGGCAGCTCGCATCAAGTTCAAGACACTGATGCTTGCATACAGAACGACCACAGGCTCAGCACCCTCCTACTTCCACGCACTATTACAAATCTACATCCCCTCCAGAAGTCTGAGATCTGCTAGTGAGCGACGCCTTGTGGTACCATCACAGAGAGGCTCAAAATCACTCTCCAGAACATTCTCATTCACCATTCCTGGATGGTGGAATAATCTTCCCACCCCTATCCGGAATGCTGGATCCCTGTCAATCTTCAAGCAACAACTGAAGACTCATCTCTTTCGGTACTACTTGACTTCATCCTAAACTTTATAAAAAAATAAAAAAAAAAATAAAAAAAAAACGTTCCCTTTATCTTTCTCTCCTTCCCTTGCTAGCTTGTACTTATTTGAACAATGACTGAGACTTGGTGTTACGAGCACTTCCTCTGTCTGATTGCCTCTTCATGATGAATCGCTTTATGTACTCCCCAATTGTAAGTCGCTTTGGATAAAAGCGTCTGCCAAATGACTAAATGTAAATGTAAATGTACTCATAGTCGAAATCATACTCTAGATTTAATACTGTCATATGGAATTGATGTTAATGGTGTTGAAATTCTGCAGCAAAGCGATGATATATCAGATCATTATCTAGTCTTGTGTAAACTCCATATAGTTAAAGCTGTAAATTCAACTCCTTCTTATAAATATGGTAGAACCATCACTTCTACCACAAAAGACTGCTTTGTAAGTAATCTTCCTGATTTATCTCAATTCCTCAGTATATCCAACAGCTCAGAACAACTTGATGATGTAACAGAAACTATGAACTCTCTTTTCTAGCACTTTAGATACAATTGCTCCTTTACGCTTAAGGAAGATTAAGGAAAAGAGTCCAACACCGTGGTATAATGAGCACACTCGCACTCTAAAGAGAGCAGCCCGGAAAATGGAGCGCAGCTGGAGGAAAACAAAACTAGAGGTATTTCGTTTAGCCTGGCGGGAAAGTACCCTATCCTACAGAAAAGCTTTAAAAACTGCTAGATCTGATTACTTTTCGTCTCTTTTAGAACAAAACAAACATAACCCCAGGTATTTATTCAATACAGTGGCAAAATTAACAAAAAATAAAGCATCAACAGGTGTTGACATTTCCCAGCAGCACAGCAGTAATGATTTTATGAACTATTTTACTTCCAAGATTGATACTATTAGAGATCAAATTGTAACCATGCAGCCGTCAGCTATATCATCACATCAAATAGTGTACTATAGATCCCCTGAGGAACAATTCCACTCATTCTCTACTATAGGAGAGGAAGAATTGTATAAACTTGTTAATTCATCTAAACCAACAACATGTATGTTAGACCCTATTCCATCTAAACTACTAAAAGAGGTGCTTCCAGAAGTCATAGATCCTCTTTTGGCTATTATTAATTCGTCATTGTCATTAGGATATGTCCCCAAAAACTTTAAATTGGCTGTTATTAAGCCTCTCATTAAAAAAACACAACTTGACCCCAAAGATCTAGTTAATTACAGACCGATCTCGAATCTCCCTTTTCTGTCAAAGATATTAGAAAAGATTGTATCCTCACAATTATATTCCTTCTTAGAGAAAAATTATATCTGTGAGGATTTCCAGTCAGGATTTAGACCGTATCATAGTACTGAGACTGCTCTCATTAGAATTACAAATGACCTGCTCTTATCATCTGATCGTGGTTGTATCTCTCTATTAGTTCTACTCGATCTTAGCGCTGCGTTCGACACTATCGATCACAACATTCTTTTGAATAGACTAGAAAACTTTGTTGGCATTAGTGGAAGTGCATTAGCATGGTTCAAATCGTACTTATCTGACCGCCATCAATTCGTAGCAGTGAATGAAGAGGTATCATATCGATCACAAGTGCAGTATGGAGTTCCTCAAGGCTCAGTACTAGGGCCGTTACTTTTCACGCTTTACATGTTACCCTTGGGAAATATCATTAGGAAACACGGGGTTAGCTTTCACTGTTATGCTGATGATACTCAGCTGTATATTTCTTAACGGCCTGGTGAAACACACCAAATTGAGAAACTTATGGAATGCATAGTCGATATAAAAAACTGGATGACGAGTAATTTCTTACTGCTAAATTCTGAAAAAACAGAGGTGTTAATAATCGGACCTAAAACCCCCACAAGTAATAACCTAGAACACTGTCTAACACTTGATGGCTGCTCTGTAAATTCTTCGTCATCAGTCAGGAACCTAGGTGTGCTATTTAATAGTAATCTCTCCTTTGACAGCCACGTTTCTAGCATTTGTAAAACTGCATTTTTTCATCTTAAAAATATATCTAAACTGAGACCTATGCTCTCAATGTCAAATGCAGAAATATTAATTCATGCGTTTATGACCTCAAGGTTAGATTATTGTAATGCTTTATTGGGTGGTTGTTCTGCACGCTTAATAAACAAATTACAGATGGTTCAAAATGCAGCAGCTAGAGTTCTTACTAGAACCAGGAAGTATGACCACATTAGCCCGGTTCTGTCAACACTGCACTGGCTCCCTACTAAACATCGTATAGATTTTAAAATCTTGTTAATTACTTATAAAGCCCTGAATGGTTTAGCTCCTCAGTACTTGAGCGAGCTCTTATCGCATTATAGTCCTTCACGTCCACTGCGTTCTCAAAACTCTGGCCATTTGATAATACCTAGAATATCAAAATCAACTGCAGGCGGCAGATCTTTTTCCTATTTAGCGCCCAAACTCTGGAACAATCTACCAAACACTGTTCGGGAGGCAGACACACTCTGTCAGTTTAAATCTAGATTAAAGACCCATCTCTTTAACCTGGCGTACACATAACACACTAATACACTTCTATTATTCAAATCCGTTAAAGGATTGTTAGGCTGCATTAATTAGATCAACCGGAACCGGGAACACTTCCCATAACACATGATGTACTTTTTACATCATAAAAATATTGACATCTACGCTAATATTAGTCTGTTTCTTTCTTATTCTGTTACTCAGACCGTGTCTGGATCAGATGGTGGATTGGCGCCGGGAGATGATGTCTGCGGCCCAGATTGTTGGCGGAGGCCGGATCCCTGGATGAGCCCCGGGGACATAATCCCAGTGAAGACCTCGAAATACCTAACTACATAATACTATTATTGTATAGTATTAAAAACAATATTAAAATAGAAATATAAAACATTTAAAGTCTTAATTAAAACAATAAATAAACAATAATATCCTGGCCAGAGGAGAACTGGCCCCCCGACTGAGCCTGGTTTCTCCCAAGGTTTTTTTTTCTCCACTCTGTCACAGAGGGAGTTTAGGTTCCTTGCCGCTGTCGCCTTTGGCTTGCTCAGTTGGGGACACTTAATCTCTAGCGATTATCGTCAATTGGATTTCACAGATATTATTTAAACTATACTGAGCTAGACAATGACATCTCTGAATTCAATAATGAAATGCCTTTAACTGAAAATTGAGTGTTTAATCTTATTATTATACATTACTGACACTCTATCCTCCAACTTGATACTGTTAAGTGCTTTGACACAATCTGTATTGTTAAAAGCGCTATATAAATAAAGGTGACTTGACTTGACTTGACCTGGCCCGTGACGTCTCGCCCATCCATTGGACAGATTACACTTGTATTCAGAGCCGGTCACGCTGAAGGCATTCCCATAGCATTTTCAGGCGCAGCGTCTCGTTCCCTCGAGGAACTAGGGTTACATATAGAGATGCACCGACTGCAATTTTCTTGGCCGATTCAGATTTTTTGGAAGTGTGACCTGCCGATACCATTTTTTACCAATTCCGATTTGATTTCTAAGAACTATCATTGACAGCATATACAAACAAAAATCTATGCAAATTTCAATGCAAAAATTATTTACATAATAAAGAAATTATTAAACATTACAATTTCCCCAATCTGGACTAAGTTACAGATTTTTCTCACTTAAACAACTCTCAAAATAAAGTGCTCTGTGACTGGAAAGAGGAAGAAATAGTTAACTTAAAATGAGTTGCTGTATGAAACAAAACAGATGTCATTTCACACTGTTAATAAATGGTCATTTTTCCCCTAACCTTATTAAATGTTATCTTTCACATCAAATTCTTACATTGTTTCAATTAATTCAGTTAGCATAATAAGAAACTGTAGAGTTGTTACCATTCAAATGAAATTAGTATTACCAAACTCCATCTTTCCACTCCTGAGGAAACAGAAGCTGCATCTGAAGTGGCATTAGATGCATTTACACAGACTGTTTGATGAAGCTGAGGTGCCATAAATGCATTTACACTGCAAAATTTCAAATGCATAAAGAATTTTATAAGATTAATGTTTTACATATTTTTTAAACATACAAATAAATGTTGAAAAAATGCAATGGTACTTTTAAATATGACTAAACCAACAGTTGGTGGTGGAAAGTGTCTGTTTTAATGAGTGAGTTATTGATTGATTCATTCAATCGATTCATTCATATGGCTGAATCATTCAGAAACGAGGCAGGTGACTGTCCTTATGAATGGGCCACTGAATCATTGACTCGCTCGATTCGTGCAAGATCATGGATTCATTCAGTAACGAAACACCGCTGTGTGTTGCTCGGAGACACAACAGTTCTGCGGTGGCTTTGATCGGAACTATTTTCATCAGCGAAATTGAGCAAAAAGTCAATATTTTGTCTAAAATCTAAGTCACTTAAATTTAACTTCTTGTTTATTGAAATACTAATGTATAAAATCAGCGTCACATTGCAATCGTGTTGATATTGATATTTGGGGAAACATCATAGCCGTATAATGTTGCTTATCTAAATCATATTTTGTAAAAAAAATTATAAAAATCTACCTCAGTATGCATCTATAAATTTCTGTGAGTTACTTTGTGTGTGTTATCTCTCTCACACACTCACTCATGCTGTGCAAGCCTCATCTGGCACGACAAATACATTATCAGTCGCCATTTACACTGAATGCGATTAAAATTAGAATCCTGCTGAAACTACGTGTTTACACGCGACTGTGAGTGTGCGTGTGACGTCATTGCCTGCGCCGCTGGCAATAAAAGGATCGGCTCGGAATCAGCAAGACGTGAGACTGACCGGCCGGTCACCGATCCGGGCCGGTCATGCGAAAAATCATCCGATTCCGATCACTGGCTGGTCAATCGGTGCATCTCTAGTAACATACGTAACCTAGATATGTTTCTTGGGCTTTTTTTTTTAGGACAGGACAGTAGAGACTGACAGGAAAGCATGGGGGTGAAGAGAGGGGAACGAGATCGGCAAAGGATTGCAAATCAGGATTTGAACATGGGTCGCCGGAGGCGCAGTTGCACATATGTCACTGTGCTAACCACTGATTGTACTTGGTATGATTGTGTATGTGACAAATAAATACCTACTACTACTAGGCCAAGGGTCTCCAAACTCAGTACTGGAGGGCCACTGTCCTGCAGAGTTTAGTTCCAATCATCTATGCCTAGTTACACCTTGATTAGCTGTTCAGGTGTGTTTAATTGGTTTTGGAGCTAAACTCTGAAGGACAGTGTCCCTCCAGGAATGAGTCTGGTGACCCCTGCCCTAGACTATCAATGCAGACAATATTCAAGATTTTTATTTGTCACATACATGATTATATAGAGTCTATAACCAGCAGTGAAATGTGAGTCAGGTCCACTCCATGGACAGTGCAAATATTATAGAATACAAACACAGAGGAAATATACATAAAATGAAATAAGTAAAGAATAAGATCTAAAGAACAAAATATAAAAATGTGCATGACAGTATACTGTAGAGTTAAATATTAAGATAAGCAGGAATGTACAAGAGAGGAATGTGCAAACAGGTTGTACATGTTTGCACATTCCTCTCGTGTACATTCCTGCTTATCTGCAAACAGGTTGTACATGATTGTCATGTAGCAGCAATCCCCAAAAGATTAAAATAAAATACCAAAACACAGAAAGTGCTGTGTGCAAATAACACTAAGTATGAGGTGGAGAATAATGAATATCTTACTGATCGTTAAGTGATTATTAAGTGGAGGCATGTTGATGTTAAGAGGCTGAGTTTGAGTTTAGGAGCCTGACGTCCTAGGGGAAGAAACTCCTCCTAAGTCTCTCAGTTTTTGCCATCAGGCAACGGAAGCGCTTACCAGATGGCAGCAGAGTGAAAAGACAGTTACTAGGGTGGTTCGAGTCCTTGATGATTTTGACAGCTCTGCTTTTGCAGCGTTTGAGGTAGATGTCCTGCAGAGAGGGGAGAGCAGACCCTGAGATGCGCTCAGCTAAGCGCACAACTCTCTTCAGAGCTTTGCAGTCTTGACTGGAGCTGTTCCCGTACCACACTGAAATACACTGAGTCAAAACACTTTCTATGGTCCCTGAATAGAAAGTTTTCAGGATTGTTGGTGATACCCTGAATTTCCTCAGCTGACGCAGATGGTACAGTCTTTGCCTGGCTTTCTTAACCTGTGTTTGAATGCGTGTAGTCCAAGTCAGGTCCGTGGAGATGTTTACACCAAGGTACTTGAAGCTGCTTACCCTCTCCACAGGGGTCCCACTGATCATAAGCCCTCTCCACAGGGGTCCCACTGATCATAAGAGGAGTATAGGGCCGCAGGTGTCTCTTCCTGAAGTCCACAATCAGCTCTTTAGTTTTGCTCACATTCAGAGAGAGACAGTTGTTCTGGCACCATGATGTAAGTCTCTCTACCTCATCCAAGTATGCGGTCTCATCATTGTTGGAAATGAGGCCCAGAACCACAGTATCATCAGCAAATTTGATAATAGAAGTGGAGCTGTGAGAGGACACGCAGTTATGTGTAGAGAGAGTAGAGCAGGGGACTCAGGACACAGCCCTGTGGGGCTCCTACATTCCGGGTGATGGAGTTTGAGGTGAACTGGCCTACTTTCACCACTTGAGGTCTGCCGGTGAGGAAGTCTTGAATCCAGTTGCAGAGTGAAAAGTTTAGGCCGAGGTCTGTAAGTTTAGAATCTAGCTTGATGGGAACTATAGTATTGAAAGCTGAGCTATAGTCAATGAATAGCAGCCTTGCATAGTTCCCATTGCTGCTGTCAATATGTGTGAGTTAGAGGTCTGCACGGGTTTTAAACTGAAGCCCGAACCCGGCCCGTACCCGAGATCGTCTAACCCGACCCGACCGACACAGTTAAATTTAGAGCCCGAACCCGACCCGAACCCGAGGTCTATTTTTTTTGTTTTTTACAACGAATAGCCAATTTAAAATAAATAAATAAGATGCTGCATTTCATGATTGCATGCAAGGGCAATGTAAAGAAACAGATTCATCAAGGCTCGGCCAGTTCACAAGGCAAAAGAAAAAATACATCAGGTGCAGCTGTCACATAAATTCTGCCGAGTTTTTGAATGGTTGTATACGACAAGATGATAATTCTTCCACCGTGCAAATTATGATAATTTTCGTCAGTTAAGGCTCGTTAACATTCGGCCTGCTTTAAATCAGACACAGAGATGTAGTGCGGTAAGATCGCATTTATTTGAGTTAATTAATTATATAATTTATTTGAATTTGCCAGAGAGAGAGGGATAGTTGCTTGTGTGAACCTGCGTCTGCGCGTCTCTCTCTACAAGCAATGAGGTTTAGTTACTTCAAAAACAATGCTTTTACCCCCTCATTGCAGAGAAATATAATGGTGCGAGTCAGTAGCCTATCGAAGCTATTTTACTAAGAAAAGTTTCCGTGCTGTGTGTTCACTGCGCGATCTCTCTGATATCTGTGTGCAATAACGTGTGTGTGTGCGTCTATGAAAGCAGCGTAGCCTACATATAGCAACAAGCCCGAGCCCGACCCGAATTCTAAAGGCTATTCATTAAACATTAACCCGAACCCGACCCGAAACCCGAAAGTATTCTGGGACCCGTCGGGCTCGGGTCGGGTAGCAGACCTCTAGTGTGAGGGAGGAGTGCAGTATGTGAGAGATGGCATCGTCGGTAGACCTATTTGGGTGATAGGCAATCTGAAGAGGGTCCAAAGTAACAGGGATGGAGGAGAAAATGAGGTTCTTTACAAGTCTCTCAAAAACCTTCATGACTATTGATGTGAGGGCAACTGGACGATAGTCATTCAGGCAAGAGGGTTTATTGTTCTTAGGCACAGGGATGATGATGGATTTTTTAAAGGAGGTGGGATCCACAGAGGTAACAAGGAACTCATTAAAGATTGAAGTGAACAAACCAGCAAGCTGATCAGCGCAGGACCTCAGAACACGGCCAGTAATCCCGTCAGGTCCGGCCGCTTTCCTGACGTTCACTCTCTTTAGGGCCCTCCAAATCTTGTCCTCCGACACGGTGATCACATGATTATCGCTGCTCTGCCTGCTGCTTCCTGACGCACTGGTCAGCAGTCGCGCTGCCGCCATTGCATTCAAAGCGGCCGTAGAAGGTGTTTAACTCATCGGCCAGCAACGGATCTGCTCTCACCTCTGCAGAGGATTTATTTCCAAAGGCAAAGATGGTCCTCAGTCCCTGCCACATGTGTCGAGAGTCATTGAGCTGAAAATGAGACTCAATTCTCTCCCTGTATCGGAGTTTGGTGGCTCTTACTGCACGTCGGAGAGTATAGCACGATGCTTTGTACTCACTCATACTTCCAGACAAAATAGCCTCATTGTATGCGGCAGTGCGTTTGTTAACAGCAGCATGGATTGTTCTGTCCACCCATGGTTTCTAATGTGGGAAGGTCCTTACAGTTATTGTTTCTGTAGCTTGCTCGGTTAGCATGTTTACAAAGCTTAATGCTACATCCGTGAACTCGCTGACGTCAGATGAACTCGCCCGGAACATGTCCCAGTCGACGTCATCAAGAGCCACCTGTAGCATAGCTTCTGAGTGGAAGGACCAGCACGTCACTGCTCTCTTCACCGGGGGTTCCTGAGCGAGCCTTTGTTTATATTCCGGTGTGAGGAAAATGGCGGCACTGTTCACATTCAAGAGTCCCTGTTCACATTCCACTCACATCAAAATGGCTGTGATGCATGTGGAGACATGCATTTTCTTTTTTGAAACTCTTAGTTCAGAGCATGAAACTCCACACAGATCACAAGTAAACCGCTTCTCTCCCGTGTGAATTCTCATGTGATACCTGTGGCCTGTAACAAGAATCCGGTTTAGGTTTTTACCCAGGTAAGTTCACGTTTAGTTTGAGCAAGCTCAAGAAGATGGGTTGGTTCTGAGCGGATTGCGTTGCTATGGTAAGTTACGCTACACGGTTACCCTGCAGGTTTTGTTCTGGGTTAGACATCGCAAACCCAAACTGGACAATCAGCCGAGAGCAAAGTGACATATATCTGATGCAAAGAAGCCTCTCTCGCTCCAGATCTAAAGCAGTGTACAGTCACAGAATTTTAGAGACAAAACTGCAGACTTTTGCAGCTACTTATTTATTATATTAATATTACATTAATTGTAATTGTTTATAATACATATAATATATTTATTTAATTATTATATGAAGTGACAATTAATTTTAAGCTTTGAATTTAAATTAAATTTGAGCTTTTGGAGGTCTGTGTGACACTATATATAAATAATTAAATTCAGTTGATTCCTTTGTATACGACATCTCTTAATCTTCAGCAGAAAAATTAATTGCGCTGACTCTAAGGAGAAGTGAAACAAACTGACGCTTTGCTGATGCTCTCCATGTTCCCGGTGACTGGCTGTTTGCTGCACGTGTTACACCTTCAGGTGCACGTGCTCCAGTTAATTGCAAACTGGTTCAAACTATGTTTATATCGAGGCTTGTGAGCTCGCTGATCCTGATCTAAACCAGGTTGGCTTTTTCGGGTTTTGTCAACTCAAAACTTACTCTTACTCTACAGGCCACAGAAGTTTATTGCTGTTGTGAAGCTCCTTCCACACTGCTCCTTCCAGTTTGAATTATCATGTGGACTTTTAGATGTCCTCTTTGAGAGAAGCCCTTTCCACACTGTTGGCAAGTAAAAGGCTTCTATCCAGTGTGAATTCTTATGTGGACTTTAAGCCTTTCATTTTGTGTTTAACTCTTTCCACACTGTTGGCATGTGTATGGCTTCTCTCCAGTGTGAACTCTCATGTGAATTCTAGGACTCCCTTTTTCAGTGAAACTCTTTCCACATGCATGCATGAGTTCATGCATAAGGCTTCTCTCCAGTGTGAATTCGTACAGTAGGTGACCAACCAAAGTGTGCTTTTTACCGCTGCAGGCACCGCCGCTGCCGCGTCTGCAAAGTGTATTTGCAGTTTTTGACCGCTGAGTGGCGTTTTAACCACAAGTTATCAAATGAACGCATCAAAGAACATTTTTGCAAAGAGCCGTCAGCTTTACCTCACCGATGTGTTACATTTGATGGCTGCAGTTGGTGGAAAATGAAAGAAAGACACTGTAGTTCAAATATTTAATCTTCACAGATGCAAATTTAGTACTTATGAAGTTATGTGCATTTCTTATTTCAAGCAGGATAAATGTCAAGCCTTTGAGCCTGTGCTTATATTTACTCTAAGCTACACACATAGTATTACACCATATTTTAGATTTAAAACATAATGTGTGCAGTACTATTGATATAATATGAATCCTGTTATATTATTCTATAAATATATTATGGTTTACTTTGCATCTGAGCTTTAAAGGTGGTAGCCTATTTCAGCAGGCTAGGCTATACTATGCAAAATGTCAATATTCTCATATTACTTAATATTTGTCACACTTTAACAAAACAGCATGCATTTTTGTCACGCACATATATTGTAAGGCTATTGGTTACCTTACCTGTCCTTTATTTTGACAGAACTACTTGGGGAAAATATATCCGTTCACTGATCAAGAAATTGTTGCATGTTTTATGAATTATTTCCTTTATTTTAGCAAATTGTGAGGAACTGTATAATTTTGCTCCCATTGTTTAGGCCTAATTAAAACAAACAAATAAATTAAACCTGGCCACAGTTTAGCTAAATCATTGAATCTGAAAAGAAGGGACGGACTAATAAAATGTCCTCACGTTTAAACTCAAGTTCTCTCATTATAATCAACAAAATGCACACGATGTAAAAGAGCTTCATTTATTGACAACTTCAGTGATTTTAAAGGGAGCCTTCTTTACTCACTTTCATACAATTTGAGTAAAACAAAACAAAAATTTCAGCTGCATTAAATGCAGGATTGTGTCCTATTCGTTACAATATCAGTGCAAGATTTGCTGAGTGCGACGCGCAAGAGATGTGCTCTGGGGTTACATCATTTAGCCTATTCTTATTATTCTTTGCAATCTTATTTTATAAATATTTGTACATTTAACTTAATCTGCTTTGTACCTTTATTATTTAATAACTGGATTAAATGAGTGAGTCAAGCTTTGAGAAAGAAACCAACCTGTTTGTTCCTCAGTCTCTTCTTGTTTCAGACTAAACACTGCTTCAATCCTGAAGTCTTCACTCTCCTCTTTAATAATCTCCATCTTTATAACAGTGTGTCACGTGGATCTCAGTCGCTTCAGCAGGAGTTTTTCTGTGTGTTTAAGATGAAGAGAACAATGAACAGAGAGCAAACCCAAACTAAATCTCTCCATCAGCACACTAGTTCAGCAGTCAGCTCCCTAGTTCAGCAGTCAGCTCCCTAGTTCAGCAGTCAGCGCACTAGTTCAGCAGTCAGCGCACTAGTTCAGCAGTAGTTCAGCAGTCGGCGCACTAGTTCAGCAGTCGGCACACTAGTTCAGCAGTCGGCGCACTAGTTCAGCAGTCGGCGCACTAGTTCAGTAGTCAGCACACTAGTTCAGCAGTCGGCGCACTAGTTCAGCAGTCAGCGCACTAGTTCAGCAGTCAGCGCACTAGTTCAGCAGTCAGCGCACTAGTTCAGCAGTCGGCGCACTAGTTCAGCAGTCGGCGCACTAGTTCAGTAGTCAGCACACTAGTTCAGCAGTCGGCGCACTAGTTCAGCAGTCAGCGCACTAGTTCAGCAGTCGGCGCACTAGTTCAGCAGTCAGCGCACTAGTTCAGCAGTCAGCTCCCTAGTTCAGCAGTCAGCGCACTAGTTCAGCAGTCAGCGCACTAGTTCAGCAGTAGTTCAGCAGTCGGCGCACTAGTTCAGCAGTCGGCACACTAGTTCAGCAGTCGGCGCACTAGTTCAGCAGTCGGCGCACTAGTTCAGCAGTAGTTCAGCAGTCGGCGCACTAGTTCAGCAGTCGGCACACTAGTTCAGCAGTCGGCGCACTAGTTCAGCAGTCGGCGCACTAGTTCAGTAGTCAGCACACTAGTTCAGCAGTCAGCGCACTAGTTCAGCAGTCGGCACACTAGTTCAGCAGTCGGCGCACTAGTTCAGCAGTCGGCGCACTAGTTCAGTAGTCAGCACACTAGTTCAGCAGTCGGCGCACTAGTTCAGCAGTCAGCACACTAGTTCAGCAGTCAGCGCACTAGTTCAGCAGTCGGCACACTAGTTCAGCAGTCGGCGCACTAGTTCAGCAGTCGGCGCACTAGTTCAGTAGTCGGCACTAGTTCAGCAGTCGGCGCACTAGTTCAGCAGTCGCACACTAGTTCAGCAGTCGGCGCACTAGTTCAGCAGTCGGCGCACTAGTTCAGCAGTCGGCACACTAGTTCAGCAGTCGGCGCACTAGTTCAGTAGTCGGCACACTAGTTCAGCAGTCGGCGCACTAGTTCAGCAGTCGGCGCACTAGTTCAGCAGTCGGCGCACTAGTTCAGCAGTCAGCGCACTAGTTCAGCAGTCAGCGCACTAGTTCAGCAGTCAGCGCACTAGTTCAACAGTCAGCGCACTAGTTCAGCAGTCAGCGCACTAGTTCAGCAGTCAGCGCACTAGTTCAGCAGTCAGCGCACTAGTTCAGCAGTCAGCGCACTAGTTCAGCAGTCAGCGCACTAGTTCAGCAGTCAGCGCACTAGTTCAGCAGTCAGCGCACTAGTTCAGCAGTCAGCACACTAGTTCAGCAGTCAGCACACTAGTTCAGCAGTCAGCACACTAGTTCAGCAGTCAGCACACTAGTTCTGTAGTCAGCACACTAGTTCAGTAACTAGTTCAGTAGTCAGCACACTAGTTCAGTAGTCAGCGCACTAGTTCAGTAGTCAGTGCACTAGCTCAGTAGTCAGCACACTAGCTCAGTAGTCAGCGCACTAGTTCAGTAGTCAGCGCACTAGTTCAGCAGTCAGCGCACTAGTTCAGCAGTCAGCACACTAGTTCAGTAGTCAGCACACTAGTTCAGTAGTCAGCACACTAGCTCAGTAGTCAGCACACTAGCTCAGTAGTCAGCACACTAGCTCAGTAGTCAGCGCACTAGTTCAGTAGTCAGCGCACTAGTTCAGTAGTCAGCGCACTAGTTCAGTAGTCAGCGCACTAGTTCAGTAGTCAGCGCACTAGTAAGGGAGACAGAGTTAAATCACCTGATTAGACAAAAACACTCAAAACTAGCGATCACAAACTATACAGACAGTTCATATTTAGTTGTGATGTGAATCAGAATTTGTAGATTATATACACTAAATTACACTTACAAACCAACTGAAAATCTTCTCATGTGTTTGTTGTTCCCGCTGCATTTACACAGTTTAGATCAGAAGTTGGCGTCAGTGAGCGGAGATTCGAATCACTGAATCATCCGAGAAGAAACCGATTCAATCGAGTCACTGAATGACTCAAAAAGCTCAGACTGCGTCCCAATGTGAATACTATCCATCATAAATTCTATGTGATATTAGTAATTTTCAATACTATTTAGGGCAGACAGGATGGATAGTATGCACATTGGGATGCAGGATCAGTTTCTCCGTCGCTACTGAGAAGTGAGTTAATTAGTGTTGATGATAAACTGATTCAGGACACAGGGAGCGAAATGAGACGCATCTTTCATGTGCAGATGCGTTTACTCTCACAAAACAACGCTTATTAATGTTAGATAAAGCATTACAATGTTACATTAAATAGCAAATAATTAAAACTTAAAAACTATACAATTGACTGAACGGTTTCTATCAAATACTTAAAAACACAGACCTTTCTTGAGCCGAATCACAACTGACGCGGGAGCGCGCGCAGCCTTATGACGTCACGCCGCCAGAGCAAAATAAAAGTCCTCTCTGCTCTTCAATAAAACATAAACATTAGTTAATTATGAGAAACTAAAACTGTGATTTCCAGGCCTAAAACAATCCTCTCTGTCCTTCTCAAACCCAGCTCAGTCACAATGAACAGCTTTCATACAGAGCCAGATTACAGCTGTTATTACTGTATGATCAAACATATATTTAAGATGAAATATACATCTAATCATAACTATTAGGGGTGTGACGAGACACTTATCCCACGAGATGAGACGAGACTGGGTTCACGAGAACGAGACGAGACAAGATTTTTAGCCTTTTTTTTTTTTTTTTTAATCCTCAGTGATGAAATACATAGGGAAAACACAAAATGCAAAAAATGTGGGTGCATTTTGAAATCAACTTATACTTTATGAAATTAAACTTTAAATGAATTGTATGCAGTAATAAACAACATGTAGGCTAAACTAGAGCTGCACGATTCTGGATAAATTGAGAATCACAATTTTTTTTTTTTAATAAATTGGAGATCACAATTCTCTCACAAAATGACGTAATTTACTAGTGGTTCTGACATGACAAAAATGTTCATTGCTTAAGTCTTTTAAAAATATATATATTCTCAATAACATTTAACATTTAGAATTTATTGTGATTTATACAGATGTTGGTTGTTGCTGCAGTCTCTTTGATGTTGTGTCTTCTGTTGTTTTCTCTTTTTGTCAGCAGGTATTGAAGCAAATTGTCTGTTTTTTTGTTTTTGCTTTTTTTTCCCTCTCTCTCTCTATCCCCCATTCTCCTTTTTTTCTCTCTCTCTCTTCCCCTTCTTTGTTGACTTTCCCCACACCCTTTTTTTTTTTTTTTCTTTTTTTTTTTTCCTTTCTTCTTTCTTCTTTCTCTCTCTTGTTTTCTCTGTCCCCGGTCTTGTCTGTCACAGTGTGGTTAAGTAAAAGGGTATATAAAATTAAATTAATTAATATAAAAAATAAATAAATAAATAAATAAATTTAATTAAAAAAAAAAAAAAAGAAAAAAAAGAAAAAAGGCTGTGAATGATGATAGTATAGCCATGCATATGTACTGTCATGCGTTATCTGTGCTACTGACAGGCCAAAAAAAAAAAAAAAAAAAAAAAAAAAAAAAAATATATATATATATATATATATATCATTTGAACAAAAAAAAAATCAATGAAGGAGTCAGTGTCTCAGTTCATAAAGACTTGTTCATTATTGGAATCTCCTGAATGAATGATTCAATGTCAAATACATTTTTTAAACGAGTTGTCGCCACCTCCTGGCGGAAGATAAGCGTTACAATACAAGTGTTAAGATACTTTCATTTTGATCGCTACTGTAGACAATAAGTGTTTATACCCAAACTATAAACTTTTATCCCGGTACTTCTGTTATTTAAATGTCTGTAACAGAAATAATGATGTGTGGTTGAAAAGACTATTTGTGTTGCTCTTTCTGGATCAGCAGCAGCATGAATGTAGATTTGAATGTCTTTAACACCTGTTTCACATCACGAGTGTCAGTGGAGCTTGAGCAGCGCGTGTTTTGTCACCGCCCATATCAGTGAATGACAGCGTTCACATCGGAAGCGTGATGATGGCCGACCCTCTGATTCATCTACAGGGGCAGCAACAAAACCTGCTTCTCATGCTCCACTGACACTCACGATGTGAAACAGTCTAAATAGACATAGCTGAATCGTTGTCATTCAGGAATAAGATCGCGTGGGTAACGATTATTGGTGCAGCTCTAATGTGAACATTGTAATAATATTTTGCAACGATATCGTCAGACCAGTCGGATCTCGCTAGACACACAGATCTCGCAGATCTCGTGCCACGAGATCTCGTCACATCCCTAATAACTATGCATTACTTATATAGCCTGATTATCAGTTATTTAAATATAAATAATATAAATTTAACCTAAAACAGATTTGTTAGACACACTCACCAGATTTAATCTTAACTATATAGAATTAAATTTAATATCATTATTATCGTGATAAGATTAAACATAAGATTAAACAGATTTCACGCGTGAACATGAGACCCAGTGTCTCTCACACAAGCAGGATGAACACGAATGGAAACCAGATTCTGCCACAGATGACTAAAATATGATTTGTACGTCATATTTTAAAAAAAATTCTAAAATAATGTACGTCACTATCAAGACTGTTTATTTGCAGTGGTTCAGCAGAGACGCCAGAAAACTGAAGTCTGCTCCAGAAGCTTTGTGTTCATCAGACAGATGCTCTGTAATCAAACATCAGTTCATTATTATCATCACCGCCATTCAGCATGAAGGGATGTCTTCACAGTGTAAGCGTAAATGAAGAACTGATGTTTGATTAACTACAGCGTTTCCTTTACTCAAGAAATAAACATTTCCTTTACTCTATAAAGGCTAGTGTTTTTGTGTGTTTAAAGAACAGAGAAGAGTTTTGGCATCTGCCAATAGTTGTAGCCAATACACTTTTGTACGTTTTTTTGTTTTAAATATCCTGTGCACAGCTGTTTGTCTTCTATATGAGATTTTGGCCAAATGTATTAAACAACAAAAGAAACTGAGCGCCAATATAGCTACAATATAGCTTTATAGCCTGCAAACTGATGAAAACCTAATGCGATTGATTTACTGCCTCAGATGCAGCCGTTCTAATGATGGACAAAACATCTTTGTCATTCGGTCGTCAAAAAAACTCATTAACTCCATTTGAGTATGATTTTCAGAATTTAAGTGCAAGTGTCTGATCATATATAAAGCCAAAATACCAACTCCAATGTTTAATTATTGAAAAAAAAAAAAAAAACTTCTATCCTTTTTTTTAATGCTTAGTGGTGTGCCGTGGGATTTTTTACACAAAAAAGTTGGGAAACACTGGGTTATGTGATTATGCAGACCGATCAGTGTTTGTCATCAAAGTACTGCAGGAGCGTTTCTAAAGCATGCGGAGCAGTCTGTTCAGTCTGCACAATGCAATTCAAGTCTAACACACCTAATATCAGGGTTCCCCAAACTTTTTCAGACCCCCAAAATAATAGTGCCAGTGACTCACGACCCCCATTGTGGTTTAAGTATACAAACATTGCATCCAAACATGAGCACAATGACAATGCCAAAGAACACAACAGTCTAATAGCAGAATATTATGTTTTAGTAATTTACTCATTACTTACATTTTAACATTAACCTCACCTAATGAGATGGGTGCACAGCAAGTCCATTCTTGGTTTAATTTTGGAAACCTGCCACTCAGAGATCACCCTCCAGTCATATTGTTCTGGAGCTGTTTCCTCTGGGAAATATCTGTTAAAGTGTCCAGGAGGGCTTGAAGGTGATGGACTTCTTCACAATGTTAACACTCAGTTGAATTCGTCCAGCTCAGAAAACATCTCAATCCTCGCTCAGTCCAGTGCTCGAGTTTTCTCATGGATTTTGTCATTCAGCAACATGATGCATGTGTTTTCAGCTTGCAATGACATATTAAGTCCATTCAGTTTTATAATTATACATATCCGTATGCACAGACTGCATCCAAAATCACATACTCTCTGAGTAGGTCACTTCACAAAGTACTAAAAGAGTTAACAAGCGCTAAAAGAGTACATACTCTATAGCCTGAATTTAGGGACGGGTAGGTCGACACCAAAGGTCTTCACGGGTCCATTTGGATCCAAAAACCCAAGGTAGGGTTCAGTATTAGTGGCCTAGGGTAATTTAAAATACTAACCCCCTGGTTTCACAGACAAAGTTTAAGCCTAGTCCTAGACTAAAATGCAAGTCTGAGCTGTTTCAACTGAAAGAAAACAGCAGGCCTACTGAGTTTATAGCGGAATTACTTCCAAAACAGCTGGGTTCCGAAAACTTCATCAAACCAGATTGATCGTGCGCACAGGGCTCAGCAAAGACCTGGGCTGCGTCCGAAACCGCCTACTCAATGAGTAGGTACTTAATTTCAATAAGTACTTACTTAACGAGCGCTAAAAGAGTACGTACTTTTCAGCCAAATCTCGTTAAGTATGAATGCGATCCGCCATGTTTACGTTATCATGTGATCAATGACGTTATAACAAGCGCAAAAACAAACTTAAAAGTTATGAGCGACAGGTTTAATTAATCTATCTGTAAATATTTTGATGTTGATGAAATTTGCTCATTTTGTGGTCTTGTTGAAGAAACAGCTGCCCTTATGATTGCAGTATATTTTGGGTTGATTTAAGTTTTTATATTTTTAACTGTACTAATATAACCCACAGTTTAATCCTTAAAGATATTATTTTTTTATTACGAAAAACTAAAATCGTTATCTCTTGAATGTTTTCTTAATTTTATGTGCAAAATTGTTCACCCACACGCAAAACTGGCTTAAAACTCCTTTGTTTTCTTATTTTTCTTGTTGAATGTCTCTCTCGTTTCATCCCTGAGGCTTATAAATAACAAAAACAAATGCAATTTTAATGCATGTTTATATGAATTGTATGATTATTCAAAGATATTTAATATTTTTTCCCGTGTATATAATCTCATAGTATATGCAAACCCATTATAGTTATGTTTTCTGGTCATTATGATTGTTCATTGTTAAAGATACTACCATCTTTCACTGAGCTTGTATGTTCTGCAGTAATAATAATAAATAATAAAAAGAAAATAAGAGCGACAGGCACACAAACACCTCATAGCATCAATAAATCCACAACCCTACCTAGTAGTTTTCCTCCATGTTTGTAATATCTGCACAAAGAAGACGTCGATCAGCTGCTCAAAGATCTCATCTTTGGAGAAGACTGTTGATTTTACACTCGAAAAATGTAAAGTATTACTACTTAGAAATTAAGTTTTCCTCAGAATGCATTGGTAGCCCAACACTTATGAACAATAATAATGATAAATGCTGACCAATAATTAATTCTACTTTTTAGTAAAACAAGCAAAATGTAATTAGCTTTTTCATATGCCATAGCTATGCATGACTACACATATGTTAATGAAACAATTATATTTTATTTACTGCCACCAACAGGAAACATGAACAAATGAGTAAAATCTAAATAAAAGTAACCATGACAATAAATAAACAAGTCAACAACACATAAAACAAAGCTTTATTCAAACATATTGTTCTAACAATCAAGTATTTACATGCAGTGAACCCACATCCTACAGCCATCTCAACACAGCTGTGCCAGTTCTGCAGCTGACCACCGTGTCCACCTTCACCTGTCTCTGCTGTCCATCACGACCCACACTGCTGCAGTCAGACTGAATCTGATCATGGATGGGAAACGGACATCGAGGCTTTCATTGCCTGAGTACACAGAGAGGATGAGGAAGACCACGATGACGCCCCTGAACCACACAATCTTGAATCAAGAGCAGGAGAACATGTGTGGGACAATCTGGCTCCTGCTGTGTCTGCTCCAAACATCTGTGTGCCTGCTCCAAACATCTGTTTGCCTGCTCTCCATGAGGACAACTACCTGTAAAACAATTACACAGAGTAAAAAAAATACATCTCATGTTGTGAGCATTCCATTTCTTGCCAAATTTCATTTAATATGTTTACAATTACAAGCTAATTTTTGATATAGCTTCATTACTTTTGTGGTGTAGTGAACTGGTAAGCAGAAGGTTGCTGGATCGATCTCTGCAGTCGTCACCATCAGTGTGTCCTTCAGCAGGGCTCTTTACTCCAGGTTGCTCCAAGGGGATTGGGGTCCCTGTAATAAGAGCACTGTAAGTCACTTCAGATAAAAGTGTCTGCCAAATGCATAATTGTAAATTTAAAGAAAAAATAAATTAAAATGTAAATGTTTTTTGCAGCTCAATTAAAAGCTGCTTGTTTCTTAAATATTATTTCTTCAAGGTACTACTATAATATAAATGTTTACATATATTTCATACAATTTCTATTTGGAGCTTTCAAGGGTTAGTTCACCAAAAACATATAAATTCAGTCATTACTTACTCGCATCCACGCTGTTCAGTCCTTGTGTGTGTGTGTGTGTGTGTTTCCAAACACAAAAGGTGATTTTCAAGTTTGTCCTGCTGGTTTCTGTTCATACTATATCAGTCAATAGAGCCTGACTTTCAGAAACTTCATGACATTTCAGAAACTTCATGACATTATATGATGATGCTTTTGAAGCTTCTGAAACTCAGGCTTCATTGATTTGATTTAAATTAATTTATTTTTATAGCACAAATAAACACAACAGGAGTTGACCACTGTGCTTTACAGAGTATAAAACTAAAATACAAGATAAAAAAGAAAGAAAGCAGTAAAACATAAACATAAAACATCATTAATAACTGCTAAATGCTCTGGCCAGAAGATAAGATTTTAACTTTGATTTAAACTCATGTACAGAGGACAGGGATCTCAGATAAAAAGGAAGACTATTCCAGAGCCTAGGTCCAACAACGACAAACACACGACCCCCTCTTGACTTCAGTCATGTTCGGGGCTGAGATAGAGAGTAACTGTTTGTGGACCGTAGATACCTGCCTGATGTATTCAGATTTAAAAGTTCAGACAGGTACGAGGGTGCAAGACCATTTAGAGATTTAAATACAAACATCAATATTTTGAAATCAACTGACGTACCGGCAGCCAATTTAGAGCCATTAAAATAGGAGTAATATGTTGATGTTTGCGGACTCCCGTTAAAAATCTGGCTGCAGCGTTTTGAACCATTTGAAGCCTTGTAAAAGAGCACTGGGAAATTCCAGCATATAAAGAATTACAATAGTCCAATCGAGATAAAACGACTGATGTTGTATGAACAGAAACCAGCAGGACAAACTTGACCAAAATCACATCCTCAGTTTCTTTTGGTCTTTCTCTAGATGCTCTCGCTGGCTCTGAGGATGGGCTCATCCGGTCCTGAGGATAGGGCAGGTGGAGTGAGAGCATCTCACTATGGCACAGATCATTTCCAGGATGCTGCTGTGGACTTCTCCATCCTCCAGCCCAGTTGCAGACATTTCAGATCCTGCAAAGATGCACAAACACAATAAGAAAAGTAGTCATTTTAACAGCACAATGTCATTTGATTTCTGTATTAGAAGTAACAAAATGATTTCTTACTTTATATTTTGTTTTCCTTTTTTTCCCACAAATGCCGCCGTCACCTGCTCCACCACAAAAGCTCTGCATCAAATGTACAGCAATCAAGAATCAGAAAAGTGCTGTAATAGCTACGTTTGAAATTACAATAATTAAAATAAACAACAACTTAAGATTTAAAAGATGTTTTATTGATGTCAGTAGTATACTCACTGAGAGCCTTTGATGGCAGCATTCCTTCATCAGTCACTCTTCACCAGATAAACACACGTGTGTCTCATCTGTCCCTGTAACATCCAGACAAGAGTCAGTCACCTCTGTGATTTATCTGCTCAATACTGCACTTACACGTTGAGGAGTAACATCAGACAAGAGTCAGTCACCTCTGTGATTTATCTGATCAATAATGCATTTACATGTTGAGGTGTAACATCCAGACAAGATTCAGTCACCTCTGTGATTTATCTGATCAATACTGCATTTACATGTTGAGGTGTAACATCCAGACAAGATTCAGTCACCTCTGTGATTTATCTGCTCAATACTGCATTTACATGTTGAGGTGTAACATCCAGACAAGAGTCAGTCACCTCTGTGATTTATCTGATCAATAATGCATTTACATGTTGAGGTGTAACATCCAGACAAGATTCAGTCACCTCTGTGATTTATCTGATCAATACTGCATTTACATGTTGAGGTGTAACATCCAGACAAGATTCAGTCACCTCTGTGATTTATCTGCTCAATACTGCATTTACATGTTGAGGTGTAACATCCAGACAAGAGTCAGTCACCTCTGTGATTTATCTGATCAATAATGCATTTACATGTTGAGGTGTAACATCCAGACAAGATTCAGTCACCTCTGTGATTTATCTGCTCAATACTGCATTTACATGTTGAGGTGTAACATCCAGACAAGAGTCAGTCACCTCTGTGATTTATCTGATCAATAACTGCATTTACATGTTGAGGTGTAACATCCAGACAAGATTCAGTCACCTCTGTGATTTATCTGCTCAATACTGCATTTACATGTTGAGGTGTAACATCAGACAAGATTCAGTCACCTCTGTGATTTATCTGATCAATACTGCATTTACATGTTGAGGTGTAACATCCAGACAAGAGTCAGTCACCTCTGTGATTTATCTGATCAATACTGCATTTACATGTTGAGGTGTAACATCCAGACAAGATTCAGTCACCTCTGTGATTTATCTGCTCAATACTGCATTTACATGTTGAGGTAGCTGCTGATGTGTTCACTGGCTTTTTATCCAACACAAATGCTCCTCAGTTTATCAACAATACTAATGGACAAATTAACTTATGGTTAGCTACTCCATGTAGATTTATTCACATTACTAACATTAATCTAAAGCAGTGTTGAACAGTGACTTCTACATAATAGCACACATAACGTTACATCACTCACTCAGATGTCTGTTCATGTTGTGATGTGCTCATCTGTAATTCTTTTAGAATATTTTCCGGTCTCATATTAAATAAACATTTAGTAATCGTCTTTAAGATGTATGGTTTAAATGCACTTTGGAGACGTGCGTGTGGTTACTGGAGGTCTGGAGCTCCCCTGTTCACTATAGGCTACATAATAACGTTTTTACAGCAAAATCATAAATATACTGATATATACGATTGAACAGTTTACTCTACAGTAGCTCAACAAAAGCGATTTTAACACATATAACCGTGTTTTTGATTTATAATACTCACATTTGTAAACAGCCTCATCG
This sequence comes from Schizothorax lantsangensis, assembly GCA_027422415.1. Taxonomy (NCBI): domain Eukaryota; kingdom Metazoa; phylum Chordata; class Actinopteri; order Cypriniformes; family Cyprinidae; genus Schizothorax; species Schizothorax lantsangensis. Next base: position 31,510 of record JAPDDO010000137.1, on the reverse strand, counting down.
CTGTTCTCCATCACGTTTGATGATGATTTACTGATCTCCCGTGGCCTCCTGGGATAGAAAAGTGTCCATCGGATGAACACTTCAGAATCTGGGCAGAAGCAGTAGGACATCCGGGAACTTCTCGACTACTCTTCTATGAATACTGAGGTTTTGGACATACTTATTCGCTCGGCTACTGCTTTTCCCCTACTATATAGTAGAGAAGTAGGCATATTCGGACGCACTTTAAGTAGACGCACATCCGAATGTTGCGAGAATTATTACGTCACCCAGGTAATTCTCGACTACTCTTTTATGAATACTAAGGATTCGGACATACTTATTCGCTCGCCTACTGCTTTTCCCCTACTATATAGTAGAGAAGTAGGCGGTTTCGGATGCAGCCCAAGTCATTCCTTTCAAGTCACAAACGAGTCTCAAGTCAAATCCCAAGTCCTCAAAGAGTTAAAGATAATGAGATAATTAAGTGACTAATTAAATGATGATTGTGCATTAGTGATGAACACCTGCTGTTATTGAGAATCACAGAGGATCAAATGTTGATGTTATTGGTTAAACTGATGCCACCATCATGGATATATCCAAAAACAAATTAACTTAAGGTGAAACTGATGCTTACCTTTCTCATTCGGCACAAATCCAAATGTTTCCATATTTGCGATGTATCTGGGTGCTAAAATGTTATTTATTATAGGCTTTGTACTTTCATCGACGTAAAACATCATCCTTCACATCGGCTATATCAGCACATGAGGCAGTGGTCACGCTGAACACAACAGATTGGACAACGGAGCACTGTAACTTTTTATACGTTTCTTTAACTGTATTTTATTTTGATAATGAACAGGCTGCAATGTCGCAAAAATATGTTGTGTCTGTGTGTGCGAGGCACCGGTGCGATATGGCCATACCAACGCTGACTGTCAAGCTTTTGCAAAACAAATAAAACTGTAAAATAAATAAAACTGTAAAGCTTTTGCAAAATAAAGAAAACTACTTTCTGCCGTCTCGTTTCCTTTCCGAGAACTTTGGAACGCGTCACAATTTTATTTCATTTCTGTTTGTTTCTATGCACGGGTAAATCATTTGTAAGTGGTTTTAACTCAGTTGCTGTAATATCTTAATATCTGTAATATATAACAACTCAGCATAGCTTCTAGATATTTTTCCAGTTAGGAGACGATATTAAAGGTGAATAAATGCTAATATATTTATAATATATCTATTTTATTTAGTTTAAATATAATTCAGCACAATTTCAGCATGTGGAATAACAGATAACAAAACATTTGCATTTAAAATTTGTATGAAAGTGACAGTTACTTAATAAAGATGTTTTTTGTTGTTTGTTTTTGTAACAGAAACAACTTAATTCTTGTAACAATATTCTATTATATATTTGTCTTTAATATTTTTTAAATAGTTTATTAAGTGAAATAAATTATATTGTTATATATGGTTTTGCTTCCAAATAGTGAACATATTTCAACCATCGATTGTATGTAATTTAACAATGATTACTTACAAATAAAATTGTACACAATGTAGTTAAATAATTACAATCAGTGATCCACAGTAATTACATACAATTATAATTATATAACTTCAATTTATATGACATAGAATGGCATTACACAGTACATAAATTAGTACAACAGTTAGCAATACAAAAGTCAGTCAATTCAATAGTTGAAGTGTAGTTGTGTCAGTGCAGTCAGTAGCATTGTTTTCTCTGTGGTCCAGATGATGCAGGCAGTGTCTGTGAAGTGTGCTGAAGTGCAGTCTTCTCTGCAGGGGTCTCAAACTCTGCTCCTGGAGGCCCACTGTCCCGCAGAGTTTAGATCCAGCCAGTTACAACACACCTGCCTGAAAGATTCTAGCACCAAAGACCTTCCCTGTGTCCAAATGCTCATACTATCCACCCTATGTATGAGAGATTAGAATAAGTGTGTCCCAAATCATAGTAGGACAGAGCTTCTGTGGTAAAGAGAAATGCATTGTTTTGTTTAGGAACTGATACTGTAATAACTTGATCCTCTCTATGTTTGTGATATACAGCGTCACTCACTGCTTTTGGCTGGATTTGGTGTGATGGACATCATGGCAGAAGCGGGTCAGAAGACATCTGCATGAAACATGGAAAAACACATTTACAGATTATTTGTCCAAACACAAGAAAGGAAAAGGTTTGATTAGTACAGATTATGTATGTACTCTCAACTATGTAATCATCTTCTCATTACTGTCAAGTGTGATCTCATTGGCTCAAATAACTTTCAATGAGTTTCGCTCCTGATCACATTTCCTGCAAAATCAATGTTATGATTTATGTTTGTTGTTACAATGACAGTTAAATAGTCATAAATTAATCATGTTTTAAATCTTAAACTCAATCTATTTGACATTTTATGGAAACTTTTTTATCTGGAGAGTTTACTGTATCAAACTTTGTTGTTAATAACGGCATTTTACAATGAAACCCAACTTTAGGCTTGACAAATCATATTTCAGTTGAAAGATCTAAGACTCAAGTTTATACATTTATAATATGACATAGCAACTGTGATTGTTTCATTTGTTACAATACGCGATATACAGTTATAACCAAAGAAATAATACCAGAAATGTCACTGGTATTTCAGTGTCAAACTAATTTTATTGCATGTCATTCCCATTTTTTATTTATGTATTTATTTATTTATTGCATTTGTATAACATGAAATACTTGTTTGATTCTTCTTTTCACACTAGAACAAAATTATGCCTATATTCCAAAACATTCATACATATACATATATGATAATATTTTATGCATTTTGCATAATTTTTTTTTTCATTTATCTTGTTTCTGAAAATACTTTCCTTACCTTCAAGGACTTAAAAAGCTTGCTTGGTGAGACTGGTGTGACTGCAGTGGATGTGATGGGATCCCTACTCTGAATTGCTCTTTGTCTGACAGGTTTGGAAAAGTCAATGTCTGCCACTGGTTTTGGATCAGTCTAAAACAAAGTGGGATTATACACCGACTAATCTGCAAGTATCTAGTTTTATATAAAACCAACAACACGTGATGAATTAGAATTTAATATGAATTAGATAAAAAAGACACGTTAGCCAGCATTGAATTGCATGTAGCTTCTTGTTTATTCGTGACCACACACAGGGCTCAGATGTTCAAACCCTCTCTCACACACTGTTCCACCGCAACAAGGATCCTGCAACATGTCTACACACTTCACCTAATCTAACCACAAACATTTAACCTGTTAACCAGCGCCCCCCCATATTGGGAATCACAGCTGAAAATTACTAACTAACTTAAAATGGTAACAGCTCCTGACTTCAGTGTGCCACACACACAATTTTGGTGTCTTTGGAAAGAAGACCCTTTGGGCTTTACTATCCATCATCCAGAGTTGATAATGCTCAAAAATATAAAAAGTTATAGACACTGAAGTGCCTTGATAAAAATTGTACCACACTGAATTTTTTTTTAATTTCATATAAAAATACATGAAATCAGTCCTGAAGCAATCCAGAAAAGTAATGGGTTGAAAGTCACATGTCTCATGAGTTTATATTTCAAATCTGAAGAAGATACCATGAAAAATGAGATTCATGCAGCCATTTTTCTAGCCCCCCCGTTTGAGGAAAAATATTTACCAAATTATTGAAGGGTTCTACTACAAACTATTTAGTCTTTATACATGCCACTGCAGTTTTTCAATTATAAAACAGTATACAGAATCTTAGACATCGTATCAGTGATTTATTTGAGAAAATAAATTAGAACTAGAAAAATACAATAATAATTTTTGAGTGATGAAAAACCCCAATAATAATAAAAAAAATAACTTAAGTACATACTGATTTCCTGACATACAGATAGATGCTCCTGCTCATACATTAGTAATCACTTGCTGACGATCATTCATACAGATGCTAATCATACTGATGGCTGCCCAATATAGTCAATAATCACATTATAATGGGCTTTTATATAGACTGCATTCACACTGATATCTGTGAACAGTCAGTAATTACATCCTGATTATCAGCCATACGGATGTTAATCACACAGATACAGGCACATTACCCACAAAACACGCAAACATATATGAAAACTGTTGAAGAAGAAAAAAAAGAAGTTATTTGTGCTAAAAAGATCGCTAAGTTACGCCCCCATCAGATGACAGGTGCGTCACAGCGTGTGTCACGCGCCGTCGCGAGGGAGCGCCAGAATTCAAATAAACAATCTTCCGTGTATCTTTGACTTTTATTTTTTTTGGATGATTTCATTCTGTTTGGGACATTGTCTGCTACAAAATCATGCTGTTTTTTTTACCACCAAGACGCTGTTTTTGAGCGTAATTTGTTCCATAACGGACACAAACAATAACTCTCCCTCAAGAGATGAGACGTAAACAAAGGAATAACTTTACTGTTTCTTTGGACTAAAAGTCCTCGATGGAATGTTGTTCAGTGGACCCTTATCTTTCAAACGAAACCAGGATTTACAGCAGTAGATACGTTTGAGAGTCGTTATCAGGATGAATATGGTATGTACTGCGTTTTTATACATGTTTTGATGTGTACTGCTTACACAAATTTAGCAAATACATTCCGTATAAGCTTTCTATCGAAAAACAGCGATCTGTCGTCGATGCTTGAGGCTTAGACCTTCAAAATGATATATAGTTTGTCAAGATTAATTTTGTCCTGTTTTACTTTATCTGTTTGAAAACAATGACGTGTGCAAACAAAGAGCTTTCAGTGCGCTGGCGTCCTGGTGCGGGTTAACAGGTTAACCTCCTGTCTGTAGGCAGACTCGTCACCGTCCTGAATGAGGCTGATAAGTGTGTGTCATCTGCAAACTTCAGGAGCATGACAGAGGGGTCTTTAGATGCAGTCATTCGTGTAGAGGGAGAAAAGCAGTGGGGAGAGGAGAACGCAGCCCTGAGGGGCTTCAGTGCTGGTGGTGCGGGTGCTGGATGAGAATTTTCCCAGCCTCACTAGCTGCTGCCTGTCTGTCAGGAAGCTGGTGATCCACTGACAGAGAGAGGTGGGGACGGAGAGCTGTGTCAGTTTATTCTGAAGGGTGTCCGGGATGATGGTGTTAAAAGCGGAGCTGAAGTCTACAAACAGGATCCTCACATAAGTCCCTGGTCTGTCCAGATGCTGCAGGATGAAGTGCAGTCCCATGTTGACTGCATCATCCACAGACCTGTTTGCTCTGTAGGCAAACTGCAGGGGGTCCAGTGGAGGCCTTCAGATAAGCCAAAGCCAGTCTTTCAAATGATAGAGCCACAGGTCTGTAGTCATTAAATCCAGTAATTTTGGGTTTCTTTGGGACGGGGATGATGGTGTAGCGTTTGCAGCATGTGGGGACTTCGCACAGCTCCAGTGATCTGTTGAAGATCTGAGTGAAGATGGGGGCCAGCTGGTCAGCACAGGATTTAAGGCAGGCAGGTGACACACTGTCTGGGCCTGGTGCTTTCCTTCTTTTGTTCTTTATGAAGACCTGCCGCACGTCATCTTCACTTATTTTCAGTGCAGGTGTGGGGGAGAGGGGGATTGCTGGAGGTGTTAATGGTTGTGTGGAGAGGTGTTCAGGGCGGGTGTGGGGTGTTTTTTCAAACCTACAGCAAAAGTCATTCAAATCATCTGCTAGTTGTTGATTCTCCACAGTGCTGGGGGATGGTGTCTTGTAATTTGTAAAGTCTTTCATACCTTTCCACACTGAAGCAGAATCACTGGAAGGGAATTTGTTCCTTAGCTTGCCAGAATAATTCCTCTTTGCCACACTGATCTCCTCTCCTTTTCCAATGTGTATTTGGCCTGTTTATACAAGACTTTATCCCCCATCCTGTAAGCATCTTCTTTGGCCTGACGGAGCTGTCTGAGTTTTGCAGTGAGTTTTGCAGAGTCAATGTGATGGAGGAGTGACCTCTGGTGGTAAGCGAATGGAAGTCCATTAACCATATTCATGACAGAGCCCCCCCCCAAGGAACGGCTTCCAGATGCTCCCCAGATGGTCCAATACAGGAGGGTGGTGGAGCGGAGGTGGAACAGGGGGAGGGACGGAGGGCCAGGTCAATGTGCAAGTGGAGGGACAGGGGACTGAGGCAAAGCCAGCAGAGCAGGATCCCAGGACAGATTTGGCAGTATCGGTGGAACCGAGGACCACCACAACAGAGCAGATGGAGCAGCAGACCACCATGGCAGAGCAGATGGAGCAGCAGACCACCACGGCGGAGCAGACGGAGCAAGAGCCTACTGGTGCGGAGCAGATGGAACAGAAGACCTCCACGGCGGAGCAGACAGAGCAGAAGCCCACCAGTGCGGAGCAGACAGGGCAGAAGCCCACCAGTGCGGAGCAGACAGGGCAGAAGACCTCCACGGCGGAGCAGACAGAGCAGGAGCCCACCAGTGCGAAGCAGACAGGGCAGAAGACCTCCACGGCGGGGCAGGAGCCCACCAGTGCGGAGCAGTCAGGGCAGAAGACCTCCACGGCGGAACAGATGGAGCAGGAGCCCACCAGGGCGGGACAGAAGAGCACCACGACGGAACAGGAGAGCACCACAGTGGAACAGGAGAGCACCACGACGGAACAGGCTGATCAGGATCCCACAGCAGAAATTGGAGCCTAGGAGAAACTGAGACACAAAAAACAGAGAGAGCATATATGGTCTCAAGGACCAGGGCAGGGAACACAAGCCCATCAATATTTTCCCTGATGACAACTGAGATTGCAGACAGTTCATAAGCAAGCTCGCTGATTGATACTGGACAGGCAAACAATTCACCCACAGGTTCACTAGTTGAGACTGGACAGGCAGACTATTCTGATTTAACTACAGAGTATAAACCAACAGATAGTTCACAATTCGATGCATTGACTGAGACTGGATTGACAGACAGTTCAGTGATCGAAGCTAAGTAGACAGACGGTTCATACTCAGACCCACTAGCAGAAATTGGAATAATAATACATTTAAATGTTATAATATAATATTAATTATTTATTTAAATCTCTGGTTTAAAAATAGGAAAATAGACCCACTATAGTTAAAATGGTTTTCTTAAATTCTATCTCTCACAATGATGGGGTGTCATTAAAAATGTGGAGATTAGCAGAAATAAGTTAATGCAACCTCTTATTTACATGAGGTAAACAAAGCTGCTTGGTTTACATTTATATGCATGTAATTGTAGGCCTATACATATTTTAAAGTTGTATTGTATACCCGTTACTGCCATAATAATTACCCATTTCAAATGTTTACGTGCTTTCTGGTCTTTTTGTTTTTAACAGCACCCAATCGTTGTGATGGAGCAGTTATTAAATATTGTTCTTGTAAATACTTTCTAGCATTTCAGTATTTTTTTTTTTCAGTAATTAATATGCATGCAAAGTACAACAGTTAGTATATGGTGTTAAACGGTGGTCAAAAAGGATTTAAACAGTTCATTTTGAATCGATTTCTTCTCAGAGATGTGGATTTGGACAGCAATTAAATTAGCACATGACCTTGTTAATTCGCCCGGGGATTTTTCCTGGGATGGTGGGAGAAAAACACTGACATTTTGGATTTGGATGGCAATAAAATCACAGACTAACCCCTGTAAATGTTGAAAATCGCTTACGTCCCCAGGAGAACCAATTACCGTCCAAATCTGGCTATTATGTGCTTTTATCAGGTGGAACCAAACATACACCATTTTTCATACATCTCCATTTTTCCACCATTTTGGACTCGGAAGCATCAGATGCCTCTTCAGTGTTAGCCCCTTTGATTTGTCCAGTTTCTGCCAGTTCCTCCAGGTAACTGAAGAATAAAATAAAAGATCAATCAATAATACAGTAATTGTCTACTGATTTATAAATGTAATGATTTAAAAAAAATACCCTTAAAAATATGCATTAATAAATAAAAATAAACAGGAAAGTGATGCCAAAATATCAATACTATATAGAACAAATGATATATATATACAGTATATATATAATCTACACAGTGTAGACTACACTGTACAGGTGGATCTCAATAAAATAGAATGTCGTGAAAATGTTCATTTTTTTCTTGTAAGTTATTTCAAAAAGTGAAACTTTCATATATTGTAGATGCATTGCATGTAAAGTAAAACATTTCAAAAGTTTTTCTGTTTTAATTTTGAGGATTAGAGCTTACAGCTCATGAAAGTCAAAAATCAGTATCTCAAAATATTAGAATATTTACATTTGAGTTTCAATTAATGACCATCCCTACAGTATAAATTCTGGGTATCTCTTGTTTTTTGAAACCACAATAATGGAGAAGACTGCTGACTTGGTAATGATCCAGAAGATGAACATTGACGCCCTCCACAAAGAGGGTAAGTCACAGAGGGTCATTACTGAAAGGTGTGGCTGTTTACAGAGTGCTGTATCAAAGCATATTAAATGCAAAGTTGACTGGAAGGAAGAATTTGGGTAGGAAAGGGTGCACAAGCAACAGGGATGACTGCAAGCTTGAGAATACTGTCAAGCAAAGTTGATTCAAACACTTGTGAGAGCTTCACAAGGAGTGGACTGAAGCTGGAGTCAGTGCATCAAGAGTCACCACGCTCAGACGTCTTCAGGAAAAGGGCTACCAAGCCACTTCTGAACCAGAGACAACGTCAGAAGCATCTTACCTGGGCTGTGGAGTAAAGAACTGGACTGTTGCTCAGTGGTCCAAAATCCTCTTTTCAGATGAAAGTAAATTTTGCATTTCATTTGGAAACAAAGTCCCAGAGTCTGGAGGAAGAATGGAGAGGCACAGATTCCATGTTGTGTGAAGTTTCCACAGTCAGTGATGATTTGGGCTGCCATGTCATCTGCTGGTGTTGGTCCACTGTGTTTTCTGAAGTCCACAGTCAACGCAGCCATCTACCAGGAAATTTTAGAGCACTTTGTGCTTCCTTCTGCTGACAAGCTTTCTGGAGATAATGATTTCATTTTCCAGCAGGACTTGGCACCTGCCCACACTGCCAAAGGTACCAAAAGCTGGTTCAATGACCATGGTGTTACTGTGCTTGACTGGCCAGCAAACTCACCAGACCTGAACCCCATAGATTCTCTGTCAAGAGGAAGATGAGAGACACCAGACCCAACAATGCAGATGACCTGAAGGCCACTGTCAAAGAAACCTGGGCTTCCATACCACCTCAGCAGTGCCACAAACTGATCACCTCCATGCCACGCCGAATTGAGGCAGTAATTAAAGCAAAATGAGCCCCTACCAAGTATTGAGTACATATACAGTAAATTAACATACTTTCCAGAAGGCCAACAATTCACTAAAAATGTTTTTTTATTGGTCTTATGAAGTATTCTGATTTGTTGAGATAGTGAATTGGTGGGTTTTTGTTAAATGTGAGCCTAAATCATCACAATTAAAAGAACCAAAGACTTAAACTACTTCAGTCTGTGTGCATTGAATTTATTTAATACACGAGTTTCACAATTTGAGTTGAATTGCTGAAATAAATGAACTTTTCCACGACATTCTAATTTATTGGGATGCACCTGTATTACTATTTAAAAAATAAAGTTTTGACATATTTACAGTGGGACATTTACAAAATATATTAATGGAACATGATCTTTACTTAATGTCTTAATGATTTTTGGTATTAAAAAAAAAAATCTATAATTTTGACCCATACAATGTATTTTTAGCTATTGCTACAAATATACCCCAGCGACTTAAGACTGGTTTTATGGTCCAAGGTCACATATTCTGATTTGCTGTTCAAGAAACTTTTTTTATTCAGCTGAGTACATTTGAGGATTCTTTGATGAATAGAAAGATCCAAAGATCAGCATTTATCTGAAATAAAAAGCTTTTGTAACATTATACAATATACCATTCAAAAGCTTGGAGTTGGTAGTAAATAATAAAAATCTTTCAAAATGTTACTGTTTTTGCTGTTCTTTGAATCAAATAAATGCAGGCTTGGTGAGCAGAAGAGACTTCTTTAAAAAAACATTAAAAATCTTACTGTTCAATAACTTTTGACTGGTAGTGTACATGCACACAAAAGGCACCAATGCACAAAAAACAACACACCTATACAACATGATCAGTTCATTTTTAATTGCATTGTTTAATTAAATATTAATTCAACTTACTATTTAATGAAATGCATATGGTGCTGTTGCTATGGCACACTAAAGACCATAGTGTCAATTTACTGTAAAAAAATAAAATGATGTTGTTCTCTTTTTATTTTGGCCCATTTTACCTGAATGTTGTGCCGTGGCTCAAGAAGGTACCTGCTGATACTCTAACTCTCTTAATTTTAAAACAATTATACTTTTTGACATTTAAAAAATATATACATATTTAAGAGAACCATGCTAATTAAAAATAATTATCATTAGTTCTCATGCATAGCTTATTTGATGGTATTATAAGTCATTTACCAAAACGTGGCCCATTTTAGCTGACTTCATCCTATTCCTTAAAACAAAATATATATTTTTTAACTGTGATAGAATGCAAATTGCAGATTGATATTATTATTATTTTTTACTATAACTTCATTTTACAATGAATTCAAATAATGCTAATATTAAATTAATTTTTATTTCTTGAAAAAGAAAATAGGAGTAACTTCTGTAATTAAAATATCAAATCAGGAGTCTGTTTTCAGCATTTAAACCTCAAAATCATGATACCCTTCAATAATTTAATTGAACATATAGGCTACAATTAGGTTTATGCATTCCCCATGCATGAAGAAAATAAGGTTGCATCCCAGGAGCTCTAAAAGAATGTTATAGGCAAGGCAAGGCAAGTTTATTTATATAGCACATTTCATACACAGTGGTAATTCAAAGTGCTTTACATAAAAGAAAGTGAAATAATCATTCACAGCAATAAAAACAAGGAATTAAAAATAATAAAACAAGGAATTTTAAAATGATATAGAAATTGATTTAAAATTGAATTTAAAACAGTTAAATAGAAAAGGATTATACATAAAATACAATGCAGTCAGTTCGGACGTAGCACAGTGCTCATTCAACAAATGCACAGCTAAATAGATGAGTTTTGAGACTGGATTTAAATGTGGCTAATGTTTTAGCACATCTGATCTCTTCTGGAAGCTGGTTCCAGCTGCGGGCGGCATAATAGCTAAAAGCGGACTCCCCTTGTTTTGTGTGAACCCTTGGTATTTCTAACTGACTGGATCCTAATGATCTGAGTGGTCTGTTAGGTTTATATTCAGTGAGCATATCTGCAATATATTTAGGTCCTAGACCATTGAGTGACTTATAAACGAGTAAAAGTACTTTAAAATCAATCCTAAATGTAACTGGAAGCCAGTGTAAGGACCTGAGGACTGGTGTGATATGCTCAGATTTTCTGGTTCTAGTCAGAATCCTGGCAGCAGCGTTCTGGATGAGCTGCAGCTGTCTAATGGTCTTCTTTGGAAGGCTGGTGAGGAGACGATTACAATAATCCACCCTGCTGGTGATAAAGGCATGAACAAGTTTCTCCAAGTCTTGACTGGAAACAAAACATCTAATTCTGAGAACAAAGCAATGTTTTTGAGATGATAGTATGCTGATTTAGTTACTGCTTTGACATGACTACTAAAACTAAGGTCTGTCTCCAGAATCACCCCAAGATTTCTGACTTGATTTTTAGTTGTTTGACCCCTAGAGTCAAGGTATGCATTCACCTTGAGAACTTCATCTTTGTTTCCAAATGCAATGACTTCAGTTTTCTCCTTGTTTAACTGAAGAAAGTTTTGGCACATCCAACTGTTAATTTCATCAATGCATTGGCAGAGGGAGTCAATGGGGCTATAATCATTTGGAGATAAGGCTAGATAGATCTGGGTATCATCAGCATAGCTGTGATAGGCAATTTGGTTCTTCCTCATTATATGACTTAGTGGAAGCATATACAGGCTAAACAAGAGCGGTGCAAGAATTGAGCCTTGTGGGACTCCGCATGTCATGGACGTCCACTTAGACTTATAGAGTGATGAATGCAGCCAAGGAAAACATGAAGAAAAGAAAAGTGGAAAATAACACAGGTAAGACAAATAAATTAATTCTTTCCATTTACATATTAAACTGTTGGTAAGCCGACAAGAAAAGTTATTTAGGAAAGTTATTTGCATTTGGTCCGCTTTGTAACGTTCTCTGCCTGACGCTCCGATATTTGTTTTGTAATGTTCGCCATGTAGGATGTGTGTGTGTGTGTGTGTGTGTATTTCAGTGTGTAGGCCTATTTCAGTAGGCTACAAGTAAGTTCTCTTAATTGTACTTATTTATTTTTTATTAATGCAAAATGATCCAGTCATTTTATTCTATGATATTTTAGTGTGAAGACTGTTTCAAGAAATGAATCAAAGCATTTTGGAAAAACAATATCTCGTTCAAGCAGCTTTCAGAATGTTTTTTTTATTAATATTATTCTGTATTTTAATTGGACATATTTATTGAATAAAACTAAATTAAATTATTAAAATTAAATGGAATATTTTACAAACTTTACTAAAAACTTTACAAAGGTTACAATTAATCTTTGTAAGGAAAGAACCGGGTTTTCTCAGAGAGAGATAGAGACTAAAGCAGATACTTTTTTATTTATTTATTTTACATCTACACATGTTGTACAGAGTTTTTAATTTCTTGTTTATTAAAAAAATATTAATTTAATTATCTATTTACTGATTTCTAGATATTGTTTTTATCTGTTGGCATGGTGGGAGCGCCTCCGAGACCGCGGCCCCAGCCCCCACCTCGGTCTCTTCGGCCAGAGCCCTACTACCCCCCCCCCCCAAAATTTCCTTGGGGAAAATAGGGGCTCCATCGGGCACACACTGGAGGCACGGACTCTTGGGGGCGTTCGGGAATCGCGGACTCTTGGGGGCGCTCGGCAGGCGCGGGCACTTGAGGGCGCTCGGCAGGTGCAGGCACTTGAGGGGGGGCGCTCTGGAGGCCTCAAGGGACACGGAGACAGGACAGGAGGCCTCCAGGGCGGCGCCCGTTCCGGGACCCACGGCGGAGCAGGGAGCTCGGGAGGCCATGGCGGATCCAGGGACTCGAGAGGCCACGGCAGAGCAGGGAGCTCGGGGGGCCACGATGGAGCAGGGAGATCGGGAGGCCACGACGGATCCAGGGACTCGGGAGGCCACGGCGGATCCAGGGACTCGGGAGGCCACGGCGGATCCAGGGACTCGGGAGGCCATGGCGGGTCAGGGAGCTCGGGAGGCCATGGCGGAGCAGGGAGCTCGGGAGGCCATGGCGGAGCAGGGAGCTCGGGAGGCCATGGCGGATCCAGGGACTCGGGAGGCCATGGTGGGTCAGGGAGCTTGGGAGGCCATGGTGGGTCAGGGAGCTTGGGAGGCCATGGCGGATCAAGAAGCTTGGGAGGCCATGGTGGGAGCGCCTCCGAGACCGCGGCCCCAGCCCCCACCTCGGTTTCTTCGGCCAGAGCCCTACTCCCCCCCCCAAAAAAATTTCCTTGGGGAAAATAGGGGCTCCATCGGGCACTTGGGCGTGCACTGGAGGCACGGACTCTTGGGGGTGTTCGGGAATCGCGGACTCTTGGGGGCGCTCGGCAGGCGCGGGCACTTGAGGGCGCTCGGCCGGCGCGGGCTCTGGGGTGCGCTGGTGAGGAGCGGGCTCTGGGGTGCGCTGGCGAGGAGAGGGCTCTGGGGTGCCCACTGGAGGGCACTTGCGAGGAGCAGGCACTGGAGGGCACTTGCGAGGAGCAGGCACTGGAGGGCACTTGCGAGGAGCAGGCACTGGAGGGCACTTGCGAGGAGCCGGCACTGGAGGGCACTTGCGAGGAGCCGGCACTGGAGGGCACTTGCGAGGAGCAGACTCTTGGGGCCGCTCTGGAAACGCGGTCACTTGGGGCAACTCTGGAGAGCTGGACGGAACCAGCAGGGGCTCTGGAGAGCTGGACGGGACCAGCAGGGGCTCTGGAGAGCTGGACGGGACCAGCAGGGGCTCTGGAGGATCGGACACTCGGGGGTGCTCTGGCCACGCAACCTCTTGAGGGCGCTCTGGCAGCGCAAACTCTTGGGGGCGCTCTGGCAGTGAAAACTCTTGGGGAACTGGCCCTGGAGAAGCGGGCACTGGAGGGACTGGCCCTGGAGAAACGGGCACTGGAGGGCGCTGTCGAGGAGCGGTCACTGGAGGGCGCTGTCGAGGAGCGGGCACTCTAGAGCACTTGCGAGGGTTAATGATCAACGGGCTTGCCATATTCTCTGCCGGCAGGCTTGCCATACTCATTGCAGGCGGGCCTACTTTTACCGCGAACGGCGGCGGATTCGGGAGAGCCGTGGACGACGGCGGGCAGGTTCTGGCTCGGGCCAGGACACTCTCCAGACACCGGAGGATCCCTTCCTTCCATTTTAGTCCAGTGGTGTCTGGGAGGTCCACGGGACGATGGGCATTGGCCCCGTGCCAGAACAGCGAGAGGATGGTGGCGTCATCGAGGCCCGTCGCCATGGCGAGCGATCACGGCTGGAAATGGCGATGAATAGTGCAGCGACTTCCATCGCCGTGGGGGAAAAACAGGAACAACAAAAAACTTTTCAAAAAAACAGAAAACAAAAACGAGGGAGGAGAAACGCCGCTTATTTCTTTCTTAGGTCCAGTCTTCTGTCACGGTGTACTCTGGGAGCCAGGAACAAGGAGGCGAGGAACTTCTTTGAAACACTTTATTTAACGAACTCAGGAGACACAACATCCACACACCTAATGACGTTAAGACTGGACACAGAGGCAGGGAAACACAGGGCTATTAAAGGGGAGACTAAACTAGATAATTAATAACACAGGGCTGGGGACTAATTAACTAAAGACACAGGGCTGGGAACTGATAATTACAAATGAGGACAGGAACAGGAACTAACCAAATATGGGCATGAGAGGAGGGGAAACACGAGACACAGAGAACACAGGTCTGACATCAATGTTTTGGCAATACTGTGCAAGTCATGCCATGAAGCTCACTTGAATTGAATTGCATTTAATTTAATTAAATTGAATTGAGAGAGAGAGAGAGAGAGAGAGAGAGAGCATATGTATCAATGGTAGCTCAATAATGAAATCAGCCACCCACATGTTGTAATAACAACAACAATCATAATAATATTATTAATTATGATGCAGGGCTCGACAAGGACTGCCTATTTGGCCCATTGACACTAATGTTTGTCATTTGCAATCAAAAAGTCCCTTACATCTCTTGACTGAATCAATTTTGTAGCTTTAACAAGGATTAATCTTTAAGGCAATCAAGGCTATGCTGTTATTTTACATTTGATTATTCAGTTTACCTGAATATTGTTATCTGAAAAACTTAAAGCATTGTTTACTTTATTTATTTGTTACATTAATTTTTAGTTTTGTGCAAAATGATCCAGTCGACCATAGCCTATTTAGACAGTTTGAAGATTGTTTCAATGAGTCAAAGCAAAACAGTAAATTATGACATCTCATCAAGCAGTTTGAAGCTTTCAGATATTTTTTTATTATTAAAAAACTGTATTGTTAATATGATAATTATATTTTTCAATTTAATTGCACTGTATACTTAATTAAAAAATAATAATTCTTAAAATAAACAGAATATGGTGCAAACCTTAGGTTACTTAAGTGATTGTGTTGAAGTTTTAACTTCGATAATATGCAAACGAATTATTGGTATCAATAATGGGAGCCTTTTGTCTAATGGGGCTGAGCCTTACCCCGAATGTGGGATAAAAAGCGCCACCTCAATTTTATTTTTTTATTTTATATTTGTCATTTGATGACAGGGTACTGTAATGCAAGGCATGATTAAGTATACATAAATTAAAAAAAAAGAATCAATAAAATGTATTTGGACATCTGTCCATCACAAGATTTAAATTGTCACTCGCGTGCCAAGCCCGCGAAAGAACCTGGCAGAGGGCATATAAGCTGCAGTCAATGCCCGGCGCGTGCACAGCGGACGTCACTTCTGACTGGATCGCCACAGTGGACTGCGTTTTCCTGAGGTAATTCCCCCAATTTATTTAAATTACACGTAAAACTAGGCTACAAATGTTAAATATATTTCAAAATATGACGAAAGTTAATAATAAAAAATTATAGGACACATGTGAGAGAAAAGTTCGTTTTTCTCAGGTAACGTTAAAGAAATTTTAACAAAAATTCATACGAACTCGTTAAAATGTGAAAAAGTTGAGGTAGCCTACTGCCTTTTCCAGTAGTGTACCACCTTTGTTCACACAAACAATGGTTTTCCGTCTTTTTTCCTACCATTTCGTTAAATCACCGTTAAATGCCATTAAATATTCATTTGGACATTTGAGCAAATGTGCTCAGATTGAGAGAAGCACTTGTTTCAAAATCATGTCTATCATTTTAACTTGATCTAAAAAGGAATTAATTAATACTAATACTATTAAAATTATCTTTGGAAATAATTCCGACCGTTAATAGCGCGAGCTTCCTCTCTCTTCACACATGCACTGCATAACGAGTCAACGAGTGTACCGAGAGAGAGAGAGAGATGAGAGCTCAATAATAAAATCAGCCACCCTTGTAATTTAGTAACAATTAATCCTATGGCCCATCGACACGAAGGTTTGTCAAATGACAATCATTACTTTAAAGAGAAAGTCCCTCACATCGCTTGACTGGATACATTTTGTAGCTTTAACAAGGATTAATCTTTAATGAACGCAATCAAGGCTGGCATTTTACATTTGATTATTCAACATGACAATAGCAACTGATAATGTAACACAGACAAATGTACATAATCGATTGCATGAATGTAGCAAAGCAATCACAACTTGTTCAAAACTAAGAATGAGAAACTGCTTTTATGATGTGCACAAGTGACGAGATGATGTGGAGGCTGAACAAGTAGTTTTGAGAATTTAATTTCTGATCTGAGAAATGCACCAAAGCCACTGAGATAAACTGTAATAATGCATTAGTACATGTTGAAATTAACATTAATAAATGCTGCAGAAGTATTGTTCATTCTTAGTTCATGTAGCTAATGTTAACTAGTGAACCTTATTGCGAAGTGTTATCATTTATATAAATGTATCTGTATACAATAAAGCCACAATACCAAACTACCAACAGGAGGTTTCCGGCTTAAAGCAAACATGTATTTTGCCTATGTCACAATATGAGGTAAATCCGGCCCTGGACGTGATACTGATTATTGTTTCCAAATTGGTTTGGAACAGCTGCTGAATAAACAATTAAACTGAACTATTGTGTCTGTCTATCTGCTTGACTGACAGTTTTATTGATCACTGAGAGAGCATTGACTTGGTATGATGTTAGTTCAATATAATAACCTGTGAATACACAAGCATTGCAAAGACAGAGTAAATCCTTTATTTAATACAGTTACAATTGTCATCAAATACAAATCCCATTGAATCAAATGTAAGAAAATAATGGGCGCGTCTTTACACAGGATTTTGAGCCTTAGTGAAATCAAACCTTAATAATACACCTTAATAAAATCTAATTTTCTTCTTTTTTTGCACGTTTTTTTGGATTGGTAAGGGGTCAGTAACTGCATCGTTGCTGATTTTTTTAAGTCAGAGGCTAATTCTGTTACCTTCTTGGTTCAATTGAAACTTTAAAGATTACGAGGTGGGTTGGGCTTGTGGACATTTATACCAATCATCTTCACAGACCCAACACTGTGCAATGATTCCAGCTGATGAATTCCTCTGTAAATTCCACAATATAGTAAAAGAGAAGAAAATAAATGCTAATTTACTTAAACGGTGGAGCATAGAGTAAAAACTCTTGACCACAAAGCTGTTTTTTTTCATTGCCATTGCATGCCTCAAGAGAAGGGGGTCTTTGAGGTCTGCTGCGATATCAACTAAAAGATGCAGGTCATTTGTCTGTTTGTTTCCACAGATTAATGTTGTAGGGAGAACAACAATGGGATTGAGGTGGATGGCACATAGGACAGGCCACATGACTTCTGTAAGTAGTGCAGGCCATCAACACTGAAAGACAAATGAATGGTGTCATTGTCTCGCAGCTCTTCAGTAGGGTTCTTCTCCAGAATGTTTTAATGCAGAGGCTAGTGTAAATATGCCCAGGTTGCCAGATCTGTTGCCAGTCATAATTTGTCTTCCTGGTCAGTTGTGTCATCATTTTCCTCAAGGTCCATGGCTTTCACAAAGTCACTTTCTTCCCATGTAATGATGCTCCTCCACAGGACCCAAGACATCTTCAGAGTCCGTCTGGCACCCTGCGACTAGTTCTGGATGATTTACTTCTGCGTTATTAACACATTTGGCTGATCTCCAACATCTCACATATTGCCTTGATCTTTCTCTCTTTTCTTCACTCGTTGTGTATTATGCCTGTAAAACTGTTAGGTAATATGTTCATGTGTTCCCAAAAGCTGAGTTGTGAAGCGGATGGATTTCCAATCCCCTTTTTATAATGTATAAGTGATCATAGTTTATTGCCAAAATACTTCCAAAAACATGCTTATCTTCAAACAAAGACACATCAATACATTTGTTCATCTTCTCGAATTTATTTATGATTGGACATGAAAAGGAAAGATGATCTGGCCTTTAATTATAATTACTGCAGAAACACACAAATATTTGTGTCAAAATTAATTTGTAGCTTTAGAAAGCCACCAGCAACATAAATGTCATTTAAATGTTAAAATGAATCTCATTTGCTGTTGGTGTGTGAATACAAATGTAAAGTCACTCTTTTGTCTGTGTTGCTCTTGATGCTTCTGCCTCGTTTCTTTATTTGAATGTCATTGTTGATGCTAATCAGAGTGAATTAAGTGTGAATGTATCTGGAGTTTCCCTGATCTCTCTGATAATGACTGCTATAGTTCTGCTGATTGTTTTAGAGCTGCTGAGTGAACTGCTCACATTATTTACATACAAGCTCGTGATCTGAGTGCTTTGACTTCACCTGTAAGAACAGCCCCCTGAAATCTGTAAAAAAATATATATATATATATAAAATATATATATATATATATTGCTTGAAATCTGAGAGCTTAATAAGTATCTTGTTTAACTTTAATCATATTTTAGCACAAATAATCATTAAAATTTTGAAGTTATTTTAGCCATTTTTAACTAAAGATTTATATTCAGACAGTCAAAATACGCTGTTTTAAACTTACAGTCAGAATACTCTGTTTTTAAACTTACCGTCGATGTAATCCTTTACAGTCATGGACCTTTAATGAAATCCACTTCAACCAAATAAAGCTGAGATTAGATTTATTGTGTTTATATTCTGGGGAGAAACTGAGATGGAATAAGATGGTTACATTGACATAGGGATTCAGTTTATTTTAATAAATTAAATAGATAAATCTCTCTGCAACCACAAATTAAATTTTGATCTACAAATTATTTGATACATTCAGAAGTTCTTACCAATGATTTTAAGACCAAGATAATGAAATATTATCCTTGATTAAGTATCTGCAATTCATCCTACGCCTTATTATTTATATTTGTTTACTAATGTAAAGTTATATGCATTTATCAAGACTTTTATTTTGGTGTGGTGGTGTGACGTCATAAGGACGCGCCGCGCGTCTGTGATTCGGCTGAAGAAAGGTGGGTGCTTTTAATCGTTTAAAACAATACAACTCGTGTAGAAAATTATATGTAAATCGTGTGACATTATTACCAAAAGTAACACTGTAATGTTTTATCTAGTGACATTAATGCATGTTATTTTGTGTTAAAACACATTCGCACAGAGTAACAGAAAAAGTGCGTCTCATTTCGCTCTCTATCATGAAAACGAACTCAGTTCAGGCAAGTAATGTTGATAAAAACGGAGCTTTTCGAACCCACGAGTCAACTGAAAACAAACGTGTGTTGACAAGTTTTACAAACCAACTGCAACTGTTTCATGAAAGTGAGATATAAATGTAATCTACAAATCAGTAAATACCAAATGTACCGGTAAATATAAATATGAACTTTATATATAATTTGTGTCCTTTTATTAATTTGAGTGCTAATTTTGGTTTCCTTTTTTTGTCTCTTCAAGTGATTGAAGGTCATTAACTCTCACTCTGACTGACTCCTTTACCAGTGAACTGAGTACTGAACTGAGCTGAGATGCACGCAGAGATTTAGTTTGGGTTTATTCTTCTTTCTGATAATTATTCTCATCTTAAACAGGATAAAGTGTCCAAACACACAGAAAAACTCCTGCTGAAGCAACTGAGATCCACGTGACACACTGTTATAAAGATGGTGTTTATTAAAGAGGAGAGTGAAGACATGAAGATTGAAGAAACATTCAGAGTCAAACATGAAGATACTGAGGAACAAACAAAGATGGTGTTTATTAAAGAGGAGAGTGAAGAGATGAAGATTGAAGAAACATTCAGAGTCAAACATGAAGATACTGAGGAACAAACAGGTTGGTTTTCATTCTCAAAGCTGAACTCAGTCTCACATGTGTGGTTTAATAATAATAATAATAATAAAGCATTTTATTTATCATGCGCTTTTCTTAACCCAAAGCGCTAGAGCAACACAATAAGCAAAACAAAAAAGAAACAATCACTCAATTACAATAAGCAACTCTCGGGCTTGAACTGATGGTAAAACTAAGGACATTATTAACTGTCTTTACATTTATTTTGAAAGCTAAAGCTCACGATTATGGAAAGGGGTGTTACATTTCCGACGCGGCTTGTGGTGTTCGGCCAATCACAATGCTCTGGGTCAGTTGGCCAATCAGAGCAGACTGTGCTTGTCAGAAGGAGGGACTTTGTAGAAAATGAAGCGTTTGAGAGAGACGGGTCATAGAGGACCTACAATAATGTACAGTATTTGAAAAATAATGTGTTTTTTTAACATTAAAGCATGTCAACATATTCTGTTACACCAAATACACAAAATAATGATCTTTAAAGCATCATATGACCCCTTTAAGCTTTCTTATTAAAGCTACAAAAGTCATTTATTGTGTTTCCCAAAATGGGTGGGGCATCTAGCTATATAAGTGGTCGTTTCGCCATAGGATCCTCAGGATACTTCGACTGAAGCGACGACTGCGGCAAAGTATGCAGTACTCATTCCGTATCTCAGGGAACCGAGGTTACGACAGTAACCGAGTACGTTCCCTGTCGATACTCCACTCGTACTGCGTCTTGATAAAGACGCATATGGGAACTCAATTCAATCACGCCGTGCTAGGGTAGATGAACGACTGTATATACCTCCATAAGCATAAATGCCCATAGGGAAGTAAGTAGTATACTTCAGGCTAAAGCGAGCTAAACTCATAGAGGTCATGCTCGGCCTGGATGATCGTTCCATATGACTCCTGTATACTCAGTTAACCGGAGTATGCAGGGTGCCAATAAGAGAGCCTGAGCGCATTGTGGTCAAGAATTCTCTGACAGGATTGTTCCCACAGCGTATGCATACAAGCTCATCTAAGCAGAGAGGACTCTGGCCTGTAAGGCCGGTATGTCCAGGTTATAAAACCTAGCAAATGTGGACGGCATGGCCCAGCCAGCCGCCGCACAAATCTCTGTAATGGACACACTGCTAGACCACGCCCATGACAAGGCAATGCCTCTAGTCGAATGGGCTCGTACTCCAACGGGGCATTGCAGGCCCAAAGAAGAGTATGACAGCATCCACTATCCACTTAGAGAGTCTCTGCTTCGTGACCGGATGCCCTTTGGCGCGGTTACCGAAGCTAACAAAGAGCTGTTCCATACGCCTAAAGGGGGCGGAACACTCAAAGTAGATTCTCAGAGCTCTGACAGGGCATAACAAGGATAACTCCCGGTCCTCCTCAGACGGAGGAAGCGCGGAGAGTGTGATGACCTGAGCTCTGAACAGGGTTGAAAGTACCTTAGGTACGTAACCATGCCTTGGTTTCTGGATGACCTTGGAGTCGTTAGGCCCGAATTCCAGGCAGGCAGGGCTAATAGAGAGCGCCTGCAGGTCTCCAACTCGCTTAACCGACGCTAGTGCTAGTAGCAGAGCAGTTTTCAGCTAAAGTGACTGGAGGTTCGTAGACTGTAGCGGCTCAAAGGGAGGGCCTTTCAAGGCCCTCAGTACAGTGGGCAGATCCCATGTAGGGACAGTAAGGGGCCGAGGTGGATTCAACCTCTTGGCTCCCTTCAGAAAATGGACAACTGAGTTGTCTCTGCCTACCGACTGGCCCGCTATAGGGGCATGAAAGGCTGCTATAGCTGCTACGAACACCTTGAGTGTAGAGTGAGAACGTCCTTTATCTAGCAGTTCCTGCAGAAAGGACAGAACCACCACTAATTCAGAGGTAGATGGGTTTTCACCACGGTTGAGGCACCAAGTGGAGAAAACAGACCACTTAAGGGCGTAAAGGCGTCTCGTAGACGGGGCTCTAGCCTCAGAAATGGTGTTTAACACTCGCTCTGGGAGGCTGGTAGGCTCCCGTTGAGCGGCCAAAGGTAGAGAGCCCACAGCTTGGGTCAAGGGTCCTTTCTAAGGCGAACGGGCCAGGGGGCTGCTGTTAGTAGCTGAGTCAGCTCTGACAACCAAGGTTGGTTCCTCCACAAGGAGGCCACCAATAGCACCTTGTGACCCTGTTGCCTGACACGCCTGACGGCCTGGGGAAGCAGGGCGATCGGGGGGAATGCATAAAGGAGGAGGTTGGGCCAGTCGTGGGCCAACGCGTCCCTGTCCTTTGAATAATAAGTTGGGCAATGAGAGTTGTCTTTGGAGGCGAAAAGGTCTACTTCTGCCTTGCCAAAGGTCTTCCAGATCTTCTGAACCACCTGCGGATGGAGCGTCCACTCCTCTGAGGGAACATTGCTCTGAGATAACATATCCGCTCCTTGGTTCAGTCTGCCCGGCAGGTGTGCTGCCCTCAGCCAGCGCAGGTTGAGCTGAGCCCATTCCAGAAGGCGCTCTGCCAGAATGAAGAGGCGCTTCGAGGAGACACCTCCCTGGTGATTTATATAGGACACCACGGACATGTTGTCTGAGCGAATCAGCACATGGCGTCCTATTAGGTCCGGCAGGAAAAACTGGCAGGCTCGACAAACTGCTAGCATTTCCAAGCAGTTGATGTGGAAGCCTTTCTCCGCCTTCGACCAATGGCCGAAGGTCGGTTTGCCTTCGCACAGCGCCCCCCTACCTGTGTTGGAGGCATCTGTCGTGACAACTTTCCTGCTGTGGACCAACCCCATGGCCACGCCCTTCTTCATCCATCGTGGGTTCTTCCAGGGGGTCAGGGCTGTCACACAGGCCTGATTCACCCTGATGTGCAGGCGTCCATGACGCCATGCGTTGTGTGGAACCCGTGGTTTTAACCAGCGTTGAAGGGGGCGCATGCGGAGCAGGCCCAGCTGTAACACTGGCGATGCTGCAGCCATGAGGCCCAGCATTCTCTGAAACGCTTTGAGTGGGCGAGCGGTGTCGCTCTTGAAGGTGGCCACGAGTTTCTGAATGACCAGAGTGCGTTCTGGCGCTATCACCGCTCTCATGTGAGCTGAGTCCAGAACTGTACCCAGGAACAATACTCGTTGGCTGGGAGACAGTGCGCTTTTGGCGAAATTGATCCTGAGCCCCAGGCGCTCTAAGTGGCTGAGGATGAGGGTTCTGTGTGAAAGTAGTTCCACCTCTGACTGGGCCAGAATGAGCCAGTCGTCGAGGTAGTTGAGAATGCGGATTCCCATCTGTCTCAGAGGGAAAAGAGCCGCGTCCATGCACTTCGTAAAAGTACGGGGGGCCAGAGACAGCCAAAAGGGTAGGACTGTGTACTGGTAAGCCACTCCATCGAAGGCGAATCTCAAGAATCGTCTGTGATGTGGGGCTATCTGAATGTGAAAGTATGCGTCTTTCAGGTCCAGAGAACAGAACCAGTCTCCTGTGCGAATCTGCGAGAGGATCTGCTTCAGCGTGATCATCCTGAACGGCCGTCTCATGAGGGCGTGATTCAGGCGTCTGAGATCAAGGATGGGCCATAGGCCGCCATCCTTCTTGGGGACGAGGAAGTAACGGCTGTAAAAGTCTGACTCGCTCAAAGCTGGAGGAACCATTTCTATGGCTCCTTTTTCCAGCAACGTCATCACCTCTGAGCGCAGAACGCAAGCGTTCTCGCCCTGCACCGAGGTGGAGACCATGCCGCTGAAACACGGGGGGGTCTTCGAGCGAATTGGAGTGAATAACCTCGTTTTATTATCCCCATAACCCACTCTGACACTCCGGGGATGGCCTGCCAGGCCTCAGCCCGCGTGGCAAGGGGTTGGATAAACTCGAGTGGCCGGCTGCACGGAGGCAGGGCACTCGTGAGGGACGGAAGAGGAAAATTGCTCTCTTTTTGAGAATGTTTGTGTTTTATTTTTTCCACTGTCACAGCGGACGGTTGCATGGGCACTTGTACGGACCCTGTAGCAACAAACACAATTTCCTCTGCACCCGGAAGAGAACGGGGTGAAAAGAGGTTTCTCACGAGAGGCCTTTTGGTGGGCGGTCCGGCCGTGGCGGGACTCGACCCTCTCCTCTTCCTGTCCTGCAGATCAGGAGAACGCCGGAGGCGCAGGATCCAACGCTATCTTGGGTCGGGGGCCCTGGCACTTCGGAAAGGGGTGGTGTCTGGCTGAGCATGAACGCCATAGAGTGGAGTGCCGAAGCCGCCTGTCCAGCTGAAGCATAGGAGCGTCCAGCGAGTGCTGAAGTGGTCCTGCATGGCTTGGACGGGTGACTGGCCTTCGCCTTCCAGCCGATGGCAGTGGGTGGTCAGAGATGTGCAGCCACTGACTTTTCATCAGCGCCGTCAATTGTGGTGAGGGCGGATGAAGCGGAAGTACGGAGGCGGGCAGAGTAAGGGGAGCGCCAAGATCTCGTGAGCTCGTCGTGAACTTCAGGGAAGAACGGCGATGGTCGTTGCTGAGGGGCCTGACGGCGCCCCGGCAGGAACCACTCATCCAGACGGCTGTGAGAGGGCTCCTCTGGTGGAGACCACTCCAAACCCAGCTCTTCAACCGCTTTTGAGAGGACATGGAAAAGTTTGGCATCCATCCCGGCTTTGGCGGCGCTGGGCGTGGGCAAACGTGAGGGGGCGGGGTCAGTCATTGAGCCCGACAGCTCCTCAGCATCTGAAGCTGCCAGTGACATGCTGTCATCGGCCACCTCATCGTCACTTCCCCCAAACGAGACCAGATCGCTCGCGCTTGCAGAGGGACGCTGGTCAGGTTGGGAAAAAAAGAAGGGCGACACCTCACTGTATGGTGAAAGCGAGGCATGCGGGATCTGTGCCAGCGTGAGCTCGCTCTCAACCGGGTGCTGAGATCCTCCGCCTCGCTGTTTTTTCCTCACAGGTCCCTGGGAGGAAGAAAACGTGAGGGCGCGAGGGGCGGGGTCGCTCTCTGAAAAGAAAGCGATCCGCGAGCGCAGAGAGGCGAGACTGATGCTCTCGCAGTGAGAACAATCAGAACCAGCGAGTGCGGCATCTGCATGGGATTTCCCCAAGCAGGAAACACACTCGCTGTGACCGTCATCGGCGTGCAGGGGAGACCTGCACGAGCTGCAGTAACGGCGCGGCATTAGAACGCCGATTTGCTCTTTTAGAGACTTACGTGAGATTCGTCGCTGAAGGAGAAATCCGAGGATCCTATGGCGAAACGACCGCTTATATAGCCAGATGCCCCGCCCATTTTGGCGGGATCTGGCGGGTTTCGTCACCATAGGCTCGTGCAGCTCCACTGCCGACCCATTGGTTTATTAAGTTAGTTAATAATGTTAGTATTAAGTTAGTTTAGCATGCTAATGTTTAAAATTCTAAGTCATGCTTTTCTGAGCTCATTCTCACAACCAAACTTCTCTTCTGCAGCCCAGGGCTGCACAATTAATCAAATTTCTAATCGCGATTACGATTATGGATGCCACGATTACATAATCTTTCAAAGCCGCGATTATAAAAAATAAATAAACAATTAAAAATGCCCACTTGCATTATTCTGTGTGCTTAAGAGGTGTTTGCAGCGCAGGGTTTAACAAACTCAAACACACTGGATAAAATAAATTTTGTCTAACTGATAGTCGTTGTCACTCTGCTGTGCATGATAGATATGTTAAACGCCAAACGTGTCAAAAGCGGAACAAAAAAGCGGAACTCGTTTGAACTGCGCACACTGACCTTTAATCCGCTCCCCTCAAAGGAAAACAGTGCAGCGCGAGCTGAGAGTGTATGTGTTTATTACAGTGACCCTGCAGTCGCAATCACGCGCTAAACAACGCTGTGAAATCTAGTAAGCGCTCGAGTTCAGCGCAGAGTTCTCCAGTACAAATCACGTCTCTTTAAACTAGTTTAAAGCCAAATAAATCGGAGCTGTTATTCTCATCAACACTGATGCAGCAAGCAGCAGAAACAATGCAACAATGATCCAGTTAGAAGACATTTCAATCCACAAATCACCCACATTTACCATAGTTTTACTGTAGTAACACTAACGTAACAATG
Organism: Schizothorax lantsangensis; assembly: GCA_027422415.1. Lineage (NCBI taxonomy): Eukaryota > Metazoa > Chordata > Actinopteri > Cypriniformes > Cyprinidae > Schizothorax > Schizothorax lantsangensis. The sequence continues at coordinate 4,998 of JAPDDO010000137.1, read as the reverse complement.
GTATGGTGGCAGAAAAGTAGGATATTCATATTGAGTATTATTAATATACTAAATATGTTAAAGGAGTAATGGAATATAATTACATTATTATTTAGTTAATTATTCTATCAGTTGATGTGGATTTGTAATTGACTGAATGTCTTTAGGCTTCTGTTTTTCAATGCAAACACCATAGAAACCATATAGTTAGGCTACTTTTTTACCATGGTAATGAGGTGCTTTGGTTATGTATAAAAGACAAGGCTGTTACAGTTTTCACAATGGTACTGTCAAATGTACATCTGCATCCCAACTCAAGCTCCTGCTACTCTGAACTCAAGCTCCTGTTCTAATGTGCATTTCTAAGAGACAAAACTTGTAATATTACATGTTCAGTGATACCAAATCAGGTGCTGGTGCCACTGCTCTCCAATGTCTGGAGTCCTGATAATATAAATTGTACTTTAAAATGTTACAATAATTTGAAATTTTGTCTGTTTAATTGTAAATGAAATATATAGCTTTAGTAAACCATTTTTTCTTTCTTTTAGTTTTATCAAATCAGGTGCTGGTGCCACTGCTCTCCAATGTCTGGAGTCCTGATAATATAAATTGTACTTTAAAATGTTACAATAATTTGAAATTTTGTCTGTTTAATTGTAAATGAAATATATAGCTTTAGTAAACCATTTTTTCTTTCTTTTAGTTTTAGTAAAACATTATTATACCATGCATAATTTTACCTTTTATTGTTTAAAGAAGAAACCAAACCCATGTATAGTTGACCTTTACATTTATGCATTTAGCAGACGCCAAAGCGACCTGCTATTTATATATTCAGGCTATAATTTTTTTTCTTCCTGGGAATTGAACCCATGACCTTTTGCGCTGCTAACGCAATGCTCTACCACTGAGCCACAGGAACACCCCACATTTGAGGCTCAATGCTATATAAAAGCAATAAAAGTTCAGGAAGAGTGTTTTCAGCCTTTTTTAAAATATATATGGCATGCAGCTTCAAACAATGGCATAAATCTGTTCAAAATAATCGTTATTAATAATCGCAATTACAATCTCAAGGGAATAATCGACAATTATGATTTTTGTCATAATCTTGCAGCCCTATGTTGAATGTGTGTCAGCTGAGTGGCTCACTCTGCTAGGCCACTGGCTCTGAACCCTGAAGCCTGTTGTGTTGTGGGTTCGAGTCTTGTGTGGTGCGACTTTATAAAATTGTATGTAATGTTGTGCTGTTTCAACTCGTTTCTTATCCAGATCAGCATTGTACAAATCTGTATTTCTCCTGGATTAGAAATAAATGTTTTTATCTGTGCTGCATTAATTTTCATTTTAACTTCTTTTCGTTCTAAGTTCGATCTCAAGAATAATTCTGAAGTTTTTCACGTTCATTCAATTTGTGCCGTTTTTAATTTTTCATCTTCCCGCTCTGCACTGCACTACAGCCCCTTCAGGGGCCCGTAATCACTGCTTGCAGCTATATTTATTATTATTATTATTAAGATGTTGCACATAAATTCAATTCAATTCAAGTTTAATTGTATAGCGCCTTTAACGATACAATCGTTGCAAAGCAGCTTTATAGGAAATTAAGTTTCTACAATATTTATATACTGTAGAAACTTAATATATTTAACTTGGTAATTTGGTAATTCTGTATGTTGTCTGATGGTTGGCATCCTCTGAGGTCCTCTGAGGGGTTGGCATCATCTCTTCTCAAGTGTTTGGTCATCTCTGATCATTTAAGGGTTGGATCCAGACTGACGCTTCAGTAACTCCTAGTTACCAGAAACAAATAGAGACATAATTAGCGTAGCTGTTGTTCCATCAAATTAAAAATTATTTGTTCAACCAAAGCTAAAGAATAATAATGTGCATTTGATCAGATATAACTGCAGTACAAGATTATGATATGCATTATATGAATGCATTATATAAATGCTTGGCTAAAGAGATGTGTCTTTAATCTAGATTTAAACAGAGAGAGTGTGTCTGAACTCCGAACGTTATCAGGAAGGCTATTTCAGAGTTTGGGAGCCAAATATGAAAAAGCTCTACCTCCTTTAGTGGACTTTGCTATTCTAGGTACTACCAAGAGTCCAGAGTTTTGTGACCTTAGGGAGCGTGATGGATTGTAGCGAGATAGAAGACTAGTTAGGTATGTAGGAGCTAAACCATTTAGGGCCTTATAGGTAAGTAATAATATTTTGTAACTGATACAGAACTTAATAGGTAGCCAGTGCAGAGACTGTAAAATTGGGGTAATATGATCTTATTTTCTTGACCTGGTAAGGACTCTAGCCACTGCATTTTGTACTATCTGTAGCTTGTTTATTGAAGATGCAGGACAACCACCTAGCAGTGCATTACAATAGTCCAGTCTAGAGGTCATGAATGCATGAACTAGCTTTTCTGCATCAGAAACAGGTAACATTGGAAATATGTTTTTCAAAAGACAAGTTGCTGTCTAATATAACACCCAGATTTTTGACTGTTGAGGAAGTAACAGGACATCCGTCTAGTTGCAAATTGTAATCCAAGAAATTCTGTGTACTGTTTTTTGGTCCAATAAGTAATATCTCTCTCTTATCTGAATTTAATAGGAGAAAATTATTGGTCATCCAATCTTTTACATTTTTAACACGCTCTGTTAGCTTAGATAATTTAGAAGTTTCATTTGGTCTTGTTGAGATATATAGTTGAGTATCATCAGCATAACAATGGAAAGTAATTCCGTGTTTTCTAATAATATTACCAGGGGCAGCATGTATATTGAAAATAGCAGAGGACCTAGGACAGATCCTTGTGGTACTCCATAATTTACTGCTGATAATTGAGATGACTCCCCGTTTAAAATACATAGTGGTAGCGATCGGACAGGTAGGATCTAAACCATCTTAAAGCCTGCCCTTGAATACCCGTATAGTTTTGTAATCGATCTATGAGTATGTCATGATCTATAATGTCGAACACAGCTCTCAAGAAACTATCAAGTAAAACAAGCATGAGATGCAGCCTTGGTCTGATGCAAGAAGCAAGTCATTTGTAATCTTTACAAGTGCAGTTTCTGTGCTATGGCGGGGTCTGAAACCTGACTGAAATTCTTCAGAGATAATTTTTTTGCAAGAATGAGCACAATTGAGCAGACACAACTTTTTCTAAAATTTTAGACATAAACGGAAGATTTGAAATGGGTCTGTAATTTGCCAGTTCACTAGGATCTAGGATAAACGTACCTATTAAGCTCACCCAAAATCTACATTGAGACATTTTTAGTGCACAAGATATTGGTTTCGGTACAAAAAGTCATGCTAAAATAAAATATTAATCTCTCACATACATTTTTTACATTTTATTTTAAATGACAAAGTAATTTTGATTAAGATATACATCATTAAATAAAAAGTCTGGCTGCGCATAATGGGTACATTTGTGTACCCTTTAAGCACACCCCTGTTCCCATTAAGCTCACATCATGTTTTATTAAAAATTCTTGTTTATTTAAAAAAAACTGTCATACAGCACTCCGGACCGCACACCCCATGAAGAGCCCTGTTTTAGACTGATTAACTTATATAACTGCATATTTTTTTATAATAATGATGATGAAGAATAAGCATCAATGTTTTTTGTTAATGTGCTGTAAAGAAAACGAAATGCTGGTGACGATGCAGTTTCGTCATGTTCATTCTGTAAGATGTCTCTTTTAGCACTCTTGACATGATTTGTAAATAAAGGTTTATCACCCTCAGTAACATTTTGATGTGGGCTTAAGGTCATTGCACACTGAGTCCGAAATTTCCGTCCGAATTTTTGCACGTTGAAAAATAAATGCGACTCACGTTATGTCAATCAAGTTTACACCACTGCCTCCGCTTTTCATCCGTCATTAAAACAAAAATTGGATCAGGTTTGATTTTTTGCTTCCGTGGCCAGCATTTTGAGAGGTGTTTTCACAGTTCAGAGCCACCGTACAAGCGAACGCCAAGATCCAGAACGGCGATTGTCAAGTTCATCCACTTCATCTCGCAGCACAAAGCACTGTATATAGATCCTTGCACACGGAGTTCACAGAAATTGGTGGTCTTCTTTTTAATATGTGGCTCTAGTATCGCTAGCAAAGCATCAAACTGAGCCACTGACATCCTGATGTAAACTTTGAATCGCCCGTGATAATCTCGCTGCTCTCTTTAATAAGGACAGTTTAATACAAATCACGGAAAACCAATCACAAAGAGTAACATTTTTTTCATTTAAAAACACGAGATGCAGTGGAATGGGGAGAGACCCATCCCGCCATAAAGTTTTGAGACATGTTTTTTCAAAGTTGAACTTACAATAATTTTAAATCGCTTTCTAAATATCCGACTCTCTTTTGCGAGACGCGAGTGCAACAGTGATAGATGTCCCTCTAGAAAATGTGATACATTTGCGTTCTGTGTGAACGGCTTGGTTTCAGTTTTGACGTAAACAACATCATCTCCGCATTGATGTTCTCTTTTCCGCAACGTATCCAGTGGGTTCAATTGGGATAAGTTTAAAAAAAAGCATGAAAATGCAATGACACCCACGCGTCTTTTTTGCAATTTTTTCTTTCATCTGGGACAGCCGGAATCGTGCAGTGTGTCTCGGGCTTTACAAGCTTGTACGAACAAAAACCAAGACATATCCAACCTTTTGGACTACGGATAAAACCACATTTACATAATCTCAAGGTGGATCTAAGCATACTGGAACAATCACACTTCTGTAAAATTTCTCCTTTGGTAAATCAAAAAACAAAAAATTTTAGATTTAACAAGAAACAAAAACATCTGAAACCCACCCAAATGACTTTCAACAACAGCTCCTTTATATCAGATAAATGTTTCCATCACATATCCTTTATATATACTGACGGATCAAAATCGGGAGACCGTGTATCATCTGCATTTGGGATCAACCATCAAAAAAGAGGAATAGCAATACCCAAGCACACCTCAATTTTTACAGCAAAGCAAA
>JAPDDO010000177.1:0-100782 GCA_027422415.1 Schizothorax lantsangensis | reverse complement strand
TATCATTTTATTTCATTATACGCTGATGATAGTATTCTATATTTAGAACTTGATGTTTCTGTCTCTAGTGTAATTAAGGTATTTGATAATTTAGTAGCTATAGGGGATATAAAATAAATTGGAGCAAATATGCTATAATGCCAATTTACAATGTTAAGGTTTATTTTTAATTTTTTTTATTCCCTCATTTATCCCTGTTAAGGAATCTTTCATCTATTTGGGCATTACCATATAAAAAAACATTCATAAGATTGCCAGAGACAATTTTAATAACATTTTAGTTAAGGTCAAAAATGACATTCAAAGATGGAAGAATCTTAAAGTCTCTCTCCAAGGAAGAATCTCCACTGTTAAGATGAATTTGTTACCTCGATGACATTTTTTTTTCTCTATGCTACCACTTTCTCCCCCTCCAGGTTACTTTAAGGAGATCAACTCCATAATTTCTAAGTTTATCTGGAATGATAAATGTCCCAGAATTAAACTTACCACATTACAACATCCTAATAGCGCAGGAGGACTGGCTGTACCAAATTTTGAATTATATTATTGGTCGTTCCAGCTTAAGGCCCTTCATAATTGGGTTGATCCTCAATCTACAGTTTCATGGAGGGTGATTGAAGCTGACAAGGTTTAAACCAAATAGACTTCAAGATATTTTTATTTACTGGCACAAGAAAAAAGGGGATAATTATAAATTTGGTCCGGTTGTGGCTAACTCTTTAAAATCTGGAAAACGGTTGAACGTCGGATAGGTGGACCCTTCAAATTCTGTACAGTACACCTTTATGGCACAATTTTAACTTTGTATGTGGAAATCGTCCATTTGTCCAACCCTCTTGGTCCTCTTTAGGTGTGAACACGTGCGGTGATATGTATGATAACCAGGGCCTCTGTTCATTTCAGGCATTGAGAACCAAATTTTGTCTACCAGCATCTGCATATTTTGTTTTTCTTCAATTACGTTCTGCTCTCAAAGCGTATGGCGTTCCTTGGTCTTCTTCCATTTCCTCTCATCCTATGCGGGACTGGATTGCACCATCTGCTGGTCGGCCATCTGTTTCCTTAATATATAATAAAATTATTGATTGTATTACAAAACCAATTGAACAATTGAACAAAAAACAGATAAAGACAAAAAAGTAGCCATTGATACTATCTAAACATGTATCTAAATCCAAATGTAATAAAATTAATTTATGTGTGATTTATGTGTAAATTATGTGCAATGTCTTAGCTACTAGGGATTGTTACATAGGGCTATACAGGCATCTAGTGGCAACACAATGATATTACAGATAATAAATTGTGCAAAATGTTTTATCTTAAGTCAATTTACAAATAATGCATTCAGAGTTGTGAAACTCAATCTCCACAAATTACTCACCGCAGAGCAAGCCTGTTCTTGATAAAGCTGCTGTGAAAATGTGGGAAAAGCTGATGAGGAAGAAATTGGAGTGAAGCGATCTTTATATAGGCAGAGCAAAAATACTTCATCGCTCCGTCTGTAGCGCATTGTGATTGGGTGGTTTACGCTGTCAATACAGGCAAAACCAATGGCCTCACTGGGCCGTTGTCCCTGCGTGTGCCTTGGCAAAATAAATAAATAATATGTCGGCCCATCAGTGCGTCGGCCCACCGGGAAAATGCCCGGTATGCCCGATTACCAATCCAGCCCTGCTCTAGAAGCTTGCGTTCTGCAAGTGAACATCGCTTTATTGTGCCATCCCAAAGAGGCAGAAAATACCTTTCACAGACTTTTAAATTAAATGTTCCTCCTGGTGGAATGACCTGCCCAATTTTTTTATTTTAAAGAAATGTACATTTCTGTCAATTTTATTCTAAGCCAGGGGTGTCAAATTTAGTTCCTGGAGGCCTCAGCTCTGCAGAGTTTAGTTCCAACCTGCACCAACACACAAACGATGTACTTTTCAAATAAGCCTGAAGGACTTGATTAGCTGGATCAGGTGCGTTTAATTAGGGTTGAATCTAAACTCTGCCTCAGGAACTGAGTTTGACACCCTTTTCTAAGTGCATGTAAGGTGTTTTTCAAAAAATATTAATATACAAAAACGATCGGCTTTTTTCTGTGGTGATTTGCGTTTGTTTACACTTTGTTTACTTTCACAGACGTGGGACAAGTATATTGTCTCACAGACGTGTGGCACAAGTATATCTTAAGCATATTTTGATGCTGTATTTTACTTAAAGGGACAGTTCACCAAAATCAAGAACTTCATAATTATGTAATCAGTGAATAATAATTACTCATCTTCATGTTCAGGCCCCGAGTTTGAGGGCCCTAGCGGCTTTTTAAGCCTTTTAAATCCGGCACGCATATCGCTGAAATCGGGCCTGTTCTGGGTCTCTCCTATTGAGTTCAAAGGCAGACAGAAAGATCGATGATAAATGAGGAAAAATACTTTTCGGGTTCCCAGGCCCGGAAGAAAGGCCCTTTCGGCACGTCACTCCTGACGCAACTCCGTGTGCGATTTGGGCCCCTAGGAGCTTCAAAAAAAAGTCCCACTTTCAGCTTGGGTTTGAATGGGTTCGGCCTAGCGGTTTCGTGGACGCGGCTCAGAAGGGTTCCGATCGAGCCAAATTCAAAATCCTCGCCTCCAGGGGACCCCTTCGATCGGGAAGAAAAGTTTGGAGACCCTACGACCTATTTTAGAGGTTAAAAGGTCAGAAAAGGGGCAAGCACATGTCTGTATTTTTCCCTGAATATATTTGCTGATTTTTTTAAAGGTCTTCCAAATGCTGAGGACTTTGGCCCTTTTCCACGTCTTATGTGAGGGCCCATGGTCAAGCATTCGAAGCCCTTAGGCCCTGGTCCCAATATGACTGTTACTTGTAATCAAACATAAAGAAACATCCCATTTCCAATTTATTCAGCGTGCCATTCATAGTGGTTCCATGGACATTCCTTTTTTATGCAAATTACACTATTTTATGACCTGAAAGTTGCATGAATGGGTTCTATTGAGTGTCCTTAGTACAGTAGAGATGGTTTCATCGACAATATTGCTCATACTTATGAAAAATACACTTATTCACTTGTGTCCACAGGACCTGTACAGAAGGCACATTAAATAGATTGCAGATGGATGTTTTCAATTCTACTTATTGTTTATGTAAATTATACACTATTATGACATGAAAATGACATGAATGGGTTCCACTGAGTGTGGCTGGGTGGTTTCATCAACAATATCACTCATATTTATGAAAAATACACTTTATTTGTGTGTGTCCGCGGAACTGCTATGAGAAGCCCGCTGAATAAATTGGAATTGGGATATTTTAACTGGAACGACCGGGAGTGGTCCGATCGAGCCAAATTCGAAATCCTCGCCTCCAGGGGACCCCCTCGATCAGGCAGAAAAGTTTGGAGACCTAAGATCTCCTTTGGAGGTCAAAAGGTCAGAAGAGGGGCGAGCGCATGTCTTTATTTTTCCTTGAATATTTTTGCCGATTTTTTTAAAGGTCTTCCCAAATGCTGAGGACTTTGGCCCTTTTCCACGTCTTATGTGAGGGCCCCCATGGTCAAGCATTCGAAGCCCCTAGGCCCTGGTCCCAATATGAATGTTACTTTTTAATCAAACATATAGAAACATCCCCTTTCCAATTTATTCAGTGGGCCATTCGTAGTGGTTCCGTGGACATTCCTTTTTTTTATGCAAATTACAATATGTTGTGACCTGAAAGTTGCATGAATGGGTTTGTTGAGTGTCCTGTGTACAGTAGAGATGGTTTCATCAACAATATTGCTCATACTTATGAAAAATACACTTTATTCACTTGTTTCCACAGGACATGTATAGAAGGCCCATTAAATAGGTTGCAGACAGGATCTTTTCAATTGTACTAATTTTTATGCAAATTATACACTATTATGACATGAAACTGACATGAATTGGTTCCACTGAGTGTGTTGAATACGGTAGAGGTGGTTTCATCAACAATATCGCTGATATGGAGTGGTCCGATTGAACCGAATTCGAAATCCTCGCCTCCAGGGGACACACACACGCAGAGCAGTGGGCAGCCCGGGGAGCAGTTGGGAGTTCGGTGCCTTGCTCAAGGGCACCTCAGTCATGGTATTGAGGGTGGAAGAGAGTGCTGTACATTCACTCCCCCCAGCGACAATTCCTGCCAGACCTGAGACTCTCTAATCATTAGGCCACAACTTCCCCGTAAACAATCGGATATAGCCAGTGGTGTAGTGGTGCCCGGAGAAGTGGGTATACTCTTAATTTATGCCCCCAATTTTTTTTTTAAAAGGCCCGGCAAAGGATGAACGACCTGTGTCAAACAGTGACATGTAAACTAGTCTTGCATATTTAGTTCACTATTGTAATATTTGCACACTGTCACTAATTAACTTCTGCTGCTTGAGTAAGGATCATTATGAAAATAATATTATCCACAGAAGAGGTGCAGATTTTGCAATAAATAATTAAAATAAATAAATATATAAATAGACTGCAGCAACTGACATTTTGTCAGAACCTCTAGTAAACTACGCTATTTTGTTTAGTTGTCTGTTCAGAATTGTGATCTATATTTGAAACAAACAAAACATCATGATTCTCAATCAGTTCAGAAGTGAGAGGGACAGAAATGTCAAATATAATAACTTTTTTTGTCTAATTGACAGGTTTTATTACTATTTATTAATTATTACCTCTTGCTTTTAATTGGCTGAGAAATCAAATACACTGCGACAATAACCAATAATTTATCATATTTTTCCTGTATTTTCCTAATGACAATTTTATGATTTGTTTAGCCTATATAGGCTACTACATTTTTTCCCCATTTTTATCACAGAATAAGGCAGAATATATATTTTATAGCCTAGTAGCCTATCTATTGCCAAGTGTAATAAATGCTATCAATTAGCACTGCATTATTCAGAATCAGATGCTTTTTTATTACCTGGAGATGACTTGAAAAACACACATAAACCATATATTGTCACAATCATGTGTTTACTGTCTTCACTATTCTTTTTTATTCAGCTTAGCTAGCTTTGGCTACAGCAATAGCTGGATTCTTGCACGTCGTGACTCGTAAGTTAGTACTTCTATGAGGCCGACTTTCTGCGCGAGAGCGCCATCCGGCTTCGAGTAGCCTATTGATAGTTTTCAGTCACGTGACCGGCTCGAAGACCTGGAGGGCAAAACATCCATAGAACTGCTGCACAAGCGTGTCAATTTTTCATCTGTTTCCCAGCCGCAAATATTTAGATCACCTCTCAAAAGAATAAAACAAATGTATTTCTGAACAAAATGCAAGTTTTGGCCATTTGCAATCCATATTAAGCACCCGCGGCAATATTTCAATCATAAACAGTGCGACAAACGTTGTAAAAACACTTAAAAGTGCCTTAATATATTTAAAACAGTAATATTAAAAGATCAAATTCAGTAATCACCACATTAATGATGCATAGTTTACACAGGCAAGCAGATGAGGCCGGAATATGAACGCAATCCTCTTAACGGTTCAGTGTTTTCCTTCTAATGGTTTTCTATGGGAAGCCATTTAACGTGAAACTTTGCACATTGTGTTTATATTCTGGCTTAATCTTCTTGCCTGTACAAAATATACATCATTAATAAGGTGTCCACTGAATCTCGCCTTTTAATATATGCGTTTTACTACATTATTACTTGATGCAAACTGCATAAAAATAGCTGGCGGTCAGTGGAGCAAAGCTTGGTTTTGCCCGCCAGGGGGGCGTTCCTATACGAGTGTGACGTCACGTGAAAACTATCAATAAAAGAAACATACACTGCATGAGAGTGTTTACGTCTCGTTCCTGACCGCATTACTGTCTTTACTGGATGTTTTTAGAGAATATTTGCATTTATTCACATGCAATTGGATTAGTTACTCAGTTACTCATATGCTGGACTGTGGTGATTTGCCTAGTGCAGGACGCGCATCAGAGGGGATTTAGAAGTGGCTATACGGAATGCCAACTGATAAAGAAGTGGGTATACGCCGTATACCTGCGTATACCCTCCACTACACCACTGGATATAGCCATCCCATTGAATATCTTGCAAGTGGGACATGTGTCCATTTGCAATTTATTGAATGGGACCACCAATCCACCAATCTATTCAATAAATTGGAAGTGGGATATGTGTCCATTTGCAATGTATTCAATGGGCTTGCAATAATAGGCTAGTGGGATGATTGTCCACCAATCTATTAAACCGATCCCATTCAATAAATTGGGAGTGGGATGTGTGGCCATTTGCAATTTATGTAGTAAATGGCTGTGTTCGCGGAGGTACTATCTGGGGCCCATTAAATAAATTAGAAATTGACACGTCCATTTCCAATGTATCCTATGGGCTACAGATAGTGTTTGTTTGGACATTTTAAAATCAAGGTCCATTCATGATAAAAAAAAATTTTTTTTTTTTTTTTTATTTTATTTAGTTTGACAGGGACATTGTACATTAATAAAAACATTCCTGTAAATGTACCAGAATTAGCCAAAGGCTATTTTTCATCCGTAGTCCCTGGACAAGATGTTACAAGTCACCCTAAAGAAAATGTGATTAACAATACATAATAGAAAATTTAATAATTACACAATACAATAGAAAGCTATTTAAACAATTTAGGATCAATTAAAAACAATGCAAACAAAATACAAACAATAATAGGATGGCTAGCAGATATACGATTCTAGTGTTGACAAATCTGAGTACTGATTAACCAATTCTTCAATTGAACCCTAAATAAAGCATATGCATCTAGATCTCTTATAGTTGTCGGAATAGTATTCCATTCTCGTGCAGCTTTGACAGAAAAAGCAGACTGACTAAATTTACTTCGTCTAAGCGGTATGATACAGTCTCCTCTTAATGCGCCTCTTGTAAGGCGATAATCAGTTGTTCTAATACGAACTAACTGACCAAGAGGGGGAGAAGATAAACCATAAATAATTTTATACATCAAGCATACATTTGCATACTTAATCATGTTTTCCCAACTTAACAAATTATATTTTTTCAGTATTGGACAATGATGATAATGTACCGATTTCTTATCGAAGACTTTAAGTGTACGTTTGTATAAGGACTCTAATGGTTTTAGAGTCACTGAACTCGCCTGAGACCAGGTGGTTAAACAGAAAGTCATGTGAGAAATAACCATAGAAAACATATACATCTTAGCTGCTTCTAATGACATGCAATCTCTAATAAACTTAAAATTATAGAGATTAAACTTAACCTGCTTACAAACCTTTTTAACTTGAGCTTTAAATGTAAGTTTAGAATCAATCAGTATTCCCAGATATTTATATTGAGGCACTACCTGCAGCCTCACCCCTGACACGTAAACATCCGGCTCTTTAATAATACTGTTAGACTTAGAGAAAGACATGCATACTGTTTTGGAGACATTTAGTTGCAAGCAATTCTCTTTTAGCCATGCCGACACATTAACCATAGAATTCGTAAGTTCATTTGCAACTTGTGTCAGACTACTACCATGTATATAAATCACTGTATCGTCCGCATACATTTGTATATTAATGCCAGGACATGAAAGATGAAAATCATTTATATACATAGCAAAAAGCATTGGACCCAAGATAGATCCTTGCGGAACACCAGTTGATGTACCTAAATCACTGGATAAGTGATTGTGTACTCTAACACACTGAAATCTATCTGATAGATATGACTCTATCCAGTTAAGTGTATGTGATGAGAAATTAAAACAAGATAACTTAGACATAAGGATTCTATGATTAACGGTGTCAAAGGCTTTCTTTAAATCAAGGAACACTGCTCCAACTACACCACCTTTATCTAAGAGAGTTTAATATTTTCTATAAGAAAACAATTTGCGGTTTCTGTTGAGTATTTTGCTCTAAAACCAAACTGCATTGGATGCATTGAAAATGAACTACTGCTCAAGTAACTGCTAATCTGTTCTGCAACTAGTTTCTCCATAATTTTAGAAACAGTGGGTAAAATACTAATTGGCCTATAATTATCAATAGAAAGGGGATCTCCACTTTTAAATATTGGAACAACAATCGCCGACTTCCAAACACTTGGGAATTTTCCCTGGGAAATTGAAAGATTAATAACTTTACTAATAGGTTTAATTAGGGTCAAACTAGACTCTTTGAGCATAACAACATCCATGCCATATTTATCTTTTGCCCTAGATGACTTAAGAGATCTAATTGTTCTCATAACATCAGAATCACTAACAGGCCTTATTCTAAAAACAGGTTCCACTGTTGTAACTGGACAGACATTAATATACGCAGGCGGAAAACAACGAGTAATAGTTTCTACGGAATCAACAAAATGATGATTAAAAATCTCTACCATCTCAGCTGGATTTTTTATTGATTTCCCTTTTACTTTAAGTTCTAGAATTTTCTTATCTTCATTTTGTTGTCCTGTTAATTTTTTTAACTGATTCCAAATGATTCTAGGATTGCCTCTTGCTTTTTCTATCATAGTGAGGAAAAATCTGCTTTAGCTTTTTGTAATTTCTTTACCACAGAGTTCCTTAACATAGTAAATTGATATCTATCACTACTCAATTTAGTTTTAAGTGAGGTTTTCAAAGCATGATCCCTTTCTTTCATCAAATTCAGAATATCTACATTTATCCATGGGACCATATTCTTTTTCTTTCTATGATTAAATTTACAGGTATAATCAGTAATAATATTTTCTAATCTTTTTGTAAAAATGTCACTATCTTCCTCATAGTCAATACCCAATAATAGATTATCCCATTCTATCTGCTGAATAGCACCTTTAAAGTTCTCTTGTTTATTCTTTGGTATCCCAAAGAATTCACATTTCTTAACAAATGAGCTAAACTCTTCTTAGTTAGTTTCCTAGTTACCAGAATCATATTATGGTCAGACAGACCAGTTAACATATTACAAGATATATGTAATATATTTACTGCACTCAGTAAAATATTTATTTTATAATTATTTTACTACCCCCTGAGTCCATAGCACCCAGTTTCATGCCAAAATTCCACTGTCCACGAAACCACTATTTCAGACAATGGAATAAATTGCAAGTGGGATCTCAATATCTCAGCTCTGTTAGACAGCTAGAACTTGGATTCCTGCCTTAGTCTTAGTGCCCTCTATCAGAGTCAAGAGTTTCAATAAGATTGAAGAAACTTTTTTTCTGACCGAAAAAAACTAAAAAAACAGTTTCTCCAAACTTCTTGAAACTCTGTATTCTGATATAGGGCACTGAGACTAAGACAGGAATGCAAGTTCCAGCTGTCTAACCTTTCCAGAGCTGAGATATGGAGATCCCACTTCCAATTTATTCCATTACGTGAAATAGTGGGTTCCTGGACGGTGGAATATTGGAACGAATCTTGGTGCTGCGTACTCAGGGGGACCCGCAGAGCGCAGTAAAATATTTTTTTATAATGAATGGACCTTGATTTAAAGGGTAAAAAAAAAACACTACCCGGAGCCCACAGAATACATTGGAAATGCATGCATCCCACCTTTCACCGATGAAGTCACCACAAAAAATTGTGGCACAAAAGTTGGTGGGCCTTGCCAAAAAAAGATTGCAGGCCCACACTAAATCTGCATTGTAAATAGTTCCAGGTTCTTTGTCTTTATTGTTTAATTTTGAAAATGTTTGATGTTTTACTTGTTTTGTTGCAATTTTTCGTTCCAAAAGTTAATGTTTTGTAAAGTTTTCATGCGATTTACCCCGTTCAAGTAAAGATTTTCAAAATTCCTATTTGTCTTCTCTTTTTTTGCTGAAAAATAAACTGCTATAAGTGTCTATTTTCAATTTATTCAATGGGATCAGTTAAATAGATTCGTGGACAATCATCCAACTAACCTACAATAGCGATCCCATTGATTAAATTGAAAATGGACATACATCCCATTTGCAATTTATTCAATGGGATCAGTTTAATAAATTGGTGGACAATCATCCAAATAACCTACTATAGCGTTCCCATTGAATAAATTACAAATGGACACACATCCCATTTGCAATTTATTCAATGGTATCTGTTTAATAGATTGGTGGACAAACATCAGAGATCCCACTTGCAATAGTCATCCCATTCAATAAATTGTAAATGGACACATCCCATTTGCAATTTATTGTTTGGGATCGGTTTAATAGGTTAGTAGGATGATCGTCCACAAATCTATTGAACCGAACCCATACAATAAATTGCAATTGGACACATATCCCACTTGCAATATATTCAATGAGATGGATATAGTAGGTTAGTGGGATGATTGTTCAACAATCTATTCAACCAAACCATACAATAAATTGCAAGTGGGATATGTGTTCATTTGCAATTTATTGAATGGGATCGCTATAATAGTTTAAAGCAATGTATTGTATGGGATCGGTTTAATTGAGTGGTGGACTATCATCCACAAACCTACTATAGCGATTCCATTCAATAAATTGCAAATGGACACACATCCCACTTGCAATTTATTGGATGGGATCCACTTAGGTGATTGTTAGATAATCATCCAACTAAAGTATTAAAGCAAAACAATTCAATAAATTGAAATTGGACACACATCCCGCTCCCAATTTATTGAATGGGATTGGTTTAATAGATTGGTGGACAATCATCCCATGAACCTATTATAGCAATCCCATTCAATCCCATTCATGGACATACATCCTACTTGCAATTTATTGTAATAGATCAACTTAGGTGATGGGGATAGAATCATCCCAAGAACCTATTATAGTCATCTCATTCAATAAATTGTAAATGGACATGCATCCCAATTTCAATTTATTGTATGGGATCGGTTTAATAGATTGGTGGACAATCATCCCACTACCCTATTTTACCGATCCCATACAATAATTTGCAAATTGACACACATCCCATTTGCAATGTATTCAATGGTATGGCAATAGTAGGCTAGTGGGATGATTGTCAACCAATCTTTAAACCGGACCCATATGATAAATTGCAAGTGGACACTTGCATATACCACTTGTAATGTATTGTATGGGTTCGGTTTAATAGATTGGTGCACAATCATCCCACTAACCTACTATAGCTATCCCATTGAAAATATTGCAAGTGGGATATGTGTCCACTTTCAATTTATTGTATGAGTTTAATGAATGGGATCGGTTTAATAGGTTGACCGACATTTGTCCCACTATCCTATTATAGCATTCCCATTGAATAAATGGCAAATGGACACACATCCCACTTGCAGTTTATTTAACCTGTTAACATTGTTACGTCCTCCCCTTTCAGTCCAGGGGTATCGGGAACGACGAACAATAAACAATGGAGAGACTTTGAGGATCTCCAGCTCCCCAGGCCCAGAAAATCACAACCAACCACAAGTTTGAATTTTAAACTGGCTGAAATGCCTTTTATTTTAACTCAAGAAGTTCAAAAGGAGGTAACAAGAATATATACAAAGAAAATATTACCTCGGGAGGAGGGCCCGAACCAAAATAACCCAAAAATACCTCTACCTAAATGGAAAAATACCTATTAACTTACCTATACTTAAAAGTAAATAAACAAAACAACATATAACTTCCCTCACTCCCTAACTAACAAATAAACAGGAGAAAACGAATGGGTATCCTCCACCCTACATTACCCAAAAAGAACTCTTAACAACTAATTAAAGAAAACATCAAAGTAACTCATCAAAGAGTGCAACCAGCGCATTAAGCGCTTATGGGCTTGGAGAGTGGAACAACCTCAAACGCCGCGATGTCTCTCTCCTTCCCCACACGTTCTCTGCCATTCTTATGCTGGAAACCAGCAATCAGGGCGTGGTCAGCGCACACAGGTGGATGAGCGCAGATGATCATCATTAACCTATTAGGCACAAACACACTAGAAAAGAGAAGTGAAAGGGAGAGAAAGTGAACAACAATACAACCACCAATAACACTCTTTATATAAATAAAAACAAAATGAATACGTCATTAGACGTAACAACATGCACCAGGACGCCAGCGCACTGGAAGCTCTTTGTTTGCTCTTTGTTTGCACATGTCATTGTTTTCAAACAGATAAAGTAAAACAGGACAAAATTAATCTTGACAAACTATATATCATTTTGAATGTCTAAGCCTCAAGCATCGACGACAGATCGCTGTTTTTCGATAGAAAGCTTATAAGGAATGTATTTGCTAAATTTGTGTAAGCAGTACACATCAAAACATGTATAAAAAAACCGCAGTAACGTTACATACCAGATTCATCCTGATAACGATGCTCAAACGTATCCACTGCTGTAAATACCGGTTTCGTTTGAGAGATAAGGGTCCACGGAACATCATTCCATCGAGCAATTTTAGTCCAAAGAAACAACAAAGTTGTAATTTGGATCGTTATTTATTTGTTTATGTCTCATCTCTTCAGGGAGAGTTATTGTTTGTGTCCGTTATGGAACAAATTACGCTCAAAAACAGCGTCTTGGTGGTAAAAAAAACAGCATGATTTTGTAGCAGGCAATGTCCCAACAGAATGAGATCATCCAAAAAAAAAAAAGTCAAAGATACACGGAAGATTGTTTATTTGAATTCTGGCGCTCCCTCTTGACAGCGCGTGACGCACGCTGTGACGCACCTGTCATCTGATGGGGGCGTAACTTAGCGATCTTTTTTGCACAAATAATCCTTTTTTTTTTTTTTCGTCTTCAACATTTTTCATATGTTTGCGTGTTTTGTGGGGAATTGCCTGTATCTGTATGATTAACATCTGTATGGCTGATAATCAGCATGTAATTACTGACTGTTCACAGATATCAGTGTGAATGCAGTCTATATAAAAGGCCATTATAATGTGATTATTGACTATATGGGCCATCTGTATGATTACCATCTGTATGAATGATCGTCAATATGTGATTACTGATATACAGGAGCATCTATATGTCAGGAAATCAGAGTATGTACTTAAGTAATTTTTTTTTATTATTATTGTTTTTTTCATCACTCAAAAACTATTCTTATTGTATTTTTCTAGTGCTCAAATACAGTAAATCACTGATACGATGTCTAAGATTCAGTCTACTGTTTTATAATTGAAAAACTGCAGTGGCATGTATAATGACTAAATAGTTTGTAGTACTTGTAGAACCCTTCAATAATTTGGTAATTTGGGGGGGGGGGACTAGAAAAATGGCTGCAGGAATCTAATTTTTCATGGTATCTTCTTCAGATTTGAAATATAAACTCATGAGACATGTGACTTTCAACCCATTACTTTTCTGGATTGCTTCAGGACTGATTTCATGTATTTTTATATGAAATAAAAAACAAATTCAGTGTGGTACAATTTTTATCAAGGCACTTCAGTGTCTATAACTTTTTATATTTTTGAGCATTATCAACTCTGGATGATGGATAGTAAAGCCCAAAGGGTCTTCTTTCCAAAGACACCAAAATTGTGTGGCACACTGAAGTCAGGAGCTGTTACCATTTTAAGTTAGTTAGTCATTTTCAGCTGTGATTCCCAATATGGGGGGCGCTGGTTAACAGGTTAATGAGATCCAAATACATTAATAGTGGTGCAAAAGTGGCTAAGCAGACAAATAGTGGGTTCGTGGGATGGGAGCATGGGCGGGGGGGTGAGGCGGTGGTCAGGAGTGGTCAGATGGGGTCAAATCTGTCACTTTAGTGGGTAAGCGGACAAATAGTAGGTTCGTGGGATGGGGCCATGGCCGGGGGGGATGTCGGAGGTCCGGGGGTCTTTTGGCCAATTTAGTGGGTAAGCGGACAAATAGTGGGGTTGTGGGATGGGGGTGTGGCCGGGACGGCGGTCAGGAGTGGTCAGAGGGGGTCAAGGGGTCCATCTGTCACTTTAGTGGGTAAGCGGACAAATAGTAGGTTCGTGGGATGGGGGGGATGCTTGGGGTCTTTTGGCTAATTTAGTGGGCAAGAGGGACAAATAGTGGGTTCATCGTGTTATGCTCTCAGACGAGCAGTAAGTGCCGCCAAACATCGTTACAAAGAGAGAATTGAGTCTCATTTTCAGCTCAATGACTCTCGACGCATGTGGCAGGGACTAAGGACCATCTGTGCCTTTGGGAACAAATCCTCCGCGGAGGTGAGTGCAGATCCGTCGCTGGCCGAAGAATTAAACACCTTCTACGGCCGCTTTGATTGCAACGGCGGCAGCGTGGCTCTGCCGAGCAGCGCGTCAGGAAGCAGCAGACAGAGAAGCGAGAATCATGTGATCACCGTGTCGGAGGACGAGGTTCGGAGGGCACTAAAGGGAGTGAACATCAGGAAAGCGGCTGGACCTGACGGGATCACAGGCCGGGTTCTGAGATCATGCGCTGGTCAGCTTGCTGGTTTGTTCACTTCTATCTTCAACGAGTCCCTTGCTACCTCTGTAGTTCCCACATCCTTTAAAAAATCCATCATCATCCCTGTGCCTAAGAACAATAAACCCTCCTGCCTGAATGACTATCATCCAGTGGCCCTCACATCAATAGTCATGAAGGTTTTTGAGAGACTTGTTAAGAGCCACATTAGCTCATCCATCCCTGTTACTTTGGAACCTCTCCAGTTTGCTTATCGCTCCAATAGATCAACTGATGATGCCATCTCTCACATTCTCCACTCCTCCCTCACACACATTGATAGCAGCAATGTGAACTATGCAAGACTGCTATTCATAGACTATAGCTCAGCTTTCAATACTATAGTCCCCACCAAGCTAGCTGTCAAACTCTCAGACCTCGGCCTAAACACTTCACTCTGCGACTGGATTCAAGATTTCCTCACCGGCAGACCTCAAGTGGTGAAGGTAGGCCAGTTCACCTCCAACTCCATCACCCTGAACGTAGGAGCCCCGCAGGGCTGTGTCCTGAGTCCCTGCTCTCTACTCTCTCTACACACATGACTGCGTGTCCTCTCACAGATCCACATCTATTATCAAATTTGCTGATGATACTGTGGTTCTGGGCCTCATTTCCAACAATGATGAGACCACATACTTGGATGAGGTGGAGAGACTTACATCATGGTGCCAGGACAACTGTCTCTCTCTGAACGTGAGCAAAACTAAAGAGCTGATTGTGGACTTCAGAAAGAGACACCTGCTGCCCTACACTCCTCTTGTGATCAGCAGGACCCCTGTGGAGAGAGTAAGCAGCTTCAAGTACCTCGGTGTAAACATCTCTGAGGACCTGACTTGGACTACACACATCCAAACACAGGTTAAGAAAGCCAGGCAAAGACTGTACCATCTGCGACAGCTGAGGAAATTCAGGGTCTCACCAACAATCTTGAAAACTTTCTATGCAGGGACCATAGAAAGTGTATTGACTCAGTGCATCTCAGTGTGGTATGGAAACAGCTCCAGCCAAGATTGCAAGGCCCTGCAGAGAGTTGTGCGCTTAGCTGAGCGTATCTCTGGGTCTGCTCTCCCCTCTCTGCAGGACATCTACCTCAAACGCTGCAGAAGCAGAGCTGTCAAAATCATCAAGGACTCAAATCACCCTGGAAACTGCCTATTCACTCTGCTGCCATCTGGTAAGCGCTTCTGCAGCCTGATGGCAAAAACTGAGAGACTTAGGAGGAGTTTCTTCCCCAAGGCCATCAGGCTCCTGAACTCAAACTCAGCCTCTTAACATCATCTGACTTACTTCAAATCACTAATCACACACTCTTTACTCTCTACCTCATACTGTCAGTGTCATTTGCTCATTTGCACACAACACTTTCTGTGCCTTGATATCATATCTTATCTTATTTTTTATATTTATTTTATTTTTTTGTGATTGGCTGCTTCATGTCAACCATGTTCAACCTGTTTGCACATTCCTCTCTGTACAGTCATGCTTATCTTAATATTTAATTCTACAGCATACTGTCATGCACATTCTTTTATACTTTATATTTTATTCTTTATATCTTATTTTTTATTCATTTTATTGTATGTATACTTCCCTTGTGTTGTATTTTTCAATATTTTCACTGTCCATGGAGCGGACCCGACTCTCATTTCACTGCTGGTTATACAATCTCTGTATAGTCGTGTATGTGACAAATAAAACTTGAAACTTGAAACTTGAAACTCATGGGACGAAAAAGTGTCCAGCCCCCATATAGATACATGCTATTGTCATAATCCTAAAGTGGGATGGCACTGCACCACCCTGTGTATAAAGGCTGAACTGAGTTTGGGGGCAACAAACTTTGGGGGGGTACGGACCCCGAAACATGGTCAGGGTTGATCGGGCGGCCGCTGAGGGTCCACGCCGGCGGGTGCCTCACCTGCCAAAAATTTCGGGGGGCTGCCACGCAGCATTCGCAAACCAGCCATGAGGAAATGGACGCCTTTCAAAACTGGTGTGCTTCTATGAGAATTCACTGTTGCCAACACTGCTTTCCCAAGTTCACACTTACATATAGTAAACCGAGTAAAGGTTATGCATATTTGGCGTGCTGTCTGGGGAGAGGGCTCCGAGCTCGGTAATTACTCCCGAACCCGGGTACTCCCCCTTCTGGGGAGAGGGGCCCGAGATCGGCATTTAGCCCGGATCCAGAGCGCTCCTCCCCGTGCTAGGGTAGAAGCGGGCTGATGGTGAGGAGTCAGGGTGGAGGAGGGATGCTGAAAGACTGTAGAGAGAATGAAGGTAAGATGGCTTGGTTATTTATAGAGGTTCTCTCTCGAGCTGATAGGATAGACAATTGTGATTGCTGATGATGAATGGGCGGGTTAATTATCTGAATGTGCTCCTCCTGAACTTTGTTAATAAAACATAATTTAGATTAATGCAAGTAATGTAAAAAAACAAATCTACATAAAGTAACTAAACATTATTTATTTATTTTATTTGTCCATTAGTTTTGTTGATAAATTGAGGAGCATTTGTGTTGGATAAAAAGTGAGTTTACACATCAGCAACTACCTCTGCAGTATTGAGCAGATAAATCACAGAGGTGACTTGAATCTTGTCTGGATGTTACAGGGACAGATGAGACACACGTGTGTTTATCCGGTGAAGAGTGTCTGATGAAGGAATGCTCTCAGTGAGTACACTAAAGACATCAATAAAACATCTTTTAAATCTTAAGTTGTTGTTTATTAGGGGTCAAGCACCGAAGGCACCTATTGTATCCGTTGCCCTTCTTCTTCTTCCACACTTGAGTCTATGGCAGCCCATAGAACCTCTTACGGGAAAGTTGTGAAATTTGGCACACTGATAGAGGACAGTCTCAATACTAACCACAGCAAGTTTGGAGTCTCCAACTCAAACTCTCTAGTGCCACCACTTGTCTAAAATTTCTTAAGGTTTAGTTTTTTCGCCATTGTCAATTGTTAATTTTTTTTGCTTATAACTTCTCAGTGGTTTGGCCAAAAATCACAAAACTGGTCTCTTTAGATTCGGTGCATCATGTCGAGTCAAACCATATCCAGTTTTCCCATGTCAGCCATTTTGAATTTTGTAGTCAAATGCTATATTTTACGATGGCATTGACGCAAGTTTTTGAGTTACCTGAACTTGCGCACAGCATCTGGTGGAGAATTGTAGAATTGCATTTTGTTCATTTAGGTTGTTTTCCTAACCGTCAACCGATGCTCATTAATCGATTACTGACCAGTAAGATTAGAATGTTTTTTTTTTTTTTTTCAGGGCTTTAGCTTTATATGCACAAATAGCAGCGTAAACCACAGACCATGAAGATTCACACATCATTGCATTACCCTGCATATAAATTGAACTTCTGTGAAAGGAGGAAAAACAGAAATTAAGTCTATAAAAGGAATAAAATAAATAGGACCACACAAAATATTATATAATTAACAGATATACAAAAGGAAAAACAAAACCGTGCAACAAGTATACGCTTGTTTTGTCAAGTCACCTTTATTTATATAGCGCTTTTAACAATACAGATTGTGTCAAAGCACTTAACAGTATCAAGTTGGAGGATAGAGTGTCAGTAATGTATAATAATAAGATTAAACACTCAATTTTCAGTTAAGGGCGTTTCATTATTGAATTCGGAGATGTCATTGTCTAGCTAAGTTTAGTTTAAATAGTAACTGTGAAATCAAATTTCCTAAAGTTTTGTGACACTTGTTTCGTGCTTGATGTTAAAGAGGGATGATACCGTAACATTTAAGTGAGACAATCGTTACTGGGTGTGGAACTGATCAAAGATGACACTGAAAAGTAGTATGTTTCAGAAGAATTTACTATGCGCGTTGTGGAAGGGTACAAATCATTAAAAAGTGAAAATAAATATGAAATTTAACACACACACACACAAAAAAGGTAGGAGTGCAACCCAAATCAAAGAAATAAGCAAAACAAAACAATCCTTATACAGTAACTAGCCTCTAAACTGACTAACAAAAGACATATGAAAATAAAACCGAAATCTTCGGTGTATACGACGCCCTAACTAAACTGCTTTAAACTAAAAAAACAAAAGTACAAGGGTGGCGAAACACTCCAGCACTAATCTAACAAAACACAACTAATCTAATCCAAAAACAAAACAAACAATCATAACAAGGAGTGACTAGATTTTAAAATTATCACCAGATATATTCTTGGTTAAGTCGCTCGGAGCACTGAGATGCATACTTCATTTTGAACTTGACACATAGTAAGACTGAAACTTTAACAGCTTTCATGAAAACCCATGAGGCCGTTTGACCGACATGTCAAACAACCAATCACAGTTCATTTCATTCATCGTCACGTTTTGAGGCGTGGAAATGTCGCCACAATAACAGACCGGTGTGTAAAACTCTCACACGTATTTTAAAGGGGTCATATGACATTGCTAAAAAGAACATTATATGGTGTATGTGGTGTAATGCAATGTGTTTATGCGGTTTAAGGTAAAAAAAACATTATTTTCCACATACTGTACATTATTGTTGCTCCTCTATGCCTCGCCTTTCTGAAATGCGACAATTTTTACAAAGCTCATCGATCTGAGAAGTGAGGCGTGCTCTGATTGGCCAGTTATCCAGTGCGTTGTGATTGGCCGAATACCT
The DNA here is from genome assembly GCA_027422415.1 of Schizothorax lantsangensis. NCBI lineage: Eukaryota > Metazoa > Chordata > Actinopteri > Cypriniformes > Cyprinidae > Schizothorax > Schizothorax lantsangensis. Next base: position 81,735 of record JAPDDO010000177.1, on the reverse strand, counting down.
CAAGCTTGAAATGGAAATTGTACGCCCCCTTACTGTATTGTGATGCCGTATCCTGGCGAGACAACACAAAAACAATAAAACCCACAATAAACGAGGCATTTGTTGCATCCAGTGGGGACATAATTACTAATTAAAATGACACATACTGTCTTGTACAAACTGTTTAGTAAAGAAAACCTCTTTCCACACAAAAGACATGAATGTGGCTTCACCTTTGTGTGAACTCTCAGGTGTTTCTTCAGGAATGAAGCTCTCAAAAATGTTTTGTCGCATTGATCACAAGTGAACGGTTTCTCTCCAGTGTGAACTCTCATGTCTTTTCAGATGTGATAACTGACTGAATCTCTTGTCACAGTGTGAACACTTGTAAGGTTTTTCTCCAGTGTGGATCATCTCATGTTTTTTCAGACTTGATGACACACTGAATTTCTTGTCACAGTGTGAACACTTATAAGGTTTCTCTCCAGTGTGAATCCTCTCATGCTGTTTTTAAACAGCTCGCTGTAGTAAAAGTATTCTCACACTCAAAGCACATGTACTCTCTCACACCAGTATGTATTTTCTGATGTTCTTTCAAACTTTGTAGGAGTGAAAAACTCTTTCCACACAAATTACATGAATGTGGCTTCTCCTTTGTATGAACTCTCAGGTGCTGCTTTAGGTGTGAAGCTCTCAAAAATGTTTTGCCGCATTGATCACATATGTACAGTTTCTCTCTAGTGTGGATGTTCATGTGTTTCTTAAGGTTTGATGAGTGTGAGAAACTCTTCCCGCACTGATCACAAGTGAATGGTTTCTCTCCAGTATGAACTCTCATATGAAGCTCAAGTTCAGATTTGTATGTGAAACTCGTTCCACACTGAGTGCAGGTGAAAGATTTCTTGGCTCTTCTTTTCTTTAAATCTTTCTGCTTGGGTTTTTCTCCATTTCTGACGTGATTTTTCTCCTCAACTTCACTCAATTCTTCTTTCTCTTCATTATCTTCAATCAACTCTGAAACAAAAGTAAAAACAGTACATTTGTCAGTAACTCATTAAAAAACAAAACAGAAAAGTGAAAGGACATAAAAATTAACCCTGACATAACAGTAGAAAGTAGACAATTGTATCACAAAATTGATCATTTTGATGCAGTTTTATAATTTATACGTCCCTGAAACTTTCCATGAATGAGGTACACTGATCTTCAAATTATTAGTTTTAAAACATTATAGGCACAAATCTCATGTTTTTTTTTACTATTAAATATGTTTGATCAACTACATGAAGGATCTGAGGATCCTCAAAAACAAACTGTGTGTTCCATCAAGCGAGCGGCCATTCATTTGTGTTATTAATTTTATTATTCAATCAAAATTATTCAACAGCTCTAGAGATTTTTCCTGTTACAACAAACCAAAATATAAAAGTGCCTGAAATTATTTAACTGTCAGCATTATTAATAAATGAATGAAGAATAAAGACTAGGGATGCACCGAAATGAAAATTCTTGGCCGAAGCCGAACAAAATGAAACACTGGGCCGAAGGTCGAAGACCGAACAAGGTTCTTCGCATTTCCCCCCCATGTAGGCCTATTTTGCCAATTTTTTCGCCATTGCATAAATTAAAGAGCCAAAATGTGCTTTTTACTGTTTTATCCTGCTTTTCAAATAAAATCAATTACAAAACAACAATTTAAAAATATTTACATAACACTGAACATTTTTTAACATTCTATCAGACATTATACCAGCAAAGCACAATTTAACTTAAAATAATAAAAAGTAGTAAGTTACTAAAATAATATTTTTTTGGCCATTTTTGAGACCCCCTTCTTGAATCAGGCATGTATTTTTTTACAGTACAAATAAATGCAGCCTTTCTGAGCAGAAGAGACTTCTTTTAAAACATTAGAATATATTACAGATCCCAATTTGAACACTGTGTGAATGTTATAATAAATGTATAGCTGTTGTAGGGTAATTCATATTATCATTATTATTGTCTTATTTTATTTTACAGAACAACAGTAAAATTTCAATACTAACATTTATGAATGCTGATGGAGTTGTTGCTTTTTCTTAGATTTTATTTTGGCAGAAACCCGCAGGAAGATCTGTGCTTCTTTTTGTTGACAACAGGAAAAGGAAAGGGAAAGGGAAAGGGAAGTGGTGTGTGGCCAAGTATGGTGACCCATACTCGGAATTTGTCCTCTGCATTTAACCCATCCAAGTGCACACTCACAGCAGTGAACACACACCCGGAGCAGTGGGCAGCCATATTGCGGCGCCCGGGGAGCAGTTGGGGGATCGGTGCCTTGCTCAAGGGTCTCACCTCAGTCGTGGTATTGAAGGTGGAGAGAGCGCTTGTTATTCACTCCCCCCACCGACAATCCCTGCCGGACCTGGGAATCGAACCTGCAACCTTTGGGTTACAAGTCCAACTCTCTAACCATTAGGCCACGGCTGCCCCAAGGTTGCAGATATTTAAATTATTCTCATTACGAATTTGGGAAGATGTTTGTCGCACGTATCACATTGTCACATGTCTTTAAAAAAACTAATAAAAATGTTACTGAGCAAATGACGAGAAACAGTGTTTTAGCGCAGATTTTCCTCGTGCTGTGGACTTTGAACCTTGGCGCCGCGAGCTTGTGCAGCGCTGTTTGAATACATGCAATCCCTGCGTGTATTAGAAAACATAACATTCTGCAGTTTATTTACTAATCGTTTGAGGCCATTTCGCGATTTCAATCATCACAGTAACCATGCAACAATCGCCCTACCTCTTCTCATCGGAGACATGTGATGCAGCCAGGGCTACAGCATTACTGTAGGCCCCCCTACCCCAGAAAACCTTTTTTTCTTTTTAAGCTTCCTGACAATTATTTATATTTCGATTTTTTTTTTCTTGTTAATATGCCAGTTAACGTTCACTGTTCAGCATAAAATCTGAATATAAGTGAATATGCAAATTCACTCTTTGCCACAAGGTGGTGATTAGGAACAGCAGAATATAGCCGTTACATAACACTACATTATTACAGGCTTTATGCTGAGGTAATATGAAAAGAAAATGCCATCAAAACTTTCCTGGCTAAAATGTGAGTTTACAGGTATGATTTAAACGCCATAAAAAACACAAAATATTCATTATTCATCATCAGTAGAACGAAACAACACATGTTGTCATAAATGTGGACTGTTTGGTGATTGCTAACTGCGTTTTTTTTTTTAAACATGCCGTGCTCACATTTAATTAATTAAATCACAGCCGTATAAAGTTAATGATCACATTTAAGCAATAGGACAATTCCTATTTTTCCATCCCCGGATTTAAAATTGATACTTTGAAGCAGCACCTTAATCTAAAACCTTCAACATACACAGATTACATCCACGCAAATTACTGAACTCGCACTGTATGATGTTACAGAATGTTGTCTGATCCAGTTCCTTTCACACATCAGTGTTGTTTCTCTGCACGTTAACAAAGACACTCTTCTGCTGGGCTACTTTACTAGCGAATGCATGACTGTGCAGTCCGCTTACAGTATATCTGTGGAATTTATTCAGTCTTTTCGATTATTCGGCCGAACACCGAAAGAGTTTTTTTTGCTATTTTCAGCCAAACAATTTCGGTTGCCGAACATTCGGTGCATCCCTAATAAAGACCAACCTGTTTGTTGTTCAGTATCTTCAGTGTGTTTGATTCTGCAGGGTTCTGGATCTCTCATCTTCTCTCTGTCCTCTTTAATAAACTCAGTCTTTGCAGATTTCAGCTCTTCCTGATGATCTGTTGCTCGTCTTCACTTGTGAACTGATGGGAATATTCCAGCATTTATTGCTGAATAGCTGAATGTGTGATTGTTGTGGGAGGAGCTTCACTGATGATGTGATTGTTGTGGGAGGAGCATCACTGATGATGCGATTCTTGTGGGAGGAGCTTCACTGAACATGAATTTCTGTGTGGAAGAAGCAGATTTGCCAAAATAAACAATAAATCAAAGAATCACAAAGTTTTCCATTAAATTACATTGTATTTGTTAATGTACAGTTGAGGTCAAAAGTTTACATCTCTTACAACAGTTTCAGAACCTGCAAAATGTTAATTATTTGACCAAAATAAGAGGAATCATACAAAATGCATGTTATTATTTTATTTAGTACTGACCTGAATAAGGTATTTCACATAAAATATGTTTACATATAGTCCACAAGAGAAATTAATAGTTGAATTTATAAAAATGACCTCGTTCAAAAGTTTACACCCCCTTGATTCTTAATACTGTGTTGTTATCTGAATGATCCACAGCTGTGTTTTTTGTTTAGTGATAGTTGTTCATGAGTCCCTTGTTTGTCCTGAACAGTTACACTGCCTGCTGTTCTTCAGAAAAATCCCACAAATTCTTAAGGTTTCCAGCATTTTTGTGTATTTGAACCCTTTCCAACAATGACTGTATGATTTTGAGATCCATCTTTTCACACTGAGGACAACTGAGGGACTCATATATAACTATTACAGAAGGATCAAACACTCACTGATGCTCCAGAAGGAAAAACCATGCATTAAGAGCCTGGGTGAAAACTTTTTGAATTTGAACCTATTTTGAGCTCTGGGAAACATGTAACTACAGTCGTGGTCAGAATTATTGGCACCTTTGGTAAATATGATCAAAGAAGGCTCTGGAAATAAACCTGCATTATTAATCCTTTTGATCTTTTATTTTTTTTAAATCACATAAATCTAACCTTTCATTGAACTAAAACAATTGAAAATGGGGCAAAATCTCATTATGAAACAAATGTTTTTCTCAAATACACGTTGGACACAATTATTGGCACCCCTAGAAATTCTTATGAGTAAAATATCTCTGAAGTATATTCCCATTCATATTCACAATTTTGAGCACTCCAGGGTGATTATGAACATGAAATTATCCAGCCATGGCTTCCTGTTTCACAGAAATATAAATAGGAGGGAAAACAAAACCCAAATTCCCTTCATCATCCATCACAATGAGAAAAACCAAAGAATATATTTCTGATGTGCTGCAAAAGATAATTGAGCTTCACAAATTAGTGAAGTGGCTTTAAGAAAAGAGCTAGAGCAGTGAAAATTCCCATTTCCAACATCAGGGCAATAATTAAGAATTTCCAATCAACAGAAAATGTTACTAAACTGCCTGGAAGAGGACGTGTGTCTATATCGTCCTAATGCACGGTGAGAAGGAGAGTTTGAGGGGCTAAAGACTCTTCAAGGACCACAGCTGGAGAACTGCAGAAAATAGTTGAGTCTCTGGGTCAGAAAACCTTAAAAAAAATGGCCAACCAGCACCAACATCAGCACATGTTGTTCGGGAGGGTTTCAAGAAAAATGATCCTGGCTCATCCAAAAACAATCTCCAGCATATTCAGTTATCAGGCACGACTGGAACTTCAAATGGGACTGGCTTCTATGATCAGATGAAACTAAAAAATGAGCTTTTTAGCAGCAAACACTCAAGATGGGTTTGGTGAACACAGGGATAAAAGTACCCCATGTGTACAATTAAATATACTGCTGTATTTTTTATGTTGTGGGCCTATATTTCTGTTGGAGGTCCTGGACATCTTGTTTAGACACATGGCATTATGGATTCTATCAAATACCAACAGATAAAAAATCAATAAGTGACTGACTCTGTTAGAAAACTTATAATGGGCCATGTTTGGATCTTCCAACCGGACAATAATCCAAACACAAACCTCAAAAACTACACAAAAATGGGTCAGTGAGCACAAAACCAAGCTTCTGCTCCAGTCCTCTGACCTGAACCCTGTAGAAAATGAGTGAGGTGAACTGAAGAGAAGAAGCACCGTCATGGAGCTGTGAATCTGAAGGATCTAGAGAGATTCTGGATGAAGGAATGGTCTCTGATCTCTTGTCAGGTGTTCTCTAACCTCATCAGGTATTATAGGAGAAAACTCAAAGCTGTTATACTGGCAAATGGAGGTTTCAAAAAGTAATGAATAAAAGGGTGCCGCTAATTGTGGCCAATGTGTATTAGAGAAAAACATTTATTTCATAATGATATTTCCCCCCATTTTAAATGCTTATTATCCCATGAAAGGTTAGATTTTTGTGATTTTTTTAAAATAAAAGATCAAAAGGATTAATTATGCAGATTAATTTTCACAGCCTTCTTTGATCATATTTACCAAGGGTGCCAATAATTCTGACCACGACTGTATCTTCTGTACCCTCTGAAGGGCTGTACTAAATGAAAAGAAATATGATATATAGGCAAAATAAGAGAAATGTACACATCTTCAGTCTGTTCAAATGTTTTCACAGAATGAATTTAAAAATAATTAAAAAAAAACACAGGTTTGTAGCAGGTTCCTAGTGACAATAATTACTTACTACAGGTGAGACTTTAAAAAAATATATAATAAAACAAAATATTTTCCTGTTCTTTAGGTTGTAGTACATTCATAGTGTCCAGACTGAATTAATACAGGTGACGTTTCATATAAGTACACAACCACAATACTTCAATACTTTACATCAATGACCTCTATTTAGCAAAATATTGTAACGTAGCTCACTTCAGTAAGTGTCTTGACTGAGAGCTACATGTTTAAGTAAAGGGGATTTATTTTCCTCATTTGTGAAACTATTTGTCTCTGTCTTCAACTCATCTTTTATGAACGGAGGAACATTAGACACAATATGATCGTTTTTAACGGTTTGAAGAGCATTTCTGGAGTAAAAGTCTCTTTCTGCTCAGACTAAACACGTTAAGCAAATCACTCCAGCGCTATTCATACGAGAAGCTGATATTTACCTCACATTCCTGCTGCCCTCAAACTTAATTACGCAAAATAATCCATGCACGACACCAAAAATAGAGAAGAAAGAGAAGAAAAAGAGTTCTCACCCTCACCGTACAGCGCTCAGTCCCTCGCGCATGCGCACACCGAGTGATCCTCACGAGCGCTGCAGAGTGAAGCAGAGCGTCTCGAGCGCCCCCAGGCGGCTGGACTCAGTATAGTCACAAACCCCGCCCCTACATATAAACTAATGTTACCAAACTAAATTATTACATTACACTTCTAATATTTGTTTCCAAAGATGGGTTTTGACTTTGTATGTATTTATCACGCTGCTGTTGTAAGTTCAAGTGTTTGTTTGTTAAATAAGTTTGGTTTTAGTTATTTGTTTTATTGCATAACAAGAACAGTAACACAACATACATATATAGAGGATCACAGTGTTTACAATCAGTTACATTCATAATAGCATCAAAGAAACAAACAGAAAAAAAGAAAGAAGGGAAAAACTACAGGGGATAACTTACAAGACATCTCCATTAGAAAATGATTCAAACATTATATCCTTCTTGCTTTTTTATGTCTTAGATCTTTTAAGGCTTCAATGTAATGCTTAAGTTCAATTTGAAATAATGTAATGTTAGGTTTATTATTAGACCATTTATGTTTGTGCATATGGTATTTCCCAAACATAATTATCAAATGAATCACCACATTTTGCTCCAAACTCTTATTTTTATACAACAAACATATATATTTAGCAGAGAATTGAATCTTTAATTTGATAAATTTAAATATTAGATATTCAATATCAATCCACAGGATTTTGTGAGACTGTGGTGGGTGGTCCTCGGTCCCTGTAGGGGGGAAATGTTTGTACATTTTAAAGTTAAATTCATCAATCTGGCGCACTTTGAGAGTTCAAAATGAAGAGCTCAACACAGGTTCAGTGTGCAAACTAAACAAAGACTAAAGCTGCTGAATTCACTTGTGCTTGAAATTTAAAGCGAACTCAACTCTCTTTTTAGTTGTGATAGTGTCTCAGTCTCACTGGTGAACTTGGAAGCCAAACTAATTAGAATAGGGTGACCATACGTGCCATTTTCCCATGACGCGTCCTGGCCAGGATTTCTATATTGCCTAAAATACCTAGGATTTGGCTTTGTTTGTGTGTGCAGACCGATCGGTGTATGACGCGGTTCCTTATGTTTTCGAAACGCATCTCGAGGTACTTTGAATCAAAGCAATATAGAAATCCTGGCCAGGACGCGTCCTGGGAAAATGGCACGTATGGTCACCCTAAATTAGAATATGTATCTAATGCAATTTCCAATGAAGCTCCTTTTCGAGTTGTGTATTGTTTCCACTGAATCACATGGTCGATGACAAACGAAGCCTCACTTTCTGTCCAATCACGTGTGTGCTTCGGTTTGTGTGTCAAATCCTTACCTTACTTCAACGGTCCTATCTGGCACAGTCTGGTTGGTTGAACTGTGAGGAGTGTAGTGTAGTTTGAAAGCTTTCTAAACATAGATAATATTAAATATATATACAGTATATATATATATATATATATGTATTACTTTCTGGTTTTGATTGTTAGCTAGTAGTTAGTTTAATAATTAGTTACTTTAGTGTCACTGCCTTCTCTCTCTTTTTTCTTTTCTCTCATTTTTTTTTTTTTTTTTTTTTTGAGGTGGTGGTAATTTATATGAGAAATGGCATCTGGAAAAAAAAAATACATCCCCTGTTTGGGAACATTTTGAATTGATATCTTCCAATAAAGTATGCTTGGTATACATATCACTAATTGACTAATATTTCCCAGGTCATCTACATCTTTATTTAATTTATGTAACAGGTGAGATGTTTGTTGTGTGATAAGGAGCTTATGTTTTCAAATAATACTTCCTCCATGCTCAGACACTTTAGAGCTCTACATGAGAACGCACAGCCTGTGACCAATCCTGTACACACACAAGGTACACAAAGTGTATTAATATCACTATGACATTTACCTATGACTTGTATTTGTAATAAAAATATGCTCTTCCCTTCAGGTTCTCGAAAACAGATGATTGATGAGGCACTGGTGACTATGATCATCAAAGACTCTCAGCCGTTTTCACTGGTGGAGGATGAAGGCTTCAGGGGTCTCATCCATGCTCTGGATCCTACCTATGTACTGCCAAGCAGGCAGGTGTGTGTAGAAATATTCAATTTGACAATTTACACTGGATAATATTTTAATGACTTTCTTTTACATTTATTTTATTGTTGCACATTTAGGCCTTGAAGAAAATGTTGGACTCAAAATATGAAGAAGCCAAGATCAAGGCAAAGGCTGAAATGGAAAATGTCAAGGCTGTGTCTTTAACTTCAGATATGTGGACATCACTTAACATGGACACTTACTTGGCCATAATAACCTGCCGCTACATTGATTGGAGTGATAAGCTCAGCACTGTCTTGTTGGGGGTAGAGAAGTTTCCAGATAACCACACAGCTGAAAATAAAGCCCTCGTAAAAAAAAAAGTATATGGAGGAGTGGGAAATCAAGGCAAAGGTCAAATGCCTTGTCACAGATGCTGCAGGAAAAACTTATTGCTTGTGCAAAGATTCTACAAGTGAGGCACATAATCTGTATTGCACATGCACTCAATTTAATGGTTAAAAAATCGTTCGACCAAGTTTCTGCCTTCTGTGACATCCGCACCAAGGCAAAGAAAATTGTCACCTATTTCAGATCCAGCACCATTGCCAAAGAGAAGCTGGCACAGATGCAGCAAGAAATGCGCAGACCTGCCCTTAAAGGTGCCATAGAATGCATTGATACAATTTTAAATTATTCTCTGATATCTACATAGAAGGTATGTGGCTTAGGTAAGTGCAAAAATTCTCCAGAAACAGTTTTACATGTCCATTTACAACCCTAGGATTTCTCCCCAGAATGAAACGGTCTGTTATTGGCTTATTTGGAAGGGTCATGAATAATAATGTTGAGCTCTGCTCTGATTGGCTGTTTCACAGTGCGGCTCATTTCAGTAGCTCACAGGAAGGAAACACAGGGAAAATATATATTTCAATTAGTGCTGTGACGGTCGCCATGACAATTACCACCGGAGGTGGTCGGTTGTCTATTGCCACCGGCGGTAGTGCACGTGACGTCACACACACTATAACAAATACGAACGAGACAGCGGTAAATGGAAGATGCCAACAAGAAATGTGACAACATACGCCGTGATTCCTATTCCACAGAGAGCGCGTGCAGACGAGGAGTTCACGCACCCGCTTGCTTGGTGGCGGAACAGTGAACCATGTCTAAACCGGACGCTGCGTCGCAACACAACAGGTTGAGTCTGTCTACAGGACATTTGAACTTTGTGTCAGTACGTCATAAATAGGACGAGGCAGTTTACTGTGAGGGATTTGTCGTGTCGTATCACGCCGCATCTAGTGTAGACAGCATCACTGATTATAATGGGTTCTTGCCGCGCCACTCACGTGAGGTAGACAGGGTGCATTTAACTTTCTTATTTAAGGCTACTTTCCTATTTAACTGTATTATTTCTTTGATATTTATTTTAGTGTTTTACAGGCTGAGTGTTCACTGACGGAAGTGCTAAAATAAACACGCACGTTTGTTAATAGATGATTGAGCCTCAGTTATTTATTTTTGCATTTCAGAATTATATATACATATATATATATTATATATATATATATATTAGTGCTGTCAAAGTTAACGCGCTAGTTAACGCAAAGTTAACGCTTTTAAAAGTTAAAAGCAGCACGTATTTTCTGTTTGACCCGTGGCCCAACCCTTAGTTGGAGAAATGGAGATGCACAGTGTTGCCAACTTAGCAACACTGCAGACCCCTTTAACGACCTTTTTCCCTTCAAAAAAGCGCCCAGACCTAGTTTCTGAGAATCACCGGTACTGCCGCACGATCGCAAGGTCTTGCTCTCCCAGCGCACGCGCACACACCTCTCTCTCTCTCTCTCTCTCTGCATCTGCTCTGTTCAGCGCGCGCACACCTATCTGTCTTTCTCTCTCTCTCGCTCTCTGCGTCTGCTCAGTTTCTGTACAGCGCGCGGCAGAGAGAGGAGCAGCGCTTTAATTCAGTTAAACACAGATATTATGTTGCTTCTCTAATTTTACATGCAAGTATAGCCGAAATCACAGCACAGCTTTTGTCTTTATCTTATGTGTATTTGATTTCATCAGACGACGGCTCGATTATCATGATTTTTTGTGCAGATTAACATCTTGGAAGGGAGAGCTGGTTATGTAGTCTTAATGAGTCGTGTTTCAGTCACTATTTCATATTCATTCCGTTGTCTGACAACAGAAACAGTAAAATATACCAGTTTTATTGAGAATTTAGCTTCATCAAAATACAGTATGTGGGCAAAGATAGGGAAACAAATGTAATAATAAATAATAAATGTACATTTTGCATTTTCAGAAGAAGAGCTGCCCTGTGTGCAAAAATGTAAACATGTTTGTGTAAGTAAATTGCTCAGTGCAAAGAAAGAGAAGTAATGGGAACCTGGAATTTATTTGTTCATGTCTAATAGACATGAACAAGTTCTTTGAAAAACATCTATGACCTTTGAAACATGTCAACTCTTCATGCTTTATGTTGATTATGGTTTCAATAATAATAAACATACACTATATTGCCAAAAGTATTGGGTCGCCCCCTTCTAATGAACAGGTTTGACTACTTTAGTAATTTATATGAGTACAAATCTTAATGTTAAAGCATATAATGATATTCTAGGAAAATGTGTGCTTCTAATATTATAGCAACAGTTTGGACAGGACCCTTTTCTATTTTAACATGACAATGCCTCTGTGTATAAGGCAAGGTTCAAAAAGAAAATTATTGATTCAGTCAGTGTGGAAGAACTTGACTGGTCTGCATAAAACCAAGTCCTAATCCCAGTTTAACACCTCTGGTGTGACTGTAAATGCAGACCTTGAGCCAAAAACTCAACACCTAACACCAATGACTTGTTCAGTATTTGCAAATATAAAAGTTACATAAAATCTCACACTTTTGCTATACTAAAGCCTGAAATGGATTTTTTTGTGACAGCAACCTTATCATTTTTTATCAAAGAAGTGGGTTAACTTCAGAATTTGAACTAAAATCAGTATTCTTATGATTGCTCTGAACATTTCAGACTGAGTTCAACAAACGTTAAATTACTTTTTCATAAACTTATTAAAATAATTAATAAAAATGTAGGTGTGACGGGGTTGAGACTAGGGTAACAGAGTTGAAGATGGTAACGGGGTTGAAGAGACAAATACAGCTTAACATATAAATAGTTGTTTTTTACTCAAATTCACTGTAAGATTTTCTATAAACACTGTATTTCACTATGTGACCAAGAAAGACAACAGATATAAATTGCAATTGAACTGAGTTTTATTAACCCGTCTGCAGGAAAAACAACAATAACATAGTATACATTAGAAGATTATAAACTGACTGAATAGGTAATCAAAATTAAACATATAACTTGTGTGGCATTCAATATCTGGCCCACACCTCTTTCAAGATCTCCACATCGAGAAGCACATGAAGCACACAGGCTCTGGTTTTCCACCAACATACAACACCCCTGTACAGTGCATCCGGAACGTATTCACAGTAGAGATCTTCACGGGTCCACTTGGATCCGAAAACCCAAGACCCGACCCGAGACCCGAGCGGGTTCGGGTCCAAAACTTCTACGAGTGCCTCGGACACGGGTCAGGTTCAGTATTAGCAGGCTCGGGTCTCGGGTAATTAAAATAAATGTGCTTTTCCCAAATGGACCCGATAAGACCCGAATTCTTTTAAACTTTCCCGGATGCGTAGCCTACTTGTGCGTTTATGTTAAGTTCATTTTTGAGAAACGCACGTAAAAGAGGAACACGTTTGTAACCTCGGAAATCCATCTTATAGATATGAGATCCATCAGGAAATCCACTCACTTCATTACGCTGCGTGTCAATGCAAGGCTTTTATTTTTTTGTGTGAAGAAGCCCTTCACCGGAGATGAGGTAAATAACATTGCAGACAAAACTAGCAAATCCATGATTTATTAACCTATCGATTTAATTTTTTATAAAACTATCACGTTTATATTTCAAATCCACTGGTTACAATTAAAAGCCAAACTCAGAAATAACATGTATCAATCAGGCAGGAAAAAATATAAAGTTATAGGCTAATAAGTAAATAAACTGAATGAAAGTAATGGAGGAGCGGACAAATCAGCAGGACCACGGGATTTTTCCTGACCGATGCGGGGCTGCAGGCTGTGCACACGTCAATGCTGTTTACATTCGGGTCCAGTCGGGTTCGAAAATAAATGCGGTCGGGTCGGGTCGGACTCAGGTCTAATTTCATCGGGTCTGTCTCGGGTCAGGTTTATCTTTTTTATTATTATTTATGCACGTCAGGTTCGGGTAAGAAGTGATTCGGGTCGGGCACGGATTTTAGGACCTGAGAAGACCTCTAATTCACAGCGCTTCACTTTTTCCAAATTTTGTTATGTTACAACCTTGTTCCAAAATGGATTCAATTATTTTCCACAAAATTCTAAAAACAATACCCCATAATGACAATGTGAAAGAAGTTTGTTTGAAATCTTTGCTAATTTATTAAAAATAAAAAACGAAAAAAATCACATGTACATAAGTATTCACAGCCTTTGCCATGACACTCAAAATTAAGCTCAGGTGCATCCTGTTTCCACTGATCATCCTTGAGATGTTTCTACAACTTGATTGGAGTCGACCTGTGGTAAATTGAGTTGATTGGACATGATTTGGAAAGGCAAAAACCTGTCTATAAGGTCCCACAGGTAACAGTGCATGTCAGAGCACAAACCAAGCCATGAAGTCCAAGGAATTATCTGTAGACCTCCGAGACAGGATTGAATCAAGGCACAGATCTGGGGAAGGGTACAGAAAAATTTCTGCAGCATTGAAGGTTCACAGAAGCATGTAGTCTCTGTTACCCTTAATGGAAGAAGTTTGAAACAACCAGGACTCTTCCTAGAGCTGGCCTCTTGGCCAAACTGAGCAACTGATGGAGAACAGCTTTGGTTAGACTGGTGACCAAGAACCTGATCATTCTCCACCTCCAAGATTTGGAAGGCAGTCCAGATTCAGATGGGCAGTCATGGCCTAATGGATAGAGCGTCAGACTTGTAACCCGAGGAGGAATTGTAGGTGAATAAAGAGCGTTCTCTCCACCTTCAATACCACGACTGAGGTGAGACCCTTGAGCAAGGCACCGAACCCCCAACTGCTCCCCGGGCGCCGCAGCATTGGCTGCCCACTGCATTGGCTGTGTGTGTTCACTTGGATGGGTTAAATGCAGAGCACAAATTCCAAGTATGGATCACCATACTTGGCCACACATCACTTCAAAAAAATATGTGGAAATAGGAGAAACCTACAGAAGGACAATCATCACTGCAACACTCCACCGATCTGGGCTTTATGACAATGTGGCAGGACTCAATCATCTCCTCAGTGAAGACGCATGAAAACACACCTGGCATTTGCAAAAAAAGTACCTAAAGAAACCTCAGGCAAGATTTTCTGGTCTGATAAACCTCAATTTCAAGCATCATGTTTTAAGGAAACCAGCTCTGCTCATCACCTGCAAAGTACCATCCCAAAAGTAAAGTGTGCTGGAAACAGCCTCATGCTGTGGGGCTGCTTTTCAGCGACCGGGACTGAGGGACTCTTCAGAGAAGAAAAAAAGCTCAGTGCACCAAAATACTGAGATAGCATTAAATTAATTGATTGGGATAGCATTAATGATAATGATTCAGAATCTCAGACTGGGCAGAAGGTTCACTTTCCAACAGGACAACAACCCTAAGCACACAGCCAAGATAACAAAGGAGTGACTACGGGACAACTCTGTGAATGTCCTAAAGTGGCCCAGCCAGAGCCCAGACTTGAACCTGACTGAACAACTCTGGAGAGATCTGAAAACCGATGCTCCCCATCCAACCTGATGAACCAGCAACCTTCTGCTTACCAGTTCAGTGCTTTTGCCCACTACACCACAAAATGAATGAAGCGATATAATTGTTTCATTTACTTATGCATTAATTCATTACTTGACTGGAAATTGAGATGTATTCACCTTGGCTGCATTTGTCTGGTCTGCAGTCATGCATAACTATGGCATATGAACAAATTACATTTTGCTTGTTTTACAAAAAAATTAAATATATATACAGTATATATATATATATATATATATATTTTTTTAATATTATTATTTATTAAATATTTTAATATTATTAATGATATTAATATAATTATTGGTCAGCATTTATCGTTATTATTGTTCAGAAGTGTTGGGGTGGGCTAGCAATGCATTCTGGGTTAATCTTAATTTCTTAGTAGTAATACTTACATTGTTCCAGTATAAAATCAACAGTCTTCTCCAAAGGCAAGATCTTCAAGCAGCTGATCGACGTCTCCTTTGTGCAAACATTGCAAATGCTGAGGAAAACTACTAGGTAGGGTTGTCGAGGTAGTGAAGATGTGTAATGTCTGTTTTGGGTTTTTGTTAATGCCACGTCACACCCCACACTGGTCACTGGAACAATACTTTGACTTTACATTCCGTTTAGCTGGCTCACCATTTACTGTGGGGATTGCGGATGAGGAACCCCGTAATCCTGCAGTAGTCACCATGCCAGCTAAACTAGAGTCTACTCATGTCATGCCTGCCAAGCCAAAGCCTGTTCACGTCATGTCTGCTACGCCAAAGCATGCTAACGTCACGCCTGCTGCTCCAAGGCCTGCTAACGTCATGTCTGCTGCTCCAAGGCCTGCTATCATCACACCTGCTACTCCAAGGCCTGCTATCGTCACACCTGCTGCTCCAAGGCCTGCTATCGTCACGCCTGCTGCTCCAAGGCCTGCTAACATCACACCTGCTATTGTCACGCCTGCTACTCCAAGGCCTACTCACATCATACCTGCTACTCCAGGACCTGCTCACATCATGCCAGTTAAGTTAAAGTTTACGCATGTCATATCTACCAAGTCACAGCCTAATCACATCATGTCTGCTAACGTCATGTCTGCTACCCCAGTTCCTGATCACATTATGCCTGCCAAGCCAGAGTCTGCTCACATCATGCCGGCCAAGTCATGAGTCTCAACACAAGATGGCCGCCATGCCTGATTCCCCGGCCAAGATGGCCGCCACGCCTGAGCCATTCCGGTGTGAGGAAAATGGTCGGACCACGCGGCCATTTTCCTCACACCGGAATATAAACAAAGGATCGTTCAGGAATCCCCGGGGGAGAGGGAAGTGACGCGCTGGTCCTCCCACTCTGAAGCTATGCTACAGGCGTCTCTTGATGACGTCGACTGGGACATGTTCCGGGCGAGTTCAGCTGACGTCAGCGAGTTCATGGATGTAGCATTAAGCTTTGTTTACATGCTAACTGACCAAGCCACTGAAACGGTAACAATAAGGACATTCTCTAATCAGAAACCGTGGGTGGACAGAACAATCCGTGCTGCGGTTAACCAACGCACTGCCGCATACAACGCTGGTCTTCTGTCAGGAAACATGAGCGATTACAAAGCATCATGTTATGCTCTCCGACGGGCAGTTAGAGCTGCTAAACTCCGATACAGAGAGAGAATTGAGTCACATTTTCAGCTCAATGACTCTCGACGCATGTGGCAGGGACTGAAGACCATCTGTTCCTCTGGAAATAACCTCTCCGCCGAGGTGAGTGCAGATCCATTGCTGGCCGAAGAGCTAAACACCTTCTACGGCCGCTTCGAATGCAACGGCAGCGCGACTCTGCCGATCAGCGCGTCAGGAAGCAGCAGACAGAGCAGCGATGTTGATCACGTTATCACCGTGTCGGAGGACGAGGTTCGGAGAGAATTAAGGAGAGTAAACATCAGGAAAGCCGCCGGACCTGATGGGATTACCGGCCGCGTTCTGAGATCATGCGCCGATCAGCTTGCTGGTTTGTTTACTTCCATCTTTAATGAGTCCCTTGCTACCTCTGTGATTCCCACCTCATTTAAGAAATCTGTCATCATCCCTGTGCCTAAGAACAGCAAACCCTCTTGCCTGAATGACTATCGCCCAGTTGCCCTCACATCAACAGTCATGAAGGTTTTTGAGAGACTTTTAAAGAAACACATATGCTCCTCCATCCCCGCTACCTTGGACCCTCTTCAGTTTGCCTATCGCCCAAATAGGTCTACTGATGATGCCATCTCTCAGGTACTGCACTCCTCCCTCACACATATGACAGCAAAAATGGCAACTATGTCAGACTGCTATTCATTGACTATAGCTCAGCTTTCAATACTATAGTCCCCACCAAGCTAGCTGTCAAACTCTCAGACCTCGGCCTAAACACTACACTCTGTGACTGGATCCAAGACTTCCTCACCGGCAGACCACAAGTGGTGAAACTGGGCCAGTTCACCTCCAACTCCATCACCCTGAATGTAGGAGCCCCGCAGGGCTGCGTTTTGAGTCCCCTGCTCTACTCTCTCTACACACACGACTGTGTGTCCTCTCACAGCTCCACTTCTATTGTTAAATTTGCTGATGATACTGTGGTTCTGGGCCTCATTTCCAACAATGATGAGACCGCATACTTGGGTGAGGTAGAGAGACTAACATCATGGTGCCAGGACAACTGTCTCTCTCTGAACGTGAGCAAAACTAAAGAGCTGATTGTAGACTTCAGGAAGAGACAGCAGCGGCCCTACACTCCTCTTATGATCAGCGGGACCCTGTGGAGAGGGTGAGCAGCTTCAAGTACCTCGGTGTAAACATCTCCGAGTACCTGACTTGGACTGCACACATTCAAACACAGGTCAAGAAAGCCAGGCAAAGACTGTACCATCTGCGACAGCTGAGGAAATTCAGGGTCTCACCAGCAATCCTGAAAACTTTCTATTCAGGGGTCATAGAAATTGTATTGACTCAGTGCATTTCAGTGTGGTACAGTAACGCCACAAAACAGGACTGCAAAGCTCTGCAGAGAGTCGTGCGCTTAGCTGAGCGCATCTCTGGGTCTGCCCTCCCCTCTCTGCAGGACATCTACCTCAAACGCTGCAAAAGCAGAGCTGTAAAAATAATCAAGGACTCAAATCACCCCGGTAACCATCTTTTCATCTCACTGCCATCTGGCAAGCGCTTCAGAAGCGTGATGGCAAAAACTGAGAGACTGAGGAGGAGCTTCTACCCTCAGGCCATCAGGCTCATTAACTCAGTCTCATAACATCTACAGGACTCAATTTAATTAACTGTAACACCCATCATTCTCCATCATCCACATTGCTGCTATGTGTACATACCCGGTACAACCTGTTTGAACATTCCTTTTGCACATCCCTCTTGCACATCCCTGGTTATATTAATATTTATTAAATCCACAGTAGACTATATTGCACATTTTAGTTCATTGCACATTTTACTCCTTATTTTATTTTATTGTTTTTACTTATTCTTTTATCTTATTCCTACCTATATTTAAATATATGCTCCTGTGTTATGTATCATCTTATCTTTTATTTTATTTTTTTGCACTGTCCATTGAGCGGACCCGTCCTGACCTACATTTCACTACTGATTATACCCTGTATGACTGTGTATGTGACAAATAAACAAGAACCTTGAGCCTACGCCACGCCTGAGCCTCGCCATGTCACGGCTGTCAACAAAGTTTCCCCTAAGGATGTTTTTTTGGGGGGTGGGGGGCTATAGTACTCAAGATCCTGCGGATGCGGAGCTTGGGCCAGGACTGATTGCCAGTGTGATGGACCCTCCACTGATGTCGGTGCGAGCAGCTGGCATTCCCCCGGCCTCAGCACTGGCTGTCCCCTGACCTCAGTGCTTCCTGTTATGGCGGTCGCCATTTTGAGCGTGTGGGCTGCACACTGCACTCTTGCGGCCTCTCCTGTCCACGAAACTGCCTCAGAGGCCTCTCCTGTCCACAAGTCTGCTCCTGAGGCCTCTCCTGTCCACGAGTCTGCTCCTGAGGCCTCTCCTGCCCACGAGTTTGCTCCTGAGGCCTCTCCTGTCCACGAGTCTGCTCCAGAGGCCTCTCCTGTCCTAGAATCTGCTCCAGAGGTCTCTCCTGTCCATGAATCTGCTCCAGTGCCTCCAGAGGTGGCGGCTTCTACTGCAGAACCTCCAGAGGAGACGGCGTCCAATGCAGAACCACCAGAGGTGGTGGCTTCCGCTGCAGAACCTCCCGAGGTGGTGGTGCCCACTTTTTAACTCAATGACTGTCATGTCACGGCCACGGAGGCCGTTCATGAACTCACTGTCTGTCCTGTCATGGCCACGAAGGCCGTTCATGAACTCACTGCCTGTCCTGTCATGGCCACGAAGGCCGTTCATGAACTCACTGCCTGTCCTGTCACGGCCACGGAGGCTGTTCATGAACTCACTGCCTGCCCAACATGGCCATGGAGGCCGTTCATGAACACACTGCCTGTCCTGTCACGGCCCCGGTACCTGTACGTACTCTTTTAGCGCTCATTAAGTATAGTTAATTTTTTTGTTATCAACAATTTTTTATTTTTTTCACACACAACACAACATAATATCCAAAATACAACAACACAAAACAACAGACACATACTCAACATCTCAAGGTTCAATCAAAAGGGATGGGGAGAGGGAAGGACAACAAGAACACAAAAGTTTCTCCTTTATATAATCACGTATATTCAACAAAAAACACTGCCAAGCATCCATGGTCGAGGGCCTGGCCCCACCAACTCGCGCCATTGTACATTCACATGACACAATTTGCAGGAGGCTACGGATCCAATATGTTTTTCTACACGTGTGGTGTAAACCAGTTTTGTATTATTGTCTTCTTCACAGCTGTAAAACCAGCAAACAACATTCTCTTTTGCATTGAACTAATACAGAGACCAGAATCATCATTAAGACGACACAAACTTGGGTTAACAGACCAATCAATTCGCAGTAATGATGACAAAACCAGGTTTACATGTGTCCATAGACTGATGACGACAGGACATTCCCAAAACATATGCAGAAAAGTGCCCGATGATGTAGTGTTACATATATGGCAGTTCAGATTTGACTGCAGTTTCATTTTAAATCTTTTGTAAGGTGTTATGTATGCTCTGTGAATGACTTTGAAGTGAATAAGACGATGAGCCAGATTTTTAGATGTTAGGCTGAGATTAGACCACACTCTCTCCCAGTCGACAGATAAATTAAGGTCAGATAATTCCCTATTCCAAATAGTTTTAATAGAAAGAGGTTTTGTAATACAATCAATAATTTTATTATATATTAAGGAAACAGATGGCCGACCAGCAGATGGTGCAATCCAGTCCCGCATAGGATGAGAGGAAATGGAAGAAGACCAAGGAACGCCATACGCTTTGAGAGCAGAACGTAATTGAAGAAAAACAAAATATGCAGATGCTGGTAGACAAAATTTGGCTCTCAATGTCTGAAATGAACAGAGGCCCTGGTTATCATATACTGTATATCACCACACGTGTTTACACCTAAAGAGGACCAAGAGGGTTGGACAAATGGACGATTTCCACATACAAAATTAAAATTGTGCCATAAAGGTGTACTGTTACAGAATTTGAAGGGTCCACCTATCCGACGTTCAACCGTGTTCCAGATTTTAATAGAGTTAGCCACAACCGGACCAAATTTATAATTATCCCCTTTTTTTCCTGTGCCAGTAAATAAAATATCTTGAAGTCTAGTTGGTTTAACCTTGTCAGCTTCAATCACCCTCCATGAAACCGTAGATTGAGGATCAACCCAATTATGAAGAGCCTTAAGCTGGAACGACCAATAATATAATTCAAAATTTGGTACAGCCAGTCCTCCTGCGCTATTAGGATGTTGTAATGTGGTAAGTTTAATTCCGGGACATTTATCATTCCAGATAAACTTAGAAATTATGGAGTTGATCTCCTTAAAGTAACCTGGAGGGGGAGAAAGTGGTAGCATAGAGAAAAAAAAAATTTAATCGAGGTAACAAATTCATCTTAACAGTGGAGATTCTTCCTTGGAGAGAGACTTTAAGATTCTTCCATCTTTGAATGTCATTTTTGACCTTAACTAAAATGTTATTAAAATTGTCTCTGGCAATCTTATGAATGTTTTTATATATGGTAATGCCCAAATAGATGAAAGATTCCTTAATAGGGATAAATGAGGGAATAGAAAAATTAACCTTAACATTGTTAATTGGCATTAAAGCAGATTTACTCCAATTTATTTTATATCCTGATAGGCTACTAAAATGATCAAATTCCTTAATTACACTAGAGACTGAAACATCAAAGTGGTCTAAATATAGAATAATATCATCAGCGTATAATGAAATACTATGATTATGGTCATGAATCTTAATCGATACTTCAGATTTCCTGATGGCTTGTGCTAAGGGTTCAAGAGATAGACAAAACAATAAGGGGGAAAGTGGACTCCCCTGTCTCGTTCCCCGCTGTAAAGGGAATGAGGGGGAAATAATATTACCAGTTATGACTGATGCTGCAGGTGAGTGGTATAATGTCTTAATCATAGAAACGAAGTGTTCACTGAAGCCGAAACATTGCAGAACTGCCCACATATAATTCCACTCTAGCCTGTCAAAGGCTTTTTCTGCATCAAGTGAAAAGACCGCACAAGGTGATGGGTGGGAGTCCGCAAAGTCAAGAATATGAAGGAGTCGACGCATATTGTCAGATGCATTGCACCCCTTGATGAAACCAGTTTGGTCCTCCTTGATCAGACTGTGAATTACCTTCTCCATACGAGAAGCAAAAACTTTAGCATATATTTTTAGATCACATGGGATAAGCGAAATCGGTCTGTAGCTGGAACAATCTAATGGATCTTTCCCTTTTTTAAGAAGTAATGAAATCAGTGATGTTTTTTGATCTCTATGAAATACCCCATGTTCAATTGCAAAATTAAATGAGTTAAGCATAAGTATCCCTACCAAATCCCAAATTTCTAAATATAATTCAGGGGGAGACCATCTAGACCTGGCGATTTGCCCTTTTGAAGGCTTTTTAGAGAGACGTGAAGTTCCTCCAAACTTAATGGGGCCTCCAAAGATTCTAATTGGTTCATCAAAATCTGTTTCGGCTTTATACAGATTTGTGTAAAAACCTTTAAATATGTCATTAATTGCCACAGGGTTCGTGGTGACCTGATCATCTGATGATTTTATTGCGCTAATATATGCCTTAGACTCGCATTCTTTCAACCTAAGGGCCAATAAATGACTAGGTCTCTCTGATTCAAAATGATATTTTTGTCTAGTCCTATGTAAAATAAATTCTGCCTTTGAGTGTGAAAGTAAATCATATTCTTCTTTTAAAGAGGACAGCTGTGTAGCCTGTTGCTCAGTAAAATGTTGTTTTTGTAGGTTTTGTAATGATTGGATTTTATTTTCTAATTGTGTAAACTGGTGAGTTTTTGCTTTGGCGAGAGTAGAAGAGAAAGATATACAGAAACCTCGTATAGCACACTTAGTCGTTTCCCACAGTATTTGAGGATCCACATCAGAGGGCATATTAATTTCAAGAAATTCCTTAATATATTCTTTTAGAGAGGTAATAAAAGTCTGATTACTTAATAATGATATGTTAAAGCGCCATCTAGGGGACTTGGCTTTGACATCGGAAAGAGGAACACTGCACAACATAGCAGAATGATCAGATAATAAAATTGGTAATATAGATATAGAGGAATTAGATGAAATTAAAGATGGGCTGAGAAATATGTAGTCTATCCTAGAGAAAGTCTTGTGTCTATTAGAAAAAAAGTGAAGTCCTTAGCTTTAGTATTCTGAATTCTCCATAAATCGATTAAGTTGAGCTCAGTGATAAATTTATTCAATAATTTAGAGGATGGATTGGCTGTTGTATCAGATTGAGACTTATCTAAAGCAGGATTTATGACAGCATTAAAATCACCACCCACCACTAGAGGGCAATCAATCTCTTCAAGTAAAGTTTTGGAAATCTGTGTAAGGAATGCACTGTCTGTCTCATTCGGACCATAAATAGAGACCAATGCTAACCTATTATTATATATTTTGCATCGGATCACTACCAAGGTGTTCAATTGTTAAATTTAACTTCCTGTTAACAAGGATAAGCACCCCCTTAGTTTTATTTTGAGCACAGGAAAAAGCTATTAATTTGTAATACTTATTCTGGAAACGTGCCACGTCAGATTGTTTTAAATGTGTCTCTTGTATTAAGGCACAGGAGATAGATTTACGGTGTAAATATTCTAATACACGGGTTCTTTTAACAGCAGAATTTAAACCATTCACATTCAGTGATAAAATATTTAAAGTATGCATTGAATATTCATAATCCCAAGATTGTACTCAATAAATGCAAAAAAAAACAAAAAAAAAACAGAAGCACTTCCACTCCGTAAATAACACGTAAACACTGATGTGCATTTTAGATACCAAACCTCCTATATGAAAAATCCCTTTAGAAATAAGGTAAAATAGATAAAAGTATAAATGTCTGCTAACATAAAAATGTGAACAACCGACAACCATAAACAAAGAACAACTCAGACCGCACATTACCGAGAACATAGGTCTGACTGAGCAACAAAAAATAGTGATGGTTCGTGACCGATCCACTCCAACGCAAGACATGTCTCCCGAAAGGCTCACACAGCCAAAAAAAAATTTTTTTTTTTATTAATTAAACCTACTCTCCATTAGTCCCCTCCAAAACAGAAAAATGGAATGTCAGTCTTACCAGCAAAGAGATCGTTGTACCGGATAAATAAGGACAATATCCCAGTATAAGAGAAGAAAATGCAAACAATAGGTTTAGCAAGCATCCATGTTCATCCTGCTATCATCCCCTTCTGGGCAGCTAGGGCCAAGTCCATCCCGGCCGTCACGCCCCTCCCGTCGAACTGGAGAAACAGCGGTCGCTGCTCCCCCATCGTCCCCCCGCAGAGCTGCGGCATACGACTTCTGCCGAGACATGGAACTGATAAAATCCTCCGCTTTCTGAGGGGAATCGTAGCTTCTCTGTTCCCCTTTGTGCCGTAGCTTAATCACCGCTGGATAGATGAGGAAGGGCTGGAGACCAAGTGCTGTCATCTTCTTCAAAACCGGACCAAATGCCTTTCTCCTGATCGCTGTAGCCGGACTAAAGTCAGGAAAAAACAGCAGTGTGACATTGTTCTGTGCGCACTTCACCGGATACGCCTGCCGAGCACCTTTCAGGATATCTGATCTGTCATGCCATCTCAGTACACGGAAGATGAGAGTGCGCGGCCGATCGGAGCCCCTCCCTCCGTCATACACGCGATGCGCCCGATCAATCTCAATGTCACGGCCCCTCAAGGAAGGAATCCACTTGGAAAGATTAGCTCGGAGGAAACTAGCTGCATCTGGACCTTCCATCCCTTCTGGGAGTCCCACCAGTCTAACATTATTCCGCCTGCACCTGTCCTCCATATCTGTCATCTTCTCGGTGAGTCGCTCCAGCTGATCCTTTAAGTCCGTGACTGTTCTCTTATCTTCCCGCGCCGCTGCCCGAACAGAATCAACGCGGTCACGTGTCTGCTTCGTCTTGGTAACTATGGCCTCAAACTCCTCTCTTAGCTCTTTAACAGACTTATTGGTCGCTAGTATGTCCTCACGCAGTTCGCGCAATGCTGGAATCAGCACAGAGTCCATCGCATCTCTTACTGCCGAGTTCACAACCGAATTCAAAGTGCTTTGGTGTTCTTTAAATGCTAGTTCAATGCGGCTAGCAATAGCACTGTCCAGCTCTTCACTGGAGATGGCTGAATCTCTGATTTTTTTCTTCATTGGCGATTGCTCAATCTCCCTTTTCCGATCTCCTTTGTCTGCCTTAGCACTCATGATGGGTCTAATGCAGAGTGGTTCAAATTTCACTGACAGGATCGCAAAATATTTGGCAAAGTGAGCGGAGCGAAAAACTAAGCCTGCATCACCGTCGAGGGGTCACGTGATCCTCCAGAATTCTGAGGTTTTCACGTTTTCACTGCTCCAGTCCTTCACTGAAACACATAACACGTTATACGTAATGTTACGATGTAAATCTAGAACGTTTTAATGCAACATCACATAAATAATGATACAATTAAAAGAAAGAAAGAGAAAAAAAAAATTGTTTTTTATTTTGAGAATAAAGTCGAAATACTACGAGAATAAAGTCAAAATATTACGAGAATAACAGAGAACTAAATGCAAATACTTTGTTTCTAAACACTTTAATTACTGATTTTTTTTTTTTTAAATGTTAAGAATGTTAAGGAAATTATTTAATTTTAGTATAAATCATGGTCGCACCACATGACATTTTTTAAGGCTACGGCCAATTCATCTAGATGAAAAAACACTAAAATCACTTAATTTTAAATTTTAATATGAATTTGTGTGTGCACAACATTCTTAATGTTTGAACAATTACAGTAAATATTGTAATTTTTTTGTATTTTAAAATTGGCCTGTCGAAAATCCTTATACGTCAATGACCCATATATAAATTTATACTCTAAAATAAAAAGACATCTTTTAAATGTGTAGCACAGTAATGGAGGCAGCTACATATGTTAGATAGGACAGGAAAATAAAGGCTATTAATAATCTTTCGTTGTGCAAAAGTATTATAATATGAAAGGCTCTAAATATAGAGTGGCACATAGCAACAGCGTGCAGCACTCCGCACAGAAAAGTTCAAGGTATTGATGCGTAGTGTATTAAATCTGTGTGATAGTTTATTAAACCTTTACTTTTAACAGTAACAAATGAACTAATTTAAGTTACTGTGTGCATAAAGAGCAATTCATAGTGCTCTCTACTCCAGTGTTGTGATCTAACAGACATCCGGTAGAAAGTAGAAACAGCACGAAACTCCAGCAAGATAAAGTCCTTTTATGTAAAACCATTGATCTTTATAATAATAGACAGCGCTGGGTAGTAACTGATTACATGTAATCTGGATTATGTAATCAGATCCCAAAAATGAAGTACTTATTACTAATTGTTAGCTTGGATTTACACAAATCATTTCAGGTTTATCTTCTGAACCTCTTTTACTTGATATATACGCATGAAGTGCTCCTAAGATTTTAAAATCAACATTTTAATAATTAAGTATCGCATTTGCATGTTCACGGTTCTCTGGTCACACGACATGCAGGTGAACAAATAAATTATTTCTTTTTTTGTTTTATTTCGACTGATGTAATTTTAAAGTGATTTACTTTAATTTTACAATATTATGATTTAATTAAATATTAGCTTTCCATTAGTTCCAAAACCATTTGGGAAACCTTGACATAATGTAATGTGTAATGCTTTTCATGTTAATTACAATGAATGGAATATATTTTCTTACTCTTTGTATTTTTATATCAATATGGTACAAGATTATCCAAGTTAAATCAATGAGATAAACGAGTAGGTAAGTAATCTACAAGTAATCAAAAAGTAGTCAGAATATATTACCTAAAACTATAATTTTGGTCATGTAATTTGGAATCAGTAATGGACTACAATTTGTAAGTAATCTCCCCAGCTCTGATAATAGGAAGACTGAATCATCTTGGAGAGAGTTTCATCCTCTTGACTGTCGTAACCGAACGTGACACACAGTTTGAATGCTGAACGGAGGATGACAGACAGCTGCAGCAGAGAGAAGAGTTTACATCAACTTGAATTTAATGACTTAAATCCATCCGTATATCACATTAAACTACAGTTCAGAACACTTGTTATTTTATGTACCAATGTAATGCTTTATCGGTTATAACCAGGGGCGGATTAAGGTGGTCAGGGGCCCCTAGGCTGCTCTTTGTGTGAGGCCCCCCTTGATCAGTATGCTTTACTGGAGAAATGTATTTAGTGCCATACATGGTCCACAGGCAAATACAGTACATTTACACTTACATTTTATTCATTTATCCAAAGCAACTTACAAAAGAGGACAATGGAAGCAATCAAAATCAACAAAAGAGCAATGATATGCAAGTGCTATAACAAGTCTCAGTTAGCTTAACAGTACATGCAGCAATTTTTTTTTTTTTTTTTTTTAATTATATAATAAATAAAAAGAAAACATATAGAATAGAAAAGAATAGAGAAAGCTGGTGTTAGATGCATTTTTTGCTTTTGTTAATTGTATAATAAATAAAAAGAAAACAAATAGAATACAAAAAGATTAGAAAAGCCAGTGTTAGTAGTTTTTTATATATTAGATTTTTTTTTAATTAGAATTATGAACTTCTAGAACTTCTGACCTCCTAACTGAAGTCATTTTCACAAATTGAACATAGAAATAAAAAACAGTATAAAAATAAACAACAGTTCTTTCTTAGTCTTATTAAGTGCAAACAATAAGTGCAGCCATAATCAAAGCAGGCTACTCTCTCAATATTAAAAAGTGCAAATAGAGACCAAATTTTTCAAGCATGATACAGTATACAACTGTAACAAGAGTTATATACAACAATACACCCTATTATAGACTACAAACTAATAACAGCCTAGATGTGTTATGTAGCCTAATTTGCACTCATTAAAGTCGCTCTTAAAACGCGGGGGATTAAAATCGCTTTTGAATGCGCGTGTTCGTGGTTTACTTTCGGTTTCGATTTAACGATCGCGCGAGCTCTGGTGCTGAGCGTGAATTCAACAATACAAGACATTACTTTTATCAGACGCTCTGAACGAATCCTCCTTTAATGTTTCAATGGCCAATGAGGGTCTTTTTTGATCGCGCTTTAAAATAATAATTAAAAAAAAATAGTCTGGCCTATCCGACGGCCCTAGGCTGCAGCCAAGCCTGTGCGTTAACCCGCGCCTGCTTATAACCATAAACTACTGTTCCCAGACAGTTACAGGATGAATTTGTGTTACAGAATGTTACTTTACGATGTAATTTTCCATAATCATGAGCCACTACTAGCAGAAGCATGTTATCAAGTTCATAAACTGACTGCTAATAAAGTTTAGCTGTTTAGACGTAAACAACAGCAAGTTGACACACAGAAACACAAACAGCGTAACTAAAGAGATATAGTGATATGATGCTGGAGTCAGATCCACTCTGACGGAGTTTTTGTCGAGTTTTGCTGGATTTGTTTTTGTTCTGTTATCAGTTCTAGCTCGCGCTGCGCGGAAGCCCAAGATCAAACGTCTTCAGTGTGTTGTTGTGTTAATGTTCACCGGAAGGAGGCCTCAGATCTGCCCTCAAACTCAGGCTGTGTTCGAAATGGCATACTTACTTACTGCTTACTGCCCAGTACACAGTGCATACTGCCTACTATTTTTTTTAAAGAATAGTGTGTGAAACAGTATACAATAAGCAACAAATGTTTCAGAGTAGTATGCTTAATTGTCACATGACAAACACAAACATTAATTCAGCACAGCTGTGAAGGTTGTTACCTTAAAAACAAATGTGCTAACTATTCTTTTACAAAGGCTTGTTAATAAGGCTTTATATTAGTAAACAATGTTATATTGCCCAATTAAACTAATTTCATAACTGAAGAACTTTACATGGGCTATTGGACTGAACTGAATGAACTGTCTTTAAATGAACAATTATATTTTTAGCAGTTACACTAATTGGAAAGAGTGATATATTGTAGTTACACTAAGTGCAAATAATGATAAATTCTGTTTACACTAAAATTGCAGCATTTTCTTTAGCAACAGGTGTGTAAATAGTAGTTAGGTGGCAGATATTTATACTTCAGTACTGTAGTACATTATAAAACAGTATGCAATAACATATTGAGTGTAAATTATCATACATTTTATTTGATGAACGCCACTTTATTGGGACAAAAACCTACCTACAGCTAAGTACACTGTATTATTAATGAGGCATTTAATCTCCACTTTTCAAATATTTACTTAATTTTTTATTGAAATTAAATGCCTTTCTAATCTGGTATGTGATGGAAAAAGGAGTTGCAGGAGTTTGACAAAAGCCAGAATCGAACTCGGATCGCACATCAACAGCACACATCTCATGTCTTTTACTCGCTGCGCCACTGATTCTATAGAAATACACGTGTCTTTTGCAGTGCTGTTTATCACAGCCAGGCATTGGTGAGCGGAGTTAATGTAAGCCTCTGCTAACAAATTGGTCTATTTCTCCTTAGAGTTAAAACATCTCGTTTCTTTTTAGAGCTGCTTGACAGCGGAATTTAATTCTGCTTGCATAACTGAAATATAAATTTTATTTATATATTATATTACTGCAATATTAATATTATTATTTAATATCTTTGAAACAACGTACAGTAGTCAACATTTGAAGTGGATCAAAACCTTTCGTCAAAGTTGCCCTAAAACCTAAAACCAAAATGCGTTCTTGTGTTAGGACAACTTTGATTAACTTTTTTGATCCACTTCAAAAGCGCTATAGAGATAAAGGTGACATCATTTGACTTGATCGGGAAAGTGCCGTAGAGATTAATGTAATTTCTGTCCTACAAATAATATTGTTTTTAGATGCACAGTGATAGTTTGTAGTTTACATGTATATGTATATACGTACATATACAAGTGTAACATTTATAATTACTAATCCCCGCCTTCAGTTCAGTCACGCGTTTGAAGATGAAACGTCACATGGAGCGTGTTGTGTTCTGGGAAACAGTATCCCACGCAGCGTCTTCAGATGCATACATCAAATTTCAGCAAATGTAGCAGGTAATCCGGGCATTCCATGCATACAGAAAATTCACATACTATTCACAGTATTCACACAGCATACTGCAGTATAGTAGGAGTTGTATGATAGTATGCCATTCCGAACACAGCTTCTGTACTGATTTCAGTGTACTTGAGTTATATTTAGCAGATTCTGGCAAAAATAGTAGGTCATCCGGGTATTCCATGCATACAGAAAATTTGCATACTATGCGCAGCATACATACTGCATGCTGCAGAAATAGTAAGAGTAGTATGATAGTATGGCATTTCGAACACAGCCAGCCTCAAACTCGTCTTCTTTTATGTTTAATGGCGGTTGGCAAACCAGCTTAAGGTGCATTTCCGCCACCTACTGGAATGGAGTGTGAGGCCTCGATGAACGAAAATATTATATACTATTTATAAAAAAATAAAAACAAACAAACAAACTAAATTCTTCTAATCAAATCAGTATCTCTCAAATATTTTAGAAGAAAATCATAAACCCTTAACTGTTTCTGTGCATTCTGAAATTCTTAACTGAAATGTCACTGATTTCCATATCTCTTAATTGTTCAACAAACTGCTTTCTTTGACTATTATATGCCTCACAATGTAAGAGCTCATGTTCAACTGTTTCTGTTATCCCACAGTAATTGCAGCAATCTGACTCACTTTTTCCTATTTTGTGTACATACCCGGTACAACCTGTTTTGCACATTCCTCTTGCACATCCCTGTTTATATTAATATTTATTAAATCCACAGTAGACTGTATTGCACATTTTATTTTATTTCATTGCACATTCTACTCCTTTTTATTTATTTATCTTACTCTTACCTATATTTATATATATTCCCTTGTGTTATGTTTCATTTTTTATTTTATTATTTTGCACTGTCCATTGAGCGGACCTGTCCTGACCTACATTTCACTACTGATTATACCCTGTATGATTGTGTATGTGACAAATAATAAAGAACTTTTGAACCTTGAACCTTGATGCAATGAATAATTAAGGTTCGAGTGTCCTATACGGATCCTGGTTATAACAGTATCTTCTCTTCAATTTCCATATACCTTTCTTTCAATCCCCACTTTATGTTGAATTCTAAATAGGTGTCTCCCTTTTGACTCTTTATTCCATACATACTTCCAACTGCTGTTTTAATAATACCTTTTACTTCTGTTTTACTTAAAGGAATTTCTATGTCAATCTCTTCTTTTCTCAATGCTGACTTAGCCAGCTTATCCACCTCCTCATTCCCTTTTACACCTACATGGGCAGGTATCCATAGAAACTCTACTCTTACTCCTGTTTGATTTACTCTATATAAATTGTGTAAAATTTCATAGAGTATATCCTGTCTAGCTGCTGATTTCCCACTATTTAAACGGTTTAATACTGAGTATGAGTCTGAACAAACTACTACACTTATATGATTAATTTCTTCCACCCACTGCATAGCCATTAGAATTGCCATCATTTCTGTTGTGAATACAGATACATCGTTAGATAACCTCTTAACAGTGCTATATTTAAAATGGGGTATATATATATATATATATATATACAGTGGGTACGGAAAGTATTCAGACCCCCTTAAATTTTTCACTCTTTGTTATATTGCAGCCATTTGCTAAAATCATTTAAGTTCATTTTTTTTCCTCATTAATGTTCACACAGCACCCCATATTGACAGAAAAACACAGAATTGTTGACATTTTTGCAGATTTATTAAAAAATAAAAACTGAAATATCACATGGTCCTAAGTATTCAGACCCTTTGCTCAGTATTTAGTAGAAGCACCCTTTTGATTTAATACAGCCATGAGTCTTTTTGGGAAAGATGCAACAAGTTTTTCACACCTGGATTTGGGGATCCTCTGCCATTCCTCCTTGCAGATCCTCTCCAGTTCTGTCAGGTTGGATGGTAAACGTTGGTGGACAGCCATTTTTAGGTCTCTCCAGAGATGCTCAATTGGGTTTAAGTCAGGGCTCTGGCTGGGCCATTCAAGAACAGTCAGGGAGTTGTTGTGAAGCCACTCCTTCGTTATTTTAGCTGTGTGCTTAGGGTCATTGTCTTGTTGGAAGGTAAACCTTCGGCCCAGTCTGAGGTCCTGAGCACTCTGGAGAAGGTTTTCGTCCAGGATATCCCTGTACTTGGCCACATTCATCTTTCCCTCGATTGCAACCAGTCATCCTGTCCCTGCAGCTGAAAAACACCCCCACAGCATGATGCTGCCACCACCATGCTTCACTGTTGGGACTGTATTGGACAGGTGATGAGCAGTGCCTGGTTTTCTCCACACATACCGCTTAGAATTAAGGCCAAAAAGTTCTATCTTGGTCTCATCAGACCAGAGAATCTTATTTGTCACCATCTTGGAGTCCTCCATGCGGGCTTTCATGTGTCTTGCACTGAGGAGAGGCTTCCGTCGGGCCACTCTGCCATAAAGCCCCGACTGGTGGAGGGCTGCAGTGATGGTTGACTTTCTACAACTTTATCCCATCTCCCGAATGCATCTCTGGAGCTCAGCCACAGTGATCTTTGGGTTCTTCTTTACCTCTCTCACCAAGGCTCTTCTCCCCCGATAGCTCAGTTTGGCCAGACGGCCAGCTCTAGGAAGGGTTCTGGTCATCCCAAACGTCTTCCATTTAAGGATTATGGAGGCCACTGTGCTCTTAGGAACCTTAAGTGCAGCAGAAATTTTTTTGTAACCTTGGCCAGATCTGTGCCTTGCCACAATTCTGTCTCTGAGCTCTTCAGGCAGTTCCTTTGACCTCATGATTCTCATTTGCTCTGACATGCACTGTGAGCTGTAAGGTCTTATATAGACAGGTGTGTGGCTTTCCTAATCAAGTCCAATATATGAGTGTCACAGCAAAAGGTCTGAATACTTAGGACCATGTGATATTTCACTTTTTCTTTTTTAATAAATCTGCAAAAATGTCAACAATTCTGTGTTTTTCTGTCAATATGGGGTGCTGTGTGTATATTAATGAGGAAAAAAAATGAACTTAAATGATTTTAGCGAATGGCTGCAATATAACAAAGAGTGAAACATTTAAGGGGGTCTGAATACTTTCCGTACCCACTGTATATATATATATATATATATATATATATATATATATATATAATATATATATATATATATATATATATATATATATATATATAAAATATATATATATATATATATATATATATATATATGGCTGCTGCTGTACACCCAGAATCAGGATTTTTTTGACCCCTCAGTATATATTTGAATACTATTGAAATAGTTTTGTTTCAAATACTGATCCACTACTATTTCTTAATCTAAAGGCAACTCCGCCATTTCCACCTGCATCGCTGAGACTGGCGATGTTCTAAATGCCCCACTTCCTATTCTTAGTGCTTGAGATTGAATACCACTTACTTTCTTTAACATAGATACTGATGCCGAACTATATACTATGCTGCCATAGTCAATCATAGGTGTAATCATTGCACAGTATACTCTTTTCAATGCCTGTCTGGTTGCACCCCAATCTACCCCTGCCAAACATCTTAAAATATGTATTCCCTTTTTACATGCATCTATTACTTTCTTAATATGTGATGCAAAAGTTAGTTTTGAGTCCATCCATACTCCAAGGAACCTAATTTCTGTTACCTGCTCTAACATTTGACCATCAATTTTTAGTTTAATATTTGATGATTTCTTCTTTTTTGAGAAACATATCACTTTAGTTTTTTCTACTGACAGTCTAAAACTCCACTTATTCACCCATTTTTCCACTTCATTAACTGCTTTCTGCATACTACTTTCCACATATACTATATTTCTTCCCCTTTTCCATAAGGCACCATCATCCGCATATAAATATTTACCAAATCCTTGTCCGATCATTGAAAATATGTAATTTATCATTATATTAAATAAAACTGGGCTACACACACTTCCTTGTGGGGTCCCATTATCTGTTGAGTAAGTCCTAGAATAACTTGTTCCAACCCTTACTTGTATGGTCCTATTAATCAAAAAATCCATAATCCAATTATACATTTTTCCTTTTATTCCCATCTTGTCCAATTTAATTAAAAGTCCCTCTTTCCACAACATATCGTATGCCTTTTCCACATCAAAAAACACACCTACTAGCACCTCCTTATTCATTATTGCCTTTCTAATTTCAGATTCTAGACATATTATTGAATCCATTGTATTACGCCCTTTTCTAAAGCCACTCTGATATGAACATATTAGATTTTTCTTTTCTATTACATAATTTAATCGGCTAATTATCATTCTCTCCATTACTTTGCATAAGTTAGATGTTAAAGAAATTGGTCTATAATTTGACGCTTTTGAATGATCCTTTCCGGGCTTTCCAATTGGAATTATAACTCTGTGTTTCCCCAACTCCCATATCTTATTAAAAAACTCAAAAATAATATTCAGAGATACATCTGAAAGATGTTTTATCATTTCATAACATATTTCGTCTTTTCCTGGCGATGTATGTTTCACCCCGTGTAACACCTGCTTTAGTTCATTCATTGTAAAATCTGTATCCAATGTGCATCCAGATGGCACTTTTCGAACCAACACATTAGGATTCTCTTTCAAAATTAGTTCCCTTTGTACTTTCATACTTTCCGATATATTATTATTACTATGAACCTTAACGAAAGCTTCTACTAACTCCTCTGCCTTTTCTTCATTAGTCATTATATATCTACCCTCGTTTGTTAAAACTGGAATACTTTAATACATTTGTTTCCCGCCCATCTTCCTAATCATATTCCACATATCACTTATATCTATATTTACACCAATTTCATCACAGAATTGTCTCCAGTAATTTCTTTTAGTTATCTTTATTACTTTTCTTACCACTGCCTGAGTTCTCTTATGATTTATAAAATCATTTTTTTAACTTTTCTTAAAGCTCTGTTTCTGGTTTTAATTACTTCACTACATTTTTCTGTCCACCATGGTACAGCCTTTTTCATTCTTACCCCTTTACCTTTCCCTATTATCTCTTGTGCTGAACTACACAGAATCATATTTATTTTATTATTAGCATCCTCTACATCTTCAAAATTACATTTTGTACTTATCATTTTACCTTCACATACATCCTTAAACTTGTCCCAATCTGCAGCTTTAAACCTCCATCCAATAATTTTTTCCTCTTGGCATACTTCAGTTTCTATTCCTATACTACATTTTATAGGATAATGATCGCTTCCCAAATTACTTTGATCTAAAACTTCCCATTCACATTGCCTGGATAAATTATTAGACACAATAGTTAAATCCAAAACTGAATTACTTCCTCTAACTAAATCTAATCTTGTTATACTCCCATTATTTAGGCACACTAGGTCACTACAATCTAAAATTTCTTCTATCACATTCCCATTTTGGTCATTATTTGCACTTCCCCACAAAGTAATATGAGCATTAAAATCACCACACCATACTATGTTAATATTACCCTCTCCTCCAATATTTTTCAGCAAATCTTTATTTAATCTTTTACACAGATTAGAAAAATTAATAAATCTTATATTCTGATTATCAGTTCTTACGTCAATTACTACTGATTCATATTCCTCATTCACTTTAACCTCCCTATATGCTACTCCTAATTTAATGAATGTTATTACTCCCCCTCCATTTCCTTCAATCCTATCTTTGCGTACTGCTTCATATCCTTGAACCACAAAATTTAAATTAGGCTTTAACCACGATTCTTGTACACATATTATTTGAGGTTTAACCTTAAAATCATCTATCCATTTTTTGAATTCTTGTCCATTTGATATTAAACTTCTTGAATTCCACTGCAAGATTAAAAATACCATTATGAACCTCCACATACTATCTGGGGGTTAGTAGCATGCATTTTCAGTTTTTCATTTATCCGTTCTACTATTATTCCTTCTACATTTAGATACTTTTCTGCCACTCTTAAGATTATTCTTGTTCTTTCAGTTCTACTCTCAGTCTGTGTCGAGCAGTTAACTACTTCTACGATGAATGTGACAAATGCCAATTTATCAGTCATGAACTTACAGTTATTTTCTTTTCCCTGATTCGGATGCTCATTTCGCCTTCTCAAGTCTGCACCTGAAAAACCTGTTTCTTCTGCTGCTTCCTTTTTTTCTCTCATCTGAACTTTCTTGATTGCCTCCGCATATGTTAATCCTTCTGTTATCTTAACATTTTGAACCTTCACCGCATTTTTCCTGATCTGACAACCTCCATACCCCGCACTATGTTCTCCCCCGCAGTTGCAGCATCTAGGTTTCACACCTTCCTCACATTTTCCGTTTTCATGATCCCCCCCACATTTGCAAACTATAGCCACATGTCCATATTTTTGACACTTAAAACACCTTAGCGGGGGTGGAATGTAAGGTCGAACTACATAGCCCATAAATCCTAAAAATACTCTTTCCGGAAATTTTTCTTCATCAAAATGTAACATTACAGAAAGACTGTCCATCCTCTCCTTGTCTTGAGTATATTTCAGCCTCCTCGCATCTATCACTTTTGCTCCTGAAATGCTTGTCTTAATCGAATCTACTGATACATTCGTTGGTATTCCAGTGATAACTCCTCTCATCCATTTCTTTTCTCCCAAAACTTGACTAGAAACCTTTTGCCCTAATATAGTCTTAATCCCTAGAGCAGCCATTTGTTGTTTACTGTCTTTGCAAAAAAATATAATTTTTCCATCTCGCAACATCTTAGCACTTACAATCTTATCATCTTATCATTTCCTTCAGTGACTTAGTCAATTTCAAAGGATTCAAATTACTTGCTTCTTCCGACATAAACTTCACCAATACCTTAA
This sequence comes from Schizothorax lantsangensis, assembly GCA_027422415.1. Lineage (NCBI taxonomy): Eukaryota > Metazoa > Chordata > Actinopteri > Cypriniformes > Cyprinidae > Schizothorax > Schizothorax lantsangensis. The sequence goes on along the minus strand of JAPDDO010000177.1, from coordinate 45,303 downwards.
ACTCATCCTTTCTTATTCTTAGCTGATGACATTCTCTCTCACTTTCTGTTCCTGATGTTTGGCTCCAATCTTTTCTTCTTTTCCACTTATCTACTAAAGTCCACTTACTACTTCTGTTCCTTTCATTTCCCCCGCCATCTATGTCCTCCAAATCCAGATCACTTCCGGACTCTACTCCACTTCTGTCCATCTTGGCCTCAGTCACAACCCAGTGTTGCCAACCGACCAGAGCCGACAGTGGATCACCTCAATGCCTTCCCGTAGAGTAGCTATTGCTAGGAGAGTGATATATGCTATACAATACTCGGCGATGACAGAGAGGAAATCCAAGGTTTATAAAGCGTGTCTGAAGAGATCAGCTGTGTAATCAGTGCAATGTGAGATTGGTGACAGCTGTGTGTGTCGTCAGTGCAATGGATGATGGGAATTGTAGTCCGTGGGTGACGTGCAACAGTTAGTGTGGTGCAAGAGTCAATGTGGTGAGTGAATGACCTATGGTGGTGAGTAAACGGAAGTTCATAGACCAGATTCGTGACATGCATAACCATACAAAAACAATGAGAATGTTTAAGTGAAAGGAACGTTGTTTTTATAATCTTAGAAAACATTGAGAGTGTTTATATAGTGAGTGAATTGAATGTTCTAATAATGTTTTGAATAACGTTCTTATAACCAAAAAATAACGTTAATACGTCTAAAATAAGAACCTTCAACAATAACGTTTTTATAATTCAATGGGAACGTTAGGGAAACGTTCTTAGAACATTAATATAATGGGGATGAAATGTTCTAATAATGTTTTAAATAAAGTTCTTAGAACATTAATACAGTGTAACAGTTCGTAGATCGGGAAGAAGGTGGCGGGAACCGGCGAACATTTAAACAAGTTTAATAACATAAACTAACACAACAGTAAAGCAGCAGCCCCTCACGGAAGACTGCCGCACACAAAACACAAACTAAAATCCAGGCCTGGTCCTCTCTCGTCTTCCACTGTCGTCGCTCCTCCTTTTATCCTTCCGGAGCTCCTCCGTGGGACTCGAGACCGGTGAGTGGCGCAGGTGTCGCTCATTATCATCAACTCCACCGGCCCCGCCCCACTCGTCACATACCCCCATCGCCCCTCGCAGGCCGGGGGGTACCCTCGAGACTGCGCTCTACTCCCCCCCCCCTCCTAGGGGGGCCCGTCAGGGCGGCCGCGGCGTACCTGGGGGTAAGGACAGACGAGGCGAGAGAAAAGGAGACGGAAGGATGAGGAGAGACAGAGACGAGAGAGGGGAGAGAGGAAAAGAAAAAAAAAATCTCGATCCGGTTCCCAGACACGCTGCCGCTCTGTCCTCAACCAGCTGAGAGGCTCTCACTCGCGGTGCCATGCGATGGTACTGGACATCTTTGGTGGACGACCTAACGCTCCTCCACCTCCTGGCGGACGGCGATGGCTCCTCCAGTCGAGGGCAGCCGGCAGCGAGTCCCCCGTTCCCTGCTCCTCCCCAGACATGGCGGATGGCAGCAGGCTCCGGCCTCCTGGCGAACGGCGCCAACTCCTCCGCTCCCTCTCGGACGGCAGCCACCCCTCCTTGACCAAGGAGCACGGCAGCGAGCCTTCCGTCCCACCTGATCTTCTATCGTTCCAGCACCACCGCCTCGGGCAGCCACTGGCGGTCTCCGCTTCTCCGTGCTGCCCGACCTCCTCAGCACCGCGATCCCCTCAGCAGCGAGGGCTTCTTCTGACAGCATGTCCCTCCTTCCTCCCGGGTTTCGGCACCAATGTAACACAGTTCGTAGATCGGGAAGAAGGAGGCGGGAACCGGCGAACATTCAAAATACTTTAATAAAATAAACAAACACAAAAGTAAAGCGGCAGCCCCTCACGGACGACTGCCGCACACAAAACACAAACTAAAAGTCCAGGCCTGGTCCTCTCTCGTCTTCCACTGTCGTCGCTCCTCCTTTTATCCTTCCGGAGCTCCTCCTTGGGGACTCGAGACCGGTGAGTGGTGCAGGTGTCGCTCATCATCATTAACTCCACCGGCCTCACTCTGCTCCCACGGCTCTCGGCCCCGCCCCACTCGTCACATACAGCAAGAGACTGAATCGTTCTAAAAACGTTTTGAATAACATTCTTATAACCAAACAAGAACGTTAATACAACATCTAAAAAAACTGGACGTTTTGAACGTTCTAAGAACATTCAAACATAACATTTTTATAACTTAATGGGAACATTAGGAAAACGTTCTTAGAACATTAATATAGTCAAGTCAAGTCAAGTCACCTTTATTTATATAGCGCTTTTAACAATACAGATTGTGTCAAAGCACTTAACAGTATCAAGTTGGAGGATAGAGTGTCAGTAATGTATAATAATAAGATTAAACACTCAATTTTCAGTTAAAGGCATTTCATTATTGAATTCGGAGATGTCATTGTCTAGCTAAGTTTAGTTTAAATAGTATCTGTGAAATCAAATTTACGATAATTGCTAGAAATTAAGTGTCCCCAACTGAGCAAGCCAGAGGCGACAGCGGCAAGGAACCAAAACTCCCTCTGAGACAGAATGGAGAAAAAAACCTCGGGAGAAACCAGGCTCAGTCGGGGGGCCAGTTCTCCTCTGGCCAGGATATTATTGTTTATTCATTGTTTACTTATTGTTTTAATTAAATTTTTAAATGTATAAATGTATTATATTTCTATTTTTATATTGTTGCAATTTCTAACAATAATAGTATTATGTAGTTAGGTATTTTATTATTACATTTTTAATTATTTGTTTTATTTTTAGCTTTATTGTATTTTAGTCGAGGTCTTCACTGGGGATATGTCTCTGGGGCTCATCGCTGACGATCAGGGCCGCAGACATCATCTCCCGGCGCCGATCTACCATCTGATCCGGACACGGACTGAGAAACAGAATAAGAAAGAAACAACTATTAGCGTAGATGCCAATCTTCTTACGATGTAACGAGTACATCGTGTGTTATGGGAAGTGTTCCCGGTTCCGGTTGATCTAATTAATGCAGCCTAACAATCCTTTAACGGATTTGAATAATAGAAGTGTAGTAGTGTGTTAGGTGTATGTCAGGTTAAAGAGATGGGTCTTTAATCTAGATTTAAACTGACAGAGTGTGTCTGCCTCCCGAACAGTGTTTGGTAGATTGTTCCAGAGTTTTGGTGCTAAAAAGGAAAACGATCTGCCGCCCGCAGTTGATTTTGATATTCTAGGTATTATCAAACGGCCAGAGTTTTGAGAACGCAGCGGCCGTGGAGGACTATAATGCGATAAGAGCTCACTCAAGTACTGAGGAGCTAAACCATTCAGGGCTTTATAAGTCATTAACAAGATTTTAAAATCTATACGATGTTTAGTAGGGAGCCAGTGCAGTGTTGACAGAACCGGGCTAATGTGGTCATACTTCCTGGTTCTAGTAAGAACTCTAGCTGCTGCATTTTGGACTAACTGTAGTTTGTTTATTAAACATGCAGAGCAACCACCCAGTAAAGCATTACAATAATCTAACCTTGAGGTCATAAACGCATGAAATAATATTTCTGCATTTGACGTTGAGAGCATAGGTCGCAGTTTGGATATGTTTTTGAGATGGAAGAACGCAGTTTTACAGATGCTAGAAACATGGCTTTCAAAAGAAAGATTGCTATCAAACAGCACACCTAGGTTCTTGACTGATGAAGAAGAAGAATTGACAGAGCAGCCGTCAAGTGTTAGACAGTGTTCTAAGTTATTACATGTGGGGTTTTTAGGTCCGATAATTAACACCTCTGTTTTTTCAGAATTTAGCAGTAGGAAATTACTCGTCATCCAGTTTTTTATATCGACTATGCATTCCGTTAGTTTCTCAATTTGATGTGTTTCACCGGGCCGTGAAGAAATATAGAGCTGAGTATCATCAGCATAACAGTGAAAGCTAACACCATGTCTCCTGATAATATCTCCCAAGGGTAACATGTAAAGCGTGAAAAGTAACGGCCCTAGTATTGAGCCTTGAGGTACTCCATACTGCACTTGTGATCGATATGATACCTCGTCATTCACTGCTACGAACTGATGGCGGTCAGATAAGTACGATTTGAACCATGCTAAGGCACTTCCACTAATGCCAACAAAGTTTTCTAGTCTATTCAAAAGAATGTTGTGATCGATAGTGTCGAACGCAGCGCTAAGATCCAGTAGAACTAATAGAGAGATACAACCACGATCAGATGATAGAAGCAGATCATTAGTAACTCTAATGAGAGCAGTCTCAGTACTATGATACGGTCTAAATCCTGACTGGAAATCCTCACAGATATCATTTTTCTCTAAGAAGGAATATAATTGTGAGGATACTACCTTTTCTAGTATCTTTGACAGAAAAGGAAGATTTGAGATCGGTCTGTAATTAACTAGATCTTTGGGGTCAAGTTGTGGTTTTTTAATGAGAGGCTTAATAACAGCCAATTTGAAGGTTTTGGGGACATATCCTAATGACAATGATGAATTAATAATAGCCAAAAGAGGATCTATGACTTCTGGAAGCAGCTCTTTTATTAGTTTAGATGGAATAGGGTCTAACATACATGTTGTTGGTTTAGATGATTTAACAATTTATACAATTCTTCCTCTCCTATAGTAGAGAATGAGTGGAATTGTTCCTCAGGGGATCTATAGTGCACTATTTGATGCGATACTGTAGCTGACGGCTGCATGGTTACAATTTGATCTCAATTTAATATACAATTTTATATAGTGGGGAATGGAATGTTTTAATAACGTTATAAATCAAGCGTAGCGTTAGTTCTGGCAGGTCATGTTAGTCAAGACTCTCAGCTGAACCCCATCTACCTATAGGAATACGGCACCTATCTAAGCATCCATATATAAGGTCGTCAGTATTATCAGCAGTTTTCGCATTGCTCAATAGCTAATTAAATGGCGAATTTGGCAGGCAAAACATCATCATCATCATCATCATCATCATCACAAGGAATGAGGATTTTAGCAAGTGGAATTCATTTCCCCAATGGACACACCTCTGATTCATTCAAGTTTGTTAACTTGAACACGTGAATTCACACATTGTTCATAAGCTGCCCGATTCGGAAGTGACTGAGTTAGCATTATTTCATGCATCGCTACATGTTCAGATGGGAACTTCATCCCCAAGAAGGATATCAAGAAATCAAGCATTCTCGCCACAGCTGCTATGTTCAATCTCTTGAACGTCTTGACAAGTTAAGTTCCTTAAGTTGCTCTCAGGTTACTGGCAACATGCGTGTTGCTATGGCTATCCGTGTTGCTTAGGCTCATTAGTTCTTCAGTTGGCAATCTGTGGTACAGTGTTACTGGCATACGCTTGTCGTTGCAATATGCTGCGCTTAAAGGGGGATACAATGCCATTTCATGCATTCTGAGTTGTTTACACTGTTAAGAGTTGGATTGTTATGCACGCGCGTACTCAGCGACCCGAGCAAGAGCGTGCTGCTCAACGCGTTTCGTTCATGGTTCGGAAGTCATCGGAAGCGCAGCAGTACTTGCTCGAGAAGAATGTCTCTAAAGATGTGTTTTTGGATGTGAGGAAAGGATAACCTTTTCAGTGTTATGTGAACAGTGGATGCGATTAGTTTTTCCGGGGCAGAAAGTTTCACAAACTTGTTTGTTTGTTCCCGTCATTTCGGTGACAAATGTTTTATAACAAGGTACATTCTGACACTGGATTTGCACATCGTTTGATACTAAAAGACAGAGCAGTCCCAGCGATAAAGATCCTCGTCATGACTTGGAGCTGCTGTAAAACTGCATCAAAGATCTGTGTTTGTAGCCAATCAGCCCGTAAGTGCTTGCGACTCTTCAGCTCCGCCCATGGCTCGCCTCCAGGAGCTCGGCTGTTTTCGGAGAGCATCGTAAGCTGTATCTTTCTTTTATAAACCTGATTAAACTGAAGACTCTTCGGAGATGTAAATTATGCAATACTACACTATAGATTCTCAAGATTAACATGAGATTGGCCGAAACTGTGTGTTATGTCCTCTTCAAGTCGCCTTTATTTTTTTAGTAGGCTACTTACAGCACAGATTTAAGCAGCAGAAAATAATGACCATGGTGCAAACGAAATCATTTCTGCTGCGGAGCAGCTCCAAGAGAAATGGTAAACGGTCGTTGTTCAGTGAAGTCATCTACTCCGAAACCTTGGCTGCTGATATGCTGCTTTTCAGCCAATGACTTTGCAGGCAGCGTTTGTTCATGAAGGTCATGAACTGTTATTGGACATGCTTTTGAGGCAGCTTAACGGTTCAATGATATAGAACGAGCTTGTTAATTACTAAGCAGTTATTTAATTTCTTAATACTGATTACTCGCTAGAAATGACTTCAGACACCATCTTTATTTTGCTCAACCACACAGGATTGTGGTTATCAAGGCAGCGAAGGATACATCTATTCTGCTTTTAATTACCGACCAAATGAAGGTATCTCAGGAGGCAGGAAGTAAGGCTAACACTGGATTTGACATGTATTGATGCCTTCTTTCCTCGAAATGTGTCTTTCGAAGGCAGCATTTTCCAGTTTCGGATGCAGCCTTCATTTCAGCGTTGATTCTGCTCCTGTATCAGACACGCTTGTTCTGTCTAGTCGTTTTGGGAACATGCTTGTTCTTAAGCTCTTGGTTGTATAGGGAACATGCTTGTTCTTAGTTATAGCTGTATTGTCGGGAACACGCTTGTACCAGAGCTATCTGTTTGTTACTGAAACATGCTTGTTCTAAAAGCTGTAGTTGTATTGGGAACATGCTTGTTCTTAAGCTGCCTGGTCGTTATTGGGAACATGCTTGTTCTTAAAGCTGTAGTTGAATTGGAAACATGTTTTTCTTAGCCTATCTGATGTTATTGAGAACATATCACTAAAGCTTTTAAGGTATTGGCAACATTCATTAGGCCATCTGTTGAAGGCAACATGCTTGTTGCTCCAGGTTATGTGGGTTTTGCAAAAATATTTGTTTTGGTCATTGGTTAAGGGCAATATTCTTGTTGCTATCAGTTGTTTTGGGGGATTTCAGCATATGGTTTTGTTTTGGGGGGTTATCGCTGCACACCCTGCTCTCATCCATGCTAGGCTGTATGGACGCACAGGGAGTTCTTGCCCAGAACAGAACCATACCGCCAATCCAAACTATATGCTAATTGTCAATCATCTTTGACGATAGTGGTCCTGACAGAAATAACGTTCTTAGAACATTAATATAACATGAGACTGAAACGTTCTAAAAAAAAGTTTTGAATTACGTTCTTATAACCAAACAAGAACGTTAATACAACATCTAAAAAACTAGACGTTTTGAACATTCTAAGAACATTCAAACATAACATTTTTATAACTTAATGGGAACGTTACGGGAACATTTTTATAACGTAAAATTGTTAGCTGGGCGCATGAGGGGAAAGGTTCTGCACTGAACGCCACGATGAGTTTAACAACACTCGCCGTGCAGATCATAGTTCATATCCGGACCCGGAGCAAGTGTGTTTCAAGTTTTTGTGAGCATTTTTCATATTTTCTCGTGCTCCAAACATAAACCAGCACCATGTACGTGCACATATCATGTCTTCTTCAAATGAAATATGCGCAAATAAAGGCACTGATACAGCGGTACATCTGATCATGATGACACGATGCATTATTGTGATACACATCAAACAATGATATAGACTGAAAATTCAAAGAAGAGTAAACAAAAAGTAACTATACCTTTATTCTTTCTGTTTTAAATATATATTAATATGCATTTGTCTGTATAATGAGCATGTTGTAGGTCTGTGTTTTATTGGTTGTTTTCTCCCCTCTTCCCAACCTCTACACTCCCACTTTTCCGCAGTTTTACATGGCCATTTCTGTAGTCTTTTTCAATGTTATTTTATTGTGCTTGCTTTTAAGTTGATGCCATATATGCTTGAATATGAAAGTACCTAAAATGCTTTAAATGATATTGATGTAGAGCTTAGACAAATGTGCATGACTTCCTTTGTTTATACTGTAGAACATGTGCAAAAAGTAAAGGTTATTGAGAGGGTACACGGGGGTGCATAGGAAGTTTAAAACCACAAACGGAGGTAAACAGACAAATCTACAGCAATCAAGGAGAAGAGTGCTAAAAGAAGATGACAGCGTAGTAGAAGACAGAAGAACATCCAGCAATTGGACATGAGTCACAGAGACTGATATTGAATTGGAGTTTCCCAAAAAGAAGTATAAAAGGTTTGAGGAGTAAACAACTCTTCAGATACTGGCTGCATTAAGCGTGGGGGACACTTGATACCCTATCGAGGGGCGCTTAACAGTATCTCCAATATTGCTGTTTAGAGTTTAAATATATAACTTGTATCTTAGCTGATTTTTATTTTGTTTTATTTTTGCATTAACTGCTTTGTATTGTAACCAATAAAATAAGAGATTTTATTGTTACGATTGCCTCCTGTGAGACTTTATTTATAACTACAAACTGAGCCTCAAATAAGAACAACCACAAGGGAGTCTTCTACGTCATTCCTGAAGGACTGCAACCTGCGAGTGCTTCATGGTTTAGGCTTTCCTGTAGCTTTCCGGCTTTCCTGTAGCTCAAATGGTAGAGCATGGCGCTAGCAACGCCAAGATCATGGGTTCGATTCCCAGGGAAAGCAAGAGCTAATAAAATGTAAAAAACTGTAACTTGAATGCAATGCAAGTCGCTTTGGATAAAAGCGTCTGCTAAATGCATAAATGTAAATGTAAATGTAGGCTAGATTTGACTATCCTTACCCTACCTGAATAATCATAGGGTTAAATGTGTAAGATAAAAGGACACACAAAATAACAATATACATATAAAAATAACTTCAAGTCAAGCTGCAATACCAAACAGGACCACACAGAGATGCCAACAGACCAATACAGCTCAAACCATCCTTTCAGAATTATTAAACAGAGCAGCACACAAATTTAAAAAGTAAATAAAAACATTCATAATTTGTCGAATGTGGTGATCTGAAGGCAGCTCAACATCACCAGTGAACAGTTCTTCTGACAGAGTGAGTGTTGATGCCCATGTGTATATAAACACCACTGACCATTGCAAACTCCTATAAAAAGACGTTTCTTCAGCGAGTGTCCATTATAAAACACTTGTCAGACATGCGACCATACTGAAATGTGTTCATGTAAAAAAAAGCTATCAAAGAGCGCACATACACAGTCTGTTTGTTTGCACATTATTAATGGACTTGTGCATCTAATATTGTATGATTGTTGTGTGCCACTGTAATCGTCTTTATCTCCATTACAATCATCATCCATCTAAACTTTCCTGGTTCCCTCTCGAGCTTCACTTGACATCGCAGAGCCTTCACTCCGTTACGGGAACTCTTTCCCTTCCAAACTTTCCTGAAGTCCTACTGGCTCACGTCAGTCCAATTGACTGGCCAATTGTCACGAAGTATGTATTGTATGCAAATATTGACAAGCTCAAGAGGCAGTATAAAATGTGATGCATGTGCCAATTGCATCAAAATCTTCTCCTTCACTTGCTTGTTTCACTTCTGACCAACCTGAAGAATGGCTTCATTTGTCAGACCTGCACAGGAAAACTCTTTGAACTGCCAGATCTGCACGAGCACTGCATTACCTGCCTGGGCTTGGCCCACGCTGAGGTGATGTTAGAGGAGTGCCGCAATGTGGCTTGTTTGGGGTGAGACCCACTGTGGCCAGCAGCGTTTCAACAGTGTGGTGCAGTCTCTAACATTGCCTCAAAATGCCCTGGTTCTGAGACAAGACTCTGAGCGAGCTAGAGAGCGGGTATTACAGCCACTATTTTGTGGTGCACAAGAGAGATGGGGAACTCGATGGAGGAAAATGGAGCGCAGCTGGGGAAAACAAAACTAGTGTTATTTCATATTGCATGGCGGGAAAGTACCCTATCCTTCAGAAAAGCATTCAAAACTGATAGATCTGATTACTTTTCATCTCTTTAGAAGAAAACAAACATAACCCCAGGTATTTATTCAATACAGTGGCTAAATTAATGAAAAATAAAGCATCAACAGGCGTTGACATTTCCAGCAGTAATGACTTTATGAACTACTTTACTCACAAGATCGATACTATTAGAGATAAAATTGTAACCATGCAGCCGTCAACTACAGTATCGCATCAGATGTGCTATGGAGTGCGCTATAGATCCCCTGAGGAACAATTCCACTCATTCTCTACTATAGGAGAGGAAGAATTGTATAAACTTGTTCATCTAAACCAACAACATGTATGTTAGACCCTATTCCATCTAAACTACTAAAAGAGGTGCTTCCAGAAGTCATAGATACGCTTTTGACTATTATTATTTTGTCATTGCCATTAGGATATGTCCCCAAAACCTTCAAACCAGCTGTTATTAACCCCTTTGCTGTCACCCCCCATTTTCGGCATGGAGACACAAATGACATACCCAAAATAAAAAGGTGCTTATGTTAATTATGTATCTAGTCTAATCTAGACTCATGTTCACAAAGCTGACACTTCAAAGTTTACTGTTCAAGAATCAGAATTACTCAGACTGTTATGATAATAAAGATATATAAGCTCAAACATGAATACAAATATATATATACTGTATATATATAAAAATAAATGTATAAATATATGTTTATACATTTATTTATAAATGTATAAACATTTATTTATAAATGTTTTACGCCCAAACGTAATGACGTCATTCGCAATGACGTAATGATAATCTGTCGTCCCGGCTGAGATGAAAATACACATTCAAATATATAAGTCAGTAATCATAACTTCAGTCGGTTAAAACATCATAATCATGATCTTTAAAGTTTACAATTAAGTTTTGCAAGCACCCAAATACAGGTACAGGCATACAAGGATTTAAGTCTTGAAGATATAGTGAATAAAGTTGTCATCAGCACTTAATAAAGCATAATCCACTTACTATACATTATCCATTGCAATTTATTTGTTATTAAATAAACTTACGTTTCGCCCTCATTCAGGTCCTCGGTTTACCCACGCCATATAGCATGAATCAGTTGTCCAAAAGAACTAGTTTGGTTCAGGCTTGCTGTGTCAGTCATAGCATGCGCGTTTGCTGAATCACGAATGCGCAGTATCATCAGCTCATCGCTTCTCAAATCGGACGTGTCCGAAAGAAACAGTCCTCGATTCAGTGTACTGGTGATCCGAAAACCGCTGCAACTGATTCTTGACTCGAGAATGAGAACCGCTCTAACCGGCTCACTGCACGCGCGTTCAGTAGCCTATATCAGCTGCTCTGCTCACGCTCATCATCAGTTCTGTTTCATACAAACTCAATTTGTGAATGTGTCATTAACTATAATTACAGCAGGTATTTCATAAATCATCCCTTATTGTTCATAAGCTGCCCGATTCGGAAGTGACTGAGTTAGCATTACTTCACGCATTGCTACATTATTGAAATGGCCTCCATGAGTTATGTGACCGACTCAAGAACAAGTTCAGATGGGAACTTCATCCCCAAGAAGGATATCAAGAAATCAAGCATTCTCGCCACAGCTGCTATGTTCAATCTCTTGAACGTCTTGACAAGTTAAGTTCCTTAAGTTGCTCTCAGGTTACTGGCAACATGCGTGTTGCTATGGCTATCCGTGTTGCTTAGGCTCATTAGTTCTTCAGTTGGCAATGTGTGGTACAGTGTTACTGGCATACGCTTGTCGTTGCAATATGCTGCGCTTAAAGGGGGATACAATGCCATTTCATGCATTCTGAGTTGTGTACACTGTTAAGAGTTGGATTGTTATGCACGCGCGTACTCAGCGACCCGAGCAAGAGCGTGCTGCTCAACGCGTTTCGTTCATGGTTCGGAAGTCATCGGAAGCGCAGCAGTACTTGCTCGAGAAGAATGTCTCTAAAGATGTGTTTTTGGATGTGAGGAAAGGATAACCTTTTCAGTGTTATGTGAACAGTGGATGCGATTAGTTTTTCCGGGGCAGAAAGTTTCACAAACTTGTTTGTTTGTTCCCGTCATTTCGGTGACAAATGTTTTATAACAAGGTACATTCTGACACTGGATTTGCACATCGTTTGATACTAAAAGACAGAGCAGTCCCAGCGATAAAGATCCTCGTCATGACTTGGAGCTGCTGTAAAACTGCATCAAAGATCTGTGTTTGTAGCCAATCAGCCCGTAAGTGCTTGCGACTCTTCAGCTCCGCCCATGGCTCGCCTCCAGGAGCTCGGCTGTTTTCGGAGAGCATCGTAAGTTCGATTCCCAGGTCCGGCAGGGATTGTCGGTGGGGGGAGTGAATAACAAGTGCTCTCTCCACGTTCAATACCACGACTGAGGTGAGACCCTTGAGCAAGGCACCGATCCCCCAACTGCTCCCCGGGCGCCGCAACATGGCTGCCCACTGCTCCGGGTGTGTGTTCACTGCTGTGAGTGTGCACTTGGATGGGTTAAATGCAGAGGACAAATTCCGAGTATGGGTCACCATACTTGGCCACACACCACTTCCCTTTCCCCTTTTCCTTTCCCTTAAACTGAAGACTCTTCGGAGATGTAAATGATGCAATACTACACTATAGATTCTCAAGATTAACATGAGATTGGCCGAAACTGTGTGTTATGTCCTCTTCAAGTCGCCTTTATTTTTTTAGTAGGCTACTTACAGCACAGATTTAAGCAGCAGAAAATAATGACCATGGTGCAAACGAAATCATTTCTGCTGCGGAGCAGCTCCAAGAGAAATGGTAAACGGTCGTTGTTCAGTGAAGTCATCTACTCCGAAACCTTGGCTGCTGATATGCTGCTTTTCAGCCAATGACTTTGCAGGCAGCGTTTGTTCATGAAGGTCATGAACTGTTATTGGACATGCTTTTGAGGCAGCTTAACGGTTCAATGATATAGAACGAGCTTGTTAATTACTAAGCAGTTATTTAATTTCTTAATACTGATTACTCGCTAGAAATGACTTCAGACACCATCTTTATTTTGCTCAACCACACAGGATTGTGGTTATCAAGGCAGCGAAGGATACATCTATTCTGCTTTTAATTACTGACCAAATGAAGGTATCTCAGGAGGCAGGAAGTAAGGCTAACACTGGATTTGACATGTCTTGATGCCTTCTTTCCTCGAAATGTGTCTTTCGAAGGCAGCATTTTCCAGTTTCGGATGCAGCCTTCATTTCAGCGTTGATTCTGCTCCTGTATCAGACACGCTTGTTCTGTCTAGTCGTTTTGGGAACATGCTTGTTCTTAAGCTCTTGGTTGTATAGGGAACATGCTTGTTCTTAGTTATAGCTGTATTGTCGGGAACACGCTTGTACCAGAGCTATCTGTTTGTTACTGAAACATGCTTGTTCTAAAAGCTGTAGTTGTATTGGGAACATGCTTGTTCTTAAGCTGCCTGGTCGTTATTGGGAACATGCTTGTTCTTAAAGCTGTAGTTGTATTGGAAACATGTTTTTCTTAGCCTATCTGATGTTATTGAGAACATATCACTAAAGCTTTTAAGGTATTGGCAACATTCATTAGGCCATCTGTTGAAGGCAACATGCTTGTTGCTCCAGGTTATGTGGGTTTTGCAAAAATATTTGTTTTGGTCATTGGTTAAGGGCAATATTCTTGTTGCTATCAGTTTGTTTTGGGGGATTTCAGCATATGGTTTTGTTTTGGGGGGTTATCGCTGCACTCCCTGCTCTCATCCATGCTAGGCTGCATGGACGCACAGGGAGTTCTTGCCCAGAACAGAACCATACCGCCAATCCAAACTATATGCTAATTGTCAATCATCTTTGACGATAGTGGTCCTGACAGAAATAACGTTCTTAGAACATTAATATAACATGAGACTGAAACGTTCTAAAAAAAAGTTTTGAATTACGTTCTTATAACCAAACAAGAACGTTAATACAACATCTAAAAAACTAGACGTTTTGAACATTCTAAGAACATTCAAACATAACATTTTTATAACTTAATGGGAACGTTACGGGACATTTTTATGGGAACATTTTTATAACGTAAAATTGTTAGCTGGGCGCATGAGGGGGAAGGTTCTGCACTGAACTCCACGATGAGTTTAACAACACTCGCCGTGCAGATCATAGTTCATATCCGGACCCGGAGCAAGCGTGTTTCAAGTTTTTGTGAGCATTTTTCATATTTTCTCGTGCTCCAAACATAAACCAGCACCATGTACGTGCACATATCATGTCTTCTTCAAATGAAATATGCGCAAATAAAGACACTGATACAGCGGTACATCTGATCATGATGACACGATGCATTATTGTGATACACATCAAACAATGATATAGACTGAAAATTCAAAGAAGAGTAAACAAAAAGTAACTATACCTTTATTCTTTCTGTTTTAAATATATATTAATATGCATTTGTCTGTATAATGAGCATGTTGTAGGTCTGTGTTTTATTGGTTGTTTTCTCCCCTCTTCCCAACCTCTACACTCCCACTTTTCCGCAGTTTTACATGGCCATTTCTGTAGTCTTTTTCAATGTTATTTTATTGTGCTTGCTTTTAAGTTGATGCCATATATGCTTGAATATGAAAGTACCTAAAATGCTTTAAATGATATTGATGTAGAGCTTAGACAAATGTGCATGACTTCCTTTGTTTATACTGTAGAACATGTGCAAAAAGTAAAGGTTATTGAGAGGGTACACGGGGGTGCATAGGAAGTTTAAAACCACAAACGGAGGTAAACAGACAAATCTACAGCAATCAAGGAGAAGAGTGCTAAAAGAAGATGACAGCGTAGTAGAAGACGGAAGAACATCCGGCAATTGGACATGAGTCACAGAGACTGATATTGAATTGGAGTTTCCCAAAAAGAAGTATAAAAGGTTTGAGGAGTAAACAACTCTTCAGATACTGGCTGCATTAAGCGTGGAGGACACTTGATACCCTATCGAGGGGCGCTTAACAGTATCTCCAATATTGCTGTTTAGAGTTTAAATATATAACTTGTATCTTAGCTGATTTTTATTTTGTTTTATTTTTGCATTAACTGCTTTGTATTGTAACCAATAAAATAAGAGATTTTATTGTTACGATTGCCTCCTGTGAGACTTTATTTATAACTACAAACTGAGCCTCAAATAAGAACAACCACAAGGGAGTCTTCTACGTCATTCCTGAAGGACTGCAACCTGCGAGTGCTTCATGGTTTAGGCTTTCCTGTAGCTTTCCGGCTTTCCTGTAGCTCAAATGGTAGAGCATGGCGCTAGCAACGCCAAGATCATGGGTTCGATTCCCAGGGAAAGCAAGAGCTAATAAAATGTAAAAAACTGTAACTTGAATGCAATGCAAGTCGCTTTGGTTAAAAGCGTCTGCTAAATGCATAAATGTAAATGTAGGCTAGATTTGACTATCCTTACCCTACCTGAATAATCATAGGGTTAAATGTGTAAGATAAAAGGACACACAAAATAACAATATACATATATAAAATAACTTCAAGTCAAGCTGCAATACCAAACAGGACCACACAGAGATGCCAACAGACCAATACAGCTCAAACCATCCTTTCAGAATTATTAAACAGAGCAGCACACAAATTTAAAAAGTAAATAAAAACATTCATAATTTGTCGAATGTGGTGATCTGAAGGCAGCTCAACATCACCAGTGAACAGTTCTTCTGACAGAGTGAGTGTTGATGCCCATGTGTATATAAACACCACTGACCATTGCAAACTCCTATAAAAAGACGTTTCTTCAGCGAGTGTCCATTATAAAACACTTGTCAGACATGCGACCATACTGAAATGTGTTCATGTAAAAAAAAGCTATCAAAGAGCGCACATACACAGTCTGTTTGTTTGCACATTATTAATGGACTTGTGCATCTAATATTGTATGATTGTTGTGTGCCACTGTAATCGTCTTTATCTCCATTACAATCATCATCCATCTAAACTTTCCTGGTTCCCTCTCGAGCTTCACTTGACATCGCAGAGCCTTCACTCCGTTACGGGAACTCTTTCCCTTCCAAACTTTCCTGAAGTCCTACTGGCTCACGTCAGTCCAATTGACTGGCCAATTGTCACGAAGTATGTATTGTATGCAAATATTGACAAGCTCAAGAGGCAGTATAAAATGTGATGCATGTGCCAATTGCATCAAAATCTTCTCCTTCACTTGCTTGTTTCACTTCTGACCAACCTGAAGAATGGCTTCATTTGTCAGACCTGCACAGGAAAACTCTTTGAACTGCCAGATCTGCACGAGCACTGCATTACCTGCCTGGGCTTGGCCCACGCTGAGGTGATGTTAGAGGAGTGCCGCAATGTGGCTTGTTTGGGGTGAGACCCACTGTGGCCAGCAGCGTTTCAACAGTGTGGTGCAGTCTCTAACATTGCCTCAAAATGCCCTGGTTCTGAGACAAGACTCTGAGCGAGCTAGAGAGCGGGTATTACAGCCACTATTTTGTGGTGCACAAGAGAGATGGGGAACTCGATGGAGGAAAATGGAGCGCAGCTGGGGAAAACAAAACTAGTGTTATTTCATATTGCATGGCGGGAAAGTACCCTATCCTTCAGAAAAGCATTCAAAACTGATAGATCTGATTACTTTTCATCTCTTTAGAAGAAAACAAACATAACCCCAGGTATTTATTCAATACAGTGGCTAAATTAATGAAAAATAAAGCATCAACAGGCGTTGACATTTCCAGCAGTAATGACTTTATGAACTACTTTACTCACAAGATCGATACTATTAGAGATAAAATTGTAACCATGCAGCCGTCAACTACAGTATCGCATCAGATGTGCTATGGAGTGCGCTATAGATCCCCTGAGGAACAATTCCACTCATTCTCTACTATAGGAGAGGAAGAATTGTATAAACTTGTTCATCTAAACCAACAACATGTATGTTAGACCCTATTCCATCTAAACTACTAAAAGAGGTGCTTCCAGAAGTCATAGATACGCTTTTGACTATTATTATTTTGCCATTTCCATTAGGATATGTCCCCAAAACCTTCAAACGAGCTGTTATTAACCCCTTTGCTGTCACCCCCCATTTTTGGCATGGAGACACAAATGACATACCCAAAATAAAAAGGTGCTTATGTTGATTATGTATCTAGTCTAATCTAGACTCATGTTCACAAAGCTGACACTTCAAAGTTAACTGTTCAAGAATCAGAATTACTCAGACTGTTATGATAATAAAGATATATAAGCTCAAACATGAATACAAATATATATATACTGTATATATATAAAAATAAATGTATAAATATATGTTGCTGTGGTAAATGCTTTGAAGCTAAAACCACAAGTCTACTAATGCTTCATTTGAAATTTCAGGACATAATCTCTAAAACTGTGAATTTTATGAAACATTTTCTAAGACCATGTCATGTGTTGTGAAACATCAGACGGAGCGGGATCCATTTGCAGCTTTTTATTAGAATCGTCAGACTGAACAGGGTAAATCAACAGCAATGGAAACAGCGTAGGCAAGGCAGAGACGTAGTCAGATAAACAGGCAGAATAATCAGGGCAGGCGGCTTACAATCAGAGTCCAGAGAAACAGTCCGAGTCAGGGCAACCAGAGAAGAATCACAGAGTCAAAGATCAAGGCAGAGGTGGTAACAGGAAAACAAACATGAGTAGAAACGCTCAGAAGTGACAGCCGGGGCAAATCAAGACTTCGCAATGAGTGAATGGAAGTGTGCTGCTTATATGTGAGTGTGTGAATGAGGTGCAGGTGTGGCAAGATAATCAGGCCCAGGTATGAGGGATAATGGGAAACTGAGTCTGAATGGGAGTTAGTATTCAGGGGACGGTTCCCTTTGGTGGTGCAGAGGGGGTGGTACAGGAGCTT
Organism: Schizothorax lantsangensis; assembly: GCA_027422415.1. Taxonomy (NCBI): domain Eukaryota; kingdom Metazoa; phylum Chordata; class Actinopteri; order Cypriniformes; family Cyprinidae; genus Schizothorax; species Schizothorax lantsangensis. Next base: position 27,429 of record JAPDDO010000177.1, on the reverse strand, counting down.
TGATTGTAACAGTCATGTGTGTTTTTAGAGAAGGCTAATAAAATTGATTCATGTAAGCCTCATGTCTGGCTCGGCAAAATGCCCCATTCATGAATCTATTGTTCTCACTAGATGAACCTTTCACACCTCCACCAGGTATGAGACATTATCCTCATTATTCCTTTATCATTATTCTTTTTTTTTTTTTAGCCATTATTAGCCTTTATTCTGGCATTACAAGGTTTACCAAGCCACATCACTTCAATCCCAGTATACACTAACCCAACTATTATCAAAAGTATTTCTAAAAAAATACAAACAAAAACATTTTCTTACGACCTTACGTGAATTATTATGACAAAATGCATCATGAAGAAGAACTGCACCTGTTCTGTGGCTGCATTAGAGCTAACATTAGCATCAAGCTAAGTAAGACAATTTATGAAATTATTAGTACACTTTTACTCAAAACTCACTTTAAATCACCATTGAGTGTTTGTAATAACTTCCTTTTGTAATCACATGTGGAATTTGGTTGTTTATTGTTGTTACAATATGCTATTTATAGCCTTTTATATTGCTGCACAAATTAGCATATCAGATGTACACATTCTTCATTGTTATGAAAATACCCCAAGAAAATCACATACAAACCATATACTATTTAATCGTGTGTTTATTATTTGGATATTTCGTGGGTACAGAGGTTTCTCTGTGTTTGTTGTGGTCAGATATGAACACGGAAGAGCAGGGAAGCGCGTGACAATGTGACTGCCACAGTAAAGCCTGTATGATAGTTACTCACTAGGGGTAAATATGTAAAAGGCATATATGAATGACTACCATGCCTAAATGTTTGTTTATTTTTTCATGTGCAAGAGATGTTGATTTTGAAAATTCTCATATGCATTTTGTTTGAGTGGGAATTATGGGGATTTTTGTTGGCTGCTAAGGACTCTTATTATGATGGGCCTGCCTATAAGGAAGGAAGGGCGGCCATTTTGAAAAGAAAGTATGTTTGTAGTGATGGGAAGTCCGGTTCTTTTCCGCAAACCAGTTCTTTCGGACAGTTCGTTTCAATGAACCGGTTCAAAAAACCAGATCATCGGTTCTTTTACGCCCAAACGTAATGACGTCATTCGCAATGACGTAATGATAATCTGTCGTCCCGGCTGAGATGAAAATACACATTCAAATATATAAGTCAGTAATCATAACTTCAGTCGGTTAAAACATCATAATCATGATCTTTAAAGTTTACAATTAAGTTTTGCAAGCACCCAAATACAGGTACAGGCATACAAGGATTTAAGTCTTGAAGATATAGTGAATAAAGTTGTCATCAGCACTTAATAAACCATAATCCACTTACTATACATTATCCATTGCAATTTATTTGTTATTAAATAAACTTACGTTTCGCCCTCATTCAGGTCCTCGGTTTACCCACGCCATATAGCATGAATCAGTTGTCCAAAAGAACTAGTTTGGTTCAGGCGTGCTGTGTCAGTCATAGCATGCGCGTTTGCTGAATCACGAATGCGCAGTATCATCAGCTCATCGCTTCTCAAATCGGACGTGTCCGAAAGAAACAGTCCTCGATTCAGTGTACTGGTGATCCGAAAACCGCTGCAACTGATTCTTGACTCGAGAATGAGAACCGCTCTAACCGGCTCACTGCACGCGCGTTCAGTAGCCTATATCAGCTGCTCTGCTCACGCTCATCATCAGTTCTGTTTCATACAAACTCAACTTGTGAATGTGTCATTAACTATAATTACAGCAGGTATTTCATAAATCATCCCTTATTCCTATTAAACAGAGTCTTGTCCAACATCCCTGACAACCCCTTTGGCCTATAACCTAACAGAATCTTCAACTGAACAAAGTACACAGATTAGATACATCTTTTAAAAAAAAATAAAAAAAATATATGTTTTATATTATCACACTTTCTGAAGTTTTACAAAATACTTTGATAACATGCTTTTCGTCCGCTTGAAAAATTACACGCATGCGCAGTATCATCAGCTCATCGGTTCTCAAATCGGACGTGTCCGAAAGAAACGGTTCTCGGTTCAGTGTACTGGTGATCCGGAAACCGCTGCAACCGGTTCTTGACTCGAGAACGAGAACCGCTCTAGCAGTGGTTGTGTTAGTTCAGTACCTGGCTCACTGCACGCATGCTGCTCTGCTCGTACTCATCAGTCACAGCAGTTCACTCAGTGTATGGTTTGAGTAAATTAATAACTCCGGGATATTGTTTATTTCGAGACAGAGGGAGTGTCAGGCACGTTAAAAAAGTGAATAACTTAAGTAATTTGTGGATTAGTGCTTACTGGAGACGCGAACCGTTTCAAATGATTCAGTCCGATTTGGTGAACTGGTTCGACTGGTCCACTAAGAAGATCCGTTTAAATCGAACGATTCGTTCGCGAACCGGACATCACTATATGTTTGGTGAGGTGGCATGCTTTTGTTACCTTAACTCCAGAGCAATGGTCCAAAATGATCTCGTATAAAAAAGAAAAAAAAGACATGGTGTATTAGACATATGAGCTGTTTTTTAAGTGCACTCTCTGGTCTGGGATATAGAGATTCGGACTATACTCTGAGGACCTTTTTTCAGCTGGAGGATAACCTGTTTTTGTGGGGCCTTGAACCAGTGGATTATGTTTTTTCTTTTTTTGGAGACATTTGATTTTTTCTTTCTCATTTGGATTTTCGGTTTGCTGTCCACCCTAAAGCAGAAAAGGACTGAGACGACAGACCGATAAGTACTATCATTATTTTTCTTTTCTTTTTTGCACATTCGGACTTATGTAATGGGACCAGTGGTGTAGTCGCAGCCATACGCAAGTATACGCCGTATACTTACTTTTTTCCTCGGGCTGTTTGCGTATTACGACTTCTAAGGATCAATATTTGCGTATACCCTCGGTATACCCACTTGTTTTGTTGCTTCTCAAGTCCGTAATCTACTGTAGCTTCCCATATAATGGTGTCCAATACAGTTGTGTGAAACTCGTGATTCTTTGTTGTAATTGGTGCATTATCACTTCAGTCCACTGCATGAAAAGAGGTGTATCTGTACTAGGAAACTCCTGTATACACCACTGATTTTCGGAAGTATCTAGTAGTACCACTGAGTGTATACGTCAAATTCCACCAAGTTAGGATACTTCCGTAATGATACCAATCCGGATGTATCTTGCTGAGGTATCCTACCATGGTACATCCATTTGTTGCCATGACACTTAATCCACAAAGATTTTGTCAGGGAGACATTTTCACACCTCAAGAGCCACACCTTTGCACAACTCTGTCCCCTATTGGTTGTTTATCTCAACATTGATTGATTGTTTAAAAATAAAACATCCAAATCCCTGGCAACTATTGGAGCATTACCCAGTCACTTTCCTGTTGATATTATTTGATTGGTCACACTTTTTATTCATCCCAACCTAATCCCTCATAGCTTAGTGACTTGATTGGTTATTGGCCAGCTATGTAGATAGACCCCTAACCATTCCCCACACCCTCAAACAATGAGAATAGAATAGATTTTTTAAAAATGAGTTTTATTAAAATGAAACCAACACTTTTAAGCAATGTGAAAATATATAATATATGAAACTGTACAAATGGTTTAATCAAACAAAACAGTTCCCAAAGCAATAAAAAATTAAAAGAAAAACAATTATAGAATATGAAACTGTACAAAAAAAAGCAAATAAAGAAAAGGAAAACAATGAAAAAATGAACAAATGTGCAATTATATTAAAAGCAGTCTAATCAAATTTATTCTTATTCACTCAATGTCGGTAAAGCACTTCAATTCAACACAATTCTGCCTTGTTACATCAACTAGCTAATGTCTTGTTCATGTATGGCAATGAATATCTATCTTGTTGTTTCAATTAGATTTGTTTTAGATGACAGTACTAAGCAGCAAGACATTACCAAAAGTTCAGTAATCTACAAAAAGCAGAGGAAACATGCAAACAATTTTTATTTTTTTATTTTTTTTCATTAAGCTTTTACATGCACCAATTAAGTTTAAACTGCTTTCTTCACTTTAAGTCTCCTATCCAGTGTTTGTGACACAATGTATAAGAAACATTTAGCCAACGAAATCTTGGCTCTTGTAGGACTTTAACACACTTTTGGTCTTAAATTCTTAAACATTAAGCAATTTTAACATTACTCTTTTTGGGAATTTGTAAGGTAAACCTTGGCCTGACAATTATTTTTTTTTACATTTGAACAAACATGAATGAACATAAAACAAACAATTAACAATTTTTTGAGTTGTAAAATAATAATAATAATAATAATAATAATAGAAGAGATAGTCTGATGTACACCAGTCTTGTTCAAACTCACGTGCTCCAGTAGCTTGTTTGGAGGAACTGTGCCAAAAATAAGTTGTCCATATACATAAGGAACTCCAAGTGCATTTTGTTTGACTTTTCTGTCTTTTTAAGCTCACTTACTCCAAAAGATTGTTTCTGGGGAATTGTGCCTTGGATGACAACCTCTGTCCATTTAGATTTAGAAAGATCTTCTGCAAGACTTTAAAAGTTCATTTGAGCTCTGGTGGGTAGCTCAGGTTCAAACAGTATATCAGTCCAAATAACAGAGCACAAGCCTGTGCAATGCTACTCAAGTCACTGAGGACTTCCACACCTTCAATTAAGACACCGATGTCCTGTGGGTCATCGTCAAGTAGAGCTCCCTCCTTCAGTATGATATACACTCCCATCACAGTTTGTTCCATGGTACTTTGTGACTCAATGTCTGAATCCTGTAGGATGAAATACATGAAAGATCACAAACAAAAATTAGCTCAACCATTTATTACAAGAATTGCACACTTATACACTCACTGGTCACTTTATTAGGTACACCTGTAAAGTCAAGTCACGTCAAGTCACCTTTATTTATATAGCGCTTTTAACAATACAAATTGTGACAAAGCAACTGCACAATATCAAAATGGGAAAATAGTGTCAATAATGTAAAATGACAAGATTAAACACTCAATTTTCAGTTAAAGGCATTTCATTATTGAATTCAGTGATGGCATCGTCCAGCTCAGTTCAGTTCAAAAAGTTTCTGTTCAATCAAGTCGACGATATTGCTGGAAATTAAGTGTCCCCAACTAAGCAAGCCAGAGGCGACAGCGGCAAGGAACCAAAACTCCATTGGTGACAGAACGGAGAAAAAACCTTGGGGAGAACCAGGCTCAGTCGGGGGGCCATTTCTCCTCTGCCAGACGACACAGCAGTTCAATTCCAACTGCTGCAAAGTCAGATTGGAGGGCTCATCTGGTTCCCGAGATCTTGTCCTGATGGCTGTCTAGGTGACGGGGTCCTCACTGGGGTCTGTCTCTGGGGCTCATCTAGGTGTCCTGGTCTCCTCTGACGTTCAGGGCTGTGTTCCGGTTCCGGTTGATCTAATTAATGCAGCCTAACAATCCTTTAACGGATTTGAATAATAGAAGTGTAGTAGTGTGTTATGTGTACGCCAGGTTAAAGAGATGGGTCTTTAATCTAGATTTAAACTGACAGAGTGTGTCTGCCTCCCGAACAGTGTTTGGTAGATTGTTCCAGAGTTTGGGCGCTAAATAGGAAAAAGATCTGCCGCCCGCAGTTGATTTTGATATTCTAGGTATTATCAAATGGCCAGACTTTTGAGAACGCAGCGGACGTGAAGGACTATAATGCGATAAGAGCTCGCTCAAGTACTGAGGAGCTAAACCATTTAGGGCTTTATAAGTAATTAACAAGATTTTAAAATCTATACGATGTTTAGTAGGGAGCCAGTGCAGTGTTGACAGAACCGGGCTAATGTGGTCATACTTCCTGGTTCTAGTAAGAACTCTAGCTGCTGCATTTTGAACCATCTGTAATTTGTTTATTAAGCGTGCAGAACAACCACCCAATAAAGCATTACAATAATCTAACCTTGAGGTCATAAACGCATGAATTAATATTTCTACATTTGACATTGAGAGCATAGGTCTCAGTTTAGATATATTTTTAAGTTGAAAAAATGCAGTTTTACAAATGCTAGAAACGTGGCTGTCAAAGGAGAGATTACTATTAAATAGCACACCTAGGTTCCTGACTGATGACGAAGAATTTACAGAGCAGCCATCAAGTGTTAGACAGTGTTCTAGGTTATTACTTGTGGGGGTTTTAGGTCCGATAATTAATACCTCTGTTTTTTCAGAATTTAGCAGTAAGAAATTACTCGTCATCAGTTTTTTATATCGACTATGCATCCATTACATTAGTTTCTCAATTTGGTGTGTTTTCACCAGGCCGTGAAGAAATATAGAGCTGAGTATCATCAGCATAACAGTGAAAGCTAACCCCGTGTTTCCTAATGATATTTCCCAAGGGTAACATATAAAGCGTGAAAAGTAACGGCCCTAGTACTGAGCCTTGAGGAACTCCATACTGCACTTGTGAGTGATATGATACCTCGTCATTCACTGCTACGAATTGATGGTGGTCAGATAAGTACGATTTGAACCATGCTAATGCACTTCCACTAATGCCAACAAAGTTTTCTAGTCTATTCAAAAGAATGTTGTGATCGATAGTGTCGAACGCAGCGCTAAGATCCAGTAGAACTAATAGAGAGATACAACCACGATCAGATGATAGAAGCAGATCATTTGTAACTCTAATGAGAGCAGTCTCAGTACTATGATACGGTCTAAAGCCTGACTGGAAATCCTCACAGATATCATTTTTCTCTAAGAAGGAATGTAATTGTGAGGATACAACCTTTTCTAATATCTTTGACAAAAAAAGGGAGATTCGAGATCGGTCTGTAATTAACTAGATCTTTGGGGTCAAGTTGTGGTTTTTTAATGAGAGGCTTAATAACAGCCAATTTAAAGGTTTTGGGGACATATCCTAATGACAATGACGAATTAATAATAGCCAAAAGAGGATCTATGACTTCTGGAAGCAGCTCTTTTAGTAGTTTAGATGGAATAGGGTCTAACATACATGTTGTTGGTTTAGATGATTTAACAAGTTTATACAATTCTTCCTCTCCTATAGTAGAGAATGAGTGGAATTGTTCCTCAGGGGATCTATAGTACACTATTTGATGTGATAATATAGCTGACGGCTGCATGGTTACAATTTGATCTCTAATAGTATCAATTTTGGAAGAAAAATAGTTCATAAAGTCATTACTGCTGTGCTGTTGGGAAATGTCAACACCTGTTGATGCTTTATTTTTTGTTAATTTTGCCACTGTATTGAATAAATACCTGGGGTTATGTTTGTTTTGTTCTAAAAGAGACGAAAAGTAATCAGATCTAGCAGTTTTTAAAGCTTTTCTGTAGGATAGAGTACTTTCCCGCCAAGCTAAACGAAATACCTCTAGTTTTGTTTTCCTCCAACTGCGCTCCATTTTCCGGGCTGCTCTCTTTAGAGTGCGAGTGTGCTCATTATACCACGGTGTTGGACTCTTTTCCTTAATCTTCCTTAAGCGTAAAGGAGCAACCGTATCTAAAGTGCTAGAAAAGAGAGAGTTCATAGTTTTCTGTTACATCATCAAGTTGTTCTGAGCTGTTGGATATGCTAAGGAATTGAGATAAATCAGGAAGATTACTTACAAAGCAGTCTTTTGTGGTAGAAGTGATGGTTCTACCATATTTGTAAGAAGGAGTTGAATTTACAGCTTTAACTATATGGAGTTTACACAAGACTAGATAATGATCTGATATATCATCGCTTTGCTGCAGAATTTCAACACCATTAACATCAATTCCATGTGACAGTATTAAATCTAGAGTATGATTTCAACTATGAGTAGGTCCTGAAACGTGTTGTCTAACCCCAATAGAGTTCAGAATGTCTATGAATGCTGATCCTAATGCATCTTTTTCATTATCAACATGGATATTAAAATCACCCACAATTAGGACTCTATCTGCAGCCAGCACTAACTCTGATAGAAAATCAGCAAATTCTTTAATAAAGTCTGTATGGTGCCCTGGTGGCCTGTATACAGTAGCCAGTACAAACGTCACGGAGGATTTATCATTAATACTTTACTAAAATAACCTTCATTTCAATACAGGAGCTCTGCTGTGAATTCCACATTTACAAGGTTATAATTTCTCAGTTTTTATGTTGAAACTGTCATAAAGGTGACAATTCTACTATATGTTTATTATTGAGGTCACAGCTGGAGTGTTATTGCAGTGCATTATATTATAAGATTGTTATAATTTATTTGGCCACCATATTTAAAATGAGTGAGGTGACTAAAACATTAGAACCATCTTACAATATAATGCACTGCAACAGGGCCGCTGCTGGCCAAATGGGTGCCCTAAGCAGGATTGTATTGTTGTGCCCCCTTCCTCAAATATAATGGAAGTAAAAAAAAAAAAAAACTACTATAAGGGGGGAAAATAGACCTTTTAATAAAATATAAAAGCAAATAAATAAATAAATTGTGATTAATTGTATTTACAAATTAAATACTGTTTTAACTTCATTGTTGTATGTATGTCTGTATTTACAGTCAGGTCCATAAATATTGGGACATCGACACAATTCTAACATTTTTGGCTCTAAACACCACCACTATGGATTTCAAATGAAACGAACAAGATGTGCTTTAACTGCAGACTGTCAGCTTTAATTTGAGGGTATTTACATCCAAATCAGGTGAACGGTGTAGGAATTACAACAGTTTGCATATGTGCCTCCCACTTGTTAAGGGACCAAAAGTAATGGGACAGAATAATAATCATAAATCAAACTTTCACTTTTTAATACTTGGTTACAAATCCTTTGCATTCAATTACAGCCTGAAGTCTGGAACGCATAGACATCACCAGACGCTGGGTTTCATCCCTGGTGATGCTCTGCCAGGCCTCTACAGCAACCGTCTCAGTCAGTTCCTGCTTGTTCTTGGGGCATTTTCCCTTCAGTTTTGTCTTCAGCAAGTGAAATGCATGCTCAATCGGATTCAGGTCAGGTGATTGACTTGGCCATTGCATAACAGTCCACTTCTTTCCCTTCAAAAACTCTTTGGTTGCTTTTGCAGTATGCTTTGGGTCGCTTTTGCAGTATGCTTTGGGTCATTGTCCATCTGCACTGTGAAGCGCCGTCCAATGAGTTCTGAAGCATTTGGCTGAATATGAGCAGATAATATTGCCCGAAACACTTCAGAATTCATCCTGCTGCTTTTGTCAGTAGTCACATCATCAATAAATACAAGAGAACCAGTTCCACTGGCAGCCATACATGCCCACGCTACCACCACCATGCTTCACCGATGAGGTGGTTTGCTTAGGATCATGAGCAGTTCCTTGCCTTCACAGTTCTGGAACAACATCCTATGGACAGATGAGACCAAGATCAACTTGTACCAGAGTGATGGGAAGAGAAGAGTATGGAGAAGGAAAGGAACTACTCATGATCCTAAGCATACCACCTCATCAGTGAAGCATGGTGGTGGTAGCGTGGGCATGTATGGCTGCCAGTGGAACTGGTTCTCTTGTATTTATTGATGATGTGACTACTGACAAAAGCAGCAGGATGAATTCTGAAGTGTTTCGGGCAATATTATCTGCTCATATTCAGCCAAATGCTTCAGAACTCATTGGACGGCGCTTCACAGTGCAGATGGACAATGACCCAAAGCATACTGCAAAAGCAACCAAAGAGTTTTTGAAGGGAAAGAAGTGGACTGTTATGCAATGGCCAAGTCAATCACCTGACCTGAATCCGATTGAGCATGCATTTCTCTTGCTGAAGACAAAACTGAAGGGATAATGCCCCAAGAACAAGCAGGAACTGAAGACGGTTGCTGTAGAGGCCTGGCAGAGCATCACCAGGGATGAAACCCAGCGTCTGGTGATGTCTATGCGTTCCAGACTTCAGGCTGTAATTGACTGCAAAGGATTTGCAACCAAGTATTAAAAAGTGAAAGTTTGATTTATGATTATTATTCTGTCCCATTACTTTTGGTCCCTTAACAAGTGGGAGGCACATATGCAAACTGTTGTAATTCCTACACCGTTCACCTGATTTGGATGTAAATACCCTCAAATTAAAGCTGACAGTCTGCAGTTAAAGCACATCTTGTTCGTTTCATTTGAAATCCATTGTGGTGGTGTATAGAGCCAAAAATGTTAGAATTGTGTCGATGTCCCAATATTTATGGACCTGACTGTATGTACCACTATGGTCCTGTGAGGCACGGCATTTCGTTCCACTGTAAGTCCCCATTTGTAGCGGAATGACAATAAAGCTCAACTTGAACTTGAACGAACTTGAAATTACAATTGTAGCTCTCTAGACAGTTACCTATGGCTATTATTTTATTAATACAGTTGTCTGATTAATTTTATGGTCTCAAGCATTCAGAAATCACACAAAAGAAAATTAAGCAGTTTTACTACGAAAACCATGGTTAATTTTTGTAAGGGTTGTGATGTCCACATGTTTTTTTGTTGAAGAAATTATAGAGGCTGTGTCATCATCTATAGCAAAAAGGTGGCCAAAAATTAAAGATTAAGTGGATATTTGAATTAAATATTTGGACAGTAGCCTATTAAACAAGGATATGAGCAGCAATTACCAGGCCTTTGGCTCCCTTTGCAGACAGATTTGTAATAACATGTAATGTTGAAACAACAATAGACACCATCACAAAATTAGTAATGGTTTTACTGGTTATAATGGGACTTGTTTTGGTTTTAATGGAAACTGCAATGGACCCTGTTGGTCTCTACTGGTAATTGGTCACCTTCTATTGGTGGCTTGTTAACACCAATAAATCCTAATGGAATATGTCCCAAAACACACTACAGAAAACCAATTGTTTTAATGGTTAAAAGTTGTTGGTTTGTAATTTTTGTGATGGTATTAGAATTTTCTGTGATGGTTCTATTGTTTTTTTCAGCAGGGTTGTCTCATTGTTTTTATATAATGCATTTTAAGTAATTTTAAAGGCTGTTGTTGGCTTAGGTTTGTTTTTATAACCACAAAAAAATATTATCTTAATATGCTTTGTATAGCCTATTATTATTATTTGAAGTAGCAAAACCATGGTTAATTTGCGGTTACCATGGCTACAAGAACCATGATTTAAAAAAAAAAAAAAAAAAATAATATATATATATATATATATATATATTCGTGTTAATGGTTAACTTTCGTAAGGGAGCATGGAAACCGACATAAAAAGCAACTAGGATGGTGCCCCCCTGGGAGTTGGTGCCCTACGCAAATTGCTTACTCTGCGTACAGGGAGCGGCAGTACTGCACTGCAATAAAACAAAAGCATGCATGTACAGTTTTTTCTGATGCTGTTTATTTATTTATTTATTTTCATTTACTATTTTGTGGCATGCCTCTTCTGCCTTTCAGGGCCCGTATTCACAAAACATTTTATCTTACCACTAAGAGTTCTCCTAAATAGCAGTAAAAGTTTTTAGCTAAGAGTTTTCTCTTAAAACGTATTCACAAAGCTGCTGAGACAAACTTGTACTAAGGAATAGAGAGAAGTCTTAAGCTAAGAGTAAGGGCGGGGTTGACCTCGTTGCTATGGATCATGTCAGCATGTTTACTAAATATGCACACAGTGATTGGCTGATAGTCTCTGTCAGAGATTTATTCATAGAAATATTGTAGAGCACGATATTATGTTGCCATATCCAAATAAAGGTTTAAAAAATAATGTTAATTGCCACATTCAAATAAAGATTTTAACATGCAAGCTAAGTGTCACTAATTAAACAAATATATGTTCAGCTAATTGTCAGTCTCTTACATGTATGCTTTTTGTAGCAGATGCATATAAACCACCTTTTAATTAACAGTAGAATAATCATGGCTGATAGTAAGACATGCAAACATAAAAGAAAACCAAACTGGACGCAAGAACAGCTGTTACTTCTTGCCCAACTGGTTAATGAAAAGGATATAATCAAAGGAAAATTTGGAGTTGGGATAACCTCCAAACCTTAAAGGTGATACCATTTTAAAGGCTCATTATCGTCAAATGTTTCTAAAATGTTTATATTCTGAGGCAGATTGCCGGCAACAGCCATTTTAGGATAGTTGAGTTGGTCTTAGTGACTTAGGGGTCCTCTTCACTACTCCTAACGTTTCACAGATTTAGGAGCTAGTTTTAGTGCTAAAACGCTTTGTGAAATACTCTTAGAGCAAAAAATTAGGACTGACACGCCCACTATTTTTAAGATTTTCTCCTAAATCTGCGAGTTAGGAGCTACTTTTAGCCTTAAGATGTTTTGTGAATACGGGCCCAGATCAATTTAAAACTTTTGTATGAGTTTACACAGTTTTGTAAATTAGGCCCCAAGAGAGCTCAACTGATATGAATAAAAAATTAATTGGTTTAGTGCATCAAACAATTCACAGAAGAACTTTGTCATGGTGTACCATCAGTTTCCTATAAATTAACAATTTGTTCAGCTCAGTTATTTGAAAAAGTCATGTGCTCTAACATGTCACATTCTTGTTGTAGCAAACAGGGAAAAACATGGCCTAACTAAAGAATATATTGGGTTTTGAAACTGTATTTTCTCATCAACTCACCAAATATGCCTTCACTAGCTTTTTCAGGGTCATCATTCAAGTAGGTGCACAGAGACTTGATGACACAGACTCTGCTGGTATGTATAGTGTCATCCTGTGGTGTGGGGACAAGATTAAATCAAACTTCAGTGGCGGCACAGCTTAAGAATACTGTTTGGGAAGAAAATGCCAAACTACATCTGTCTTTCCATCTGCATTGAGAATGACTATTAAAGCCATTTATCAATACAAACCTTGGAGATGGCAACCATGATCTGTGTGATTTTTTTTTTCCTGATTGCCAGCCTTTGCCAGCATGGGTGCATTCAAGATGGCGCCGAGGATGGCAGCCGTGTTGCGAGCTCCGAGAAAACTCTGCAGGTTTTCGTATGTTTTGTTTGTTTTTTTTTTGTTGTTTTACGTGTTAGATGTTGTTAGTATAACTGTCTACGATAGAGACACGCTTTTAAACATCGGTTCTTACGTCGCGCAACGCAAACCGGACTTTGAGTTCCTGAACGCCGGTGGGATTGTTTACAGACACCGCATCAGAGCCCTTTGTCTGGAACGCACGACCACGACGAAAGAAACGCAGCCGGAAAAGAGGGAAGAGAGCTGGCGTTCTTGTCAGACTGAGACGCCGTGCCTTTCGACCTCCTCTTCCAACCATTTTGCTGGCTAACGTTCAGTCACTGGATAACAAACTCTGTGAACTGCGGGCGCGCATCTCATACCAACGAGAAACAAGGGAATGCTGCGTTATTTGCCTCACAGAAACCTGGATGTCTGCAATGGTTCCAGACTCAGCCATCGAGCTTACAGGCTTTTCCGTGCACCGCTCGGATAGGACGAAAGAGCTCACAGGGAAAAGCAAAGGTGGGGGCGTTTGTTTCTACATCAACAACTCGTGGTGTGATGAAAGGAATATACACTATTAAATCCTTCTGCTCCCCTGATCTGGAATTTCATACGCTTCTGTGCCGACCATTCTGGTTACCGAGGGAATTTACAGCGATCATAATCACGGCTGTTTACATTCCCCCTCAAGCCAACACAGACCAGGCACTCAGGGAACTGTATGGGAATATAAGCGAGCAGGAAACCGCGCACCCAGATGCAGCGTTTATTATTACGGGGGACTTTAATAAAGCCAACTTCAGAACAATAGCTCCAAAATACGTTCAACACATCACCATCAACACGCGTGGTGATCGTGTACTGGACCATTGCTACTCCCCCTTCCGGGACGCTTACAAATCCCTCCCCCGCCCACCTTTCGGCAAATCGGATCACTCCTCCGTTTTGCTTCTGCCTGCTTATAGGCAGAAACTGAAACGTGAAGCACCCGCCCTCAGGACAGTTCAATGCTGGTCGGACCAATCGGACGCTATACTACAGGACTGTTTTGATCACGTGGACTGGGACATGTTCCGGGCAATGTCTGATGACGACATAGAGGAGTACTCAGATTCTGTAACGTGTTTCATACGGACGTGTATAGAGGATGTAATTCCGACCAAAACAATACGCATCTACCCCAACCAAAAACCGTGGATTAACAGCGATGTTCGATCAGCCTTGTCAGCGCGGACATCTGCCTTTAAATCCGGAAACACTGACGATCGGAAACAAGCCAGTTACGATCTCAGGAGATCCATCAAAGCAGCCAAACGACAATATAAAAACAAAGTTGAAGAACAATTCAACAACAACAACCCAAGAAGCATGTGGCAGGGCATCAACAACATCACAGGTTTTAAAGGGAATAAACCAGCTACTGTGAACATTGCGGCCTCTCTACCGGATGAGCTGAATACCTTTTATGCTCGTTTCGAGGCTCATAACACCGCCCACACAGAGTGCGCTCCCACGGCTGCTGCAGAAGAGGTGAGTCCACTCTCCCTTTCTGTCGCGGATGTAACTCGATCCTTCAAACGGTTGAACATCCGCAAAGCTGTGGGCCCGGATGGCATCCCAGGCCGTGTGCTCAAAACATGCGCTTACCAACTAGCCGGGGTTTTTACAGACATCTTCAATCTGTCCCTCTCTCTGTCTGTGGTTCCCTCATGCTTCAAAAAATCCACCATTGTGCCCATACCAAAGAAAAATAAAATCACATGCTTGAACGACTGGAGGCCCGTTGCTCTGACACCCATCTTCAGCAAGTGTTTTGAGAAGCTCATCAGAGACCACATCTGCTCTGTGCTGCCTGCCTCACTGGACCCACTACAATTTGCATACCGCAGAAACCGTTCCACAGATGACGCTATTGCCTTCACCCTGCACACTGCTCTCTCCCACCTGGAAAATAAGAACACCTATGTGAGGATGCTGTTCGTGGATTATAGTTCAGCATTTAACACCATAGTGCCTGCCACACTGGTTGAGAAGCTCCAGACTCTGGGACTGAACAGATCTCTGTGCAGCTGGATCCTGGACTTCCTGACAGGCAGAAGTCAGGTGGTCAGAATGGGCAACAACACTTCATCTCCCCTGATCCTCAACACTGTGCCCCGCCGCAGGGCTGCGTTCTCAGCCCACTCCTGTACTCCCTGTACACACACGACTGTACAGCTACACACAGCTCCAACGTCATCGTCAAATTTGCCGATGACACAACGGTGATAGGCCTGATCACCGACAACGATGAGACGGCCTACAGAGAGGAGGTGAGTACCCTGACTAAATGGTGCCAGGAGAACCACCTCTCACTCAACATCGACAAGACCAAGGAGCTGGTGGTGGATTTCAGGAGACAGAGCAGAGAACACACACCCATCTCCATCGACAAGACACCTGTGGAGAGGGTAAACAGCTTAAAGTTCCTCGGCGTTCACATCACCGAGGATCTCACATGGTCCACTCACACAGACGCAGTGCTGAAGGCGGCACATCAGCGCCTCTTCTTCCTGAGACGGCTGAGGAAGTTTGGAATGAGCCCCAGCATCCTCAGATCCTTCTACACCTGCACTGTGGAGAGCATCCTGACCGGCTGCATCACCGCCTGGTTTGGAAACAGCACCGCTGGCAACCGCAAAGCTCTGCAAAGGGTCGTGCGAACTGCCCGCCACATTGTTGGAGGTGAGCTTCCCTCCCTCCAGGACATCTACACCAGGCGGTGTATAAGGAAAGCCAGGAGGATCATCAAGGACTCCAGCCATCCATCCCACAGACTGCTCTCTCTGCTGCCCTCAGGGAGACGTCTCCGCAGCATCCGATCCCGCACTAGCCGACTGAGGGACAGCTTTTTCCCTCAGGCTATCAGGCAAATGAACAGTCAGAACTAATTCACCCTACATCACACTCCCACTCACACAACATGCCACGCACTGCACTTTACCGCCGTTCACTGGACTACACGCACACACTGCAATAATACAACCTATCTGCTATCACTGGATACCATACAATGCACATCCACGACATTGCATATGTATAATCTGTTGCACCTTTGCACAACTATCTACTGCACAACTAATCTGTTGTAAATCTGTAATCTGTTGCCCTTAACATATTACAATGTTTAGATGTGTACATAATGTAAAATGTGTACATAGTGTATTGGTAACTAAGACTGTCTTTATAGTACACTGTGTGTATTGAGTATGTGTATGTGTATTTTGCACATTGTCTTCTGTACAGTCTGTAAATATGTACTGTCTATATGTAAACTGTTTTGTTTTTTGCACTGTTTGGAGCACGCTCTCAAGAATTTCACTCACCAAGGCACTTGTGCTGTGGTGATGTGACAATAAAAGTGATTTGATTTGATTTGATTTTCTACTGAAGATCTCCATCAATCGTGGTCAGTACCAGTCAAGCTCAGTGAAGAACGTAGAAAGCAGTGGTACAGTAGAAATCTGCAAGAACTCCCTATAAATCTGAAAAACATTGACAATGCATTTGTTAACTCTCATCAAAACAGAAGGATGAAAATAAAAAAAAGCTGTTTTAATAATTTTTCTATCAGTAATGAGAGAGTTAAGACATGATGTACCACAGCCATCTAAATATGGCCTACTCTGTTTTTTGATTAAAAGTATTAGAACTGATGTGAGTTTTAAGTCCTGCTCATGTCTTATATGTGCATGGACAATTTAAATATACACAAACATAATGATTGCCGCTTCCAAAACAATGGTTTAGTTTACAATGCAAGTAATTTGTACGTACAACTCTCCTTTGCAACACACTGCCACATACACGTCACTGAAAGAAAAAGAAAAGGAAAGTTCAGTAATCAAGGACAGTTAGTTATACATTACTGTATGTGATTGTTAAGAAAAACTACTTACCATGTAATAAAGGTGAGGTTCACACCAGAAGAGGACATGGGTACAGCTTTATATTGTGATGTAGCCTATTTCTTTTTTTTTTTTACGAAAAAAGGAATATTTCCGCTGTGAAAAAAAAAAAAAAAAAAAAAGTACAAAAGTTAACCTGCAAAACTGCAACTAATTTACCCTAATGTGTATGTTAAGGCAAGAAAACAGAAAAAACAAGCAGTATTCTCCTAATTTCACTAGGCCAAAGAAAATTACCACTACTGGCTGCTGTTATTAAATATCAAGAGTTTTACTTATATTAATAACTATATTCCCTGAATAAAACCACAACCATGCATACCTATTCAACCATAACTTTAACTGCAATTTGTTAGGACATTTCAAATATATGTTCGACTGAATCATAGTTTTTCCTTGACAATTAACTGTATTCAATAAGCTGGGTAGCATTATGTGGCATTTTGGAACTCTGTTTGAACTAAGTTTTAAAAGACAGAAATGTCTAGTTATAGAACGTTTCAAGTAATATTTTGCTGATACACACACACGAAGGGTCAGGCCAACGATAGTTACTTTAGCTAATAACAACAACATTCCCTCCATTGGCACACTAAATAAAATCTCACACAAAAAAAAAAACAGCTCTATAAACGTAAGCTGCACATTGATTCAACATTAACTTCTGGTGATTTGGATATAACCGATAGGCCAAGTTACATAAACAAGAAACAAACTCATCTACTGTGTGCGAGTCGATTCTGGTCGATTGCTTCAGTCTGTTCCTGTCTGTTGTACTGCTGAGAGGTTTGCAATTGTAGCTCCGCTTTTTATTGAATATTTACCTTACTTTCACTGTCTGTTGTTTAAAGTAATAATATATAACTTAATTCCCACCATATTTTGGTATTATCTATCAAACTAATCTGATCGCTCGCTTTTAAAACCGCGAGTGCAGCGCGTTAGCATTCGCTAGCCGGTTAGCTTGTCACTCGCGGTTCCATTCGCGTTGCTATTCGCGCCTATTATTGTTTTCTTTTAATCGCTCCGTTTTCATTTCTCTCTCGCTCCGTTTTCACGAGTTCATCAAACAACAGTGGTAAGTGGTAGGTGGTAAGTGGTAAGTTAAGTTGGTATCATTCATCAATCACGGTGAGTAATGGCTTCTTCTCCTTGCTATTGTTATTTGCACAGTTTGCCACATGTATAGTTTATCTCTCTCTGTCAGCGATGAGGGATTCACATGTGATAAATGTAGGGAAATAGTTAGGCTGACAGAGAAGGTTTTAGAACTAGAGACACGCATCCAAACTTTAGTTGAGGACAGTAAGAATGTGAGGGCTGTAGATACTGCTTTGGATGTGATTAGCTCAGGGACTCCTGTACATTGTTCGGTTTCCGGTAACGTTAGCACCCCCGCAGCAGGGCAACTGGGTGACAGTGAGGCGGCCTAGTCGCGGGTCAAAACACACCGCTTTTCCGTTCCGATCAGAACATCAAACAGGTTCTCCCCACTCAGTGATGCACCCACTGAGAAACCTGGTGAAAGTGCTCTAGTTATTGGCGATTCTATTGTACGGAACGTGAAAATAGAGACACCAGCCACCATAGTCCATTGTTTACCTGGAGCCAGAGCGCCTGACATCTTGGCAAATTTAAAAGTGCTGGCTAATGCTAAACGTAAATTCAGTAAGATTGTTATCCACGCCGGCGCTAATGATGTTCGACTTCGCCAGTCGGAGATCACTAAAAATAATGTTAAAGGAGGTGTGTGAACTTGCAAGTACGATGTCAGACACTGTAATATGCTCTGGCCCCCTCCCTGCTTATCGGGGTGATGAGATTCATAGCAGACTGTCATCACTAAATGGCTGGATGTCTAAGTGGTGCCCGCAAAACAACATAGGTTTTATAGACAATTGGACGAGTTTTTGGGCAGACCTGACCTGTTGAAAAGAGATGGTGTTCATTCCTCCTGGGGTGGTGCCGCTATTCTCTCTAGAAATTTGGCACATAGTCTTAGAGTTCATACTTGACTAACTGGAGCCCAGGTCAGTAAGCAGACAGACTGGCTAAACCGACCGTCTGCTAGCCGCCTCACGTCACAGAAGTCAGTTAATTCTCAGCACATAGAGACTCCTTCACCTAGATATCACACTATAGAGACGGTGTCTGTTCCCCGAACTAGAGAATACAGAAAACGTCCAAACCAATTTATGAGTAACCATTTAATTGATGTTCAACAAATAAAAAATGTTTACAATACACAGAAACAATTGATAAAACTTGGCTTACTGAATATCAGGTCCCTTTCTACAAAAGCACTTTTTGTAAATGATTTGATTAATGATCATAACCTAGATTTGCTCTGTTTGACAGAAACATGGCTAAAACCAATGAATACATTATTTTAAACGAGTCTACCCCCCCAAGATTACTGTTACAAAAATGAGCCGCGTCCAAAAGGCAAAGGGGGAGGTGTTGCTACAATTTATAACAATATTCTCAGTATTTCTCAGAAGACAGGCTTTAAGTATAACTCCTTTGAAGTAATGGTGCTTCATATAAAATTATCTAGAGAAAAAAGTATTAATGATAAATCCTCCGTGACATTTGTACTGGCTACTGTATACAGGCCACCAGGGCACCATACAGACTTTATTAAAGAATTTGCTGATTTTCTATCAGAGTTAGTGCTGGCTGCAGATAGAGTCCTAATTGTGGTGATTTTAATATCCATGTTGATAATGAAAAAGACGCATTAGGATCAGCATTCATAGACATTCTGAACTCTATTGGGGTTAGACAACACGTTTCAGGACCTACTCATAGTCGAAATCATACTCTAGATTTAATACTGTCACATGGAATTGATGTTAATGGTGTTGAAATTCTGCAGCAAAGCGATGATATATCAGATCATTATCTAGTCTTGTGTAAACTCCATATAGTTAAAGCTGTAAATTCAACTCCTTCTTACAAATATGGTAGAACCATCACTTCTACCACAAAAGACTGCTTTGCAAGTAATCTTCCTGATTTATCTCAATTCCTTAGCATATCCATCAGCTCAGAACAACTTGATGATGTAACAGAAACTATGAACTCTCTCTTTTCTAGCACTTTAGATACGGTTGCTCCTTTACGCTTAAGGAAGATTAAGGAAAGAGTCCAACACCGTGGTATAATGAGCACACTCGCACTCTAAAGAGAGCAACCCGGAAAATGGAGCGCAGCTGGAGGAAAACAAAACTAGAGGCATTTCGTTTAGCTTGGCGGGAAAGTACTCTATCCTACAGAAAAGCTTTAAAAAACTGCTAGATCTGATTACTTTTCGTCTCTTTTAGAACAAAACAAACATAACCCCAGGTATTTATTCAATACAGTGGCAAAATTAACAAAAAATAAAGCATCAACAGGTGTTGACATTTCCCAACAGCACAGCAGTAATGACTTTATGAACTATTTTACTTCCAAAATTGATACTATTAGAGATCAAATTGTAACCATGCAGCCGTCAGCTATATTATCACATCAAATAGTGTACTATAGATCCCCTGAGGAACAATTCCACTCATTCTCTACTATAGGAGGGGAAGAATTGTATAAACTTGTTAAATCATCTAAACCAACAACATGTATGTTAGACCCTATTCCATCTAAACTACTAAAAGAGCTGCTTCCAGAAGTCATAGATCCTCTTTTGGCTATTATTAATTCGTCATTGTCATTAGGATATGTCCCCAAAAACTTTAAATTGGCTATTATTAAGCCTCTCATTAAAAAACCACAACTTGACCCCAAAGATCTAGTTAATTACAGAACGATCTCGAATCTCCCTTTTTTGTCAAAGATATTAGAAAAGGTTGTATCCTCACAATTACATTCCTTCTTAGAGAAAAATTATATCTGTGAGGATTTCCAGTCAGGATTTAGACCGTATCATAGTACTGAGACTGCTCTCATTAGAGTTACAAATGACCTGCTCTTATCATCTGATCGTGGTTGTATCTCTCTATTAGTTCTACTGGATCTTAGCGCTGCGTTCGACACTATCGATCACAACATTCTTTTGAATAGACTAGAAAACGTTGTTGGCATTAGTGGAAGTGCATTAGCATGGTTCAAATCGTACTTATCTGACCGCCATCATTTCGTAGCAGTGAATGACGAGGTATCATATCAATCACAAGTGCAGTATGGAGTTCTTCAAAGCTCAGTACTAGGGCCGTTACTTTTCACGCTTTATATGTTACCCTTGGGAAATATCATTAGGAAACACGGGGTTAGCTTTCACTGTTATGCTGATGATACTCAGCTCTATATTTCTTCACGGCCTGGTGAAACACACCAAATTGAGAAACTTATGGAATGCATAGTCGATATAAAAAACTGGATGACGAGTAATTTCTTACTACTGCTAAATTCTGAAAAAACAGAGGTGTTACTTATCGGACCTAAAACCCCCACAAGTAATAACCTAGAACACTGTCTAACACTTGATGGCTGCTCTGTAAATTCTTCGTCATCAGTCAGGAACCTAGGTGTGCTATTTAATAGTAATCTCTCCTTTGACAGCCACGTTTCTAGCATTTGTAAAACTGCATTTTTTCATCTTAAAAATATATCTAAACTGAGACCTATGCTCTCAATGTCAAATGCAGAAACATTAATTCATGCGTTTATGACCTCAAGGTTAGATTATTGTAATGCTTTATTGGGTGGTTGTTCTGCACGCTTAATAAACAAATTACAGATGGTTCAAAATGCAGCAGCTAGAGTTCTTACTAGAACCAGGAAGTATGAGCACATTAGCCCGGTTCTGTCAACACTGCACTGGCTCCCTACTAAACATCGTATAGATTTTAAAATCTTGTTAATTACTTATAAAGCCCTAAATGGTTTAGCTCCTCAGTACTTGAGCGAGCTCTTATCGCATTATAGTCCTTCACGTCCGCTGCGTTCTCAAAATTCTGGCCATTTGATAATACCTAGAATATCAAAATCAACTGCGGGCGGCAGATCTTTTTCCTATTTAGCGCCCAAACTCTGGAACAATCTACCAAACACTGTTCGGGAGACAGACACACTCTGTCAGTTTAAATCTAGATTAAAGACCCATCTCTTTAACCTGGCGTACACATAACACACTAATACACTTCTATTATTCAAATCCGTTAAAGGATTGTAAGGCTGCATTAATTAGATCAACCGGAACCGGGAACACTTCCTATAACACATGATGTACTTGTTACATCGTAAAAAGATTGACATCTACGCTAATATTAGTCTGTTTGTTTCTTATTCCGAGGTCACTGCATTCACCAGATCAGATGGTGGATCAGCACCTAGAGACGACCTCTACAGCCCTGAACGTCAGCGGAGACCAGGACACCTAGATGAGCCCCAGAGACAGACCCCCAGTGAGGACCCCGTCACCTAGACAGCCATCAGGACAAGATCTCGGGAACCAGATGAGCCCTCCAATCTGACTTTGCAGCAGTTGGAATTGAACTGCTGTGTCGTCTGGCCAGAGGAGAAATGGCCCCCCGACTGAGCCTGTTTTCTCCCAAGGTTTTTTTCTCCGTTCTGTCACACAATGGAGTTTTGGTTCCTTGCCGCTGTCACCTCTGGCTTGCTTAGTTGGGGACACTTAATTTCCAGCAATATCGTCGACTTGATTGAACAGAAACTTTTTGAATTTGTTACGAACTACAAATTATACCCCTACTCAAAGAGAAAATAAATTGATCCGTAACATTAACAGGGATCCATCTAAGAAAGATCCCTGGGGTCCCCGCTCTCACTCTCAATTTCTCAACCACAAAACACTTATTTAAATGCAAGTAAATGTAAATTTATTAAGTAAAGATAAACAGAAGGAGCATCATAAACTTCGGGAGGGGCAAATCACCAAAGTAAATTACAATAAGCAAAACTACTACTATACACAAACTAACCTACAAATCAAATATCAAATAAAATACAAGTTCTTACCTCCCTACTAACATAAACAAGAAAAAACAAACAAAACAAACTGGCACCCACCTCCCTACCAAGCTCCACTGAAACAAGGTCCAGGACGTAAGCAGCCAAACGTAACAAACATATAATCACAACTAAACTATTACATAATTTAGTGGTTAACAACAATGTTCACAATGAAGACACCAGGAGAGCGGGGAGCCAACGATTCCTTCCACCGGATGGCTTAAGTACTGTGGCAATCCTTCCCTTCACCAACCAGCTCAGTCCCCCCAATCAGCTCCACCCGTAATCAATTAATGACGAAAGAGAGAGAAAGGGAAAGAGCGCGAGAAAGAGGAAACACTGGGAAAAAACCTACGCACGCACACGAGCAAATGATATACCGTTTCCCTAGCAACACGAATCCATTCGTAACACCTCCACACCAAAAAGATACAAACAAAAAAAAAAAGTTTGTATCACTACCCAACAACACCTTAAACTTCAGCACCATGAACTCTGGACAGCGCATCCGCAACAATATTCTGCGAGCCCTTCTTATGTCGGATATCCAAATAAAACTCTTGCACTATTAACGACCAACGCATTAACCGGTTATTCGAGTTACACATCCTAGCCAAAAAAAACAAGAGGATTGTGATCAGTATACACGACAATTGGAAAAGAACTTCCACCTAAGTACACCTCGAAATGTTGCAGAGCTAAAAGTAACGCAAGAGCTTCCTTTTCAATCGTACTATATCTGCGCTGACACAACGTAAATTTCTTCGAGAAATAACAAACTGGGTGTTCAATTCCTAGCTCACTCTCTTGAATAAGAATGGCACCAGCCCCAGTTGCAGAAGCATCCACTTCTAATTTGAACGGATAACCAAAATCCGGCGCTGAAAGGATAGGAGCGTTACACAGTAAATCCTTAGCTGCTCGAAAAGCTTGCTCACAAACAGGAGTCCACACAAAAACTCGAGCTATGCTAAGAAGATCAGTTTAATGGTGAAACAACACTAGCAAAATTACGACAGAAACCTCTGTAATATCCTGCCATACCTAAAAATCTGCGAAGCTCTCTTTTATTCCTAGGTGCAGGAAATTCCATAACAGCCGCAATCTTTGCGTCGACTGGGCGTACTTCACCCTGTCCTACCACTTTTCCCAAGTACACTACTGTAGCCTTGGCGAACTCGCATTTGGCTAAATTCAGAGTCAGGGAAGCACCAGCAAGACGTGAAAACACTTCACGTAGAGAACTCACATGCTCTTCCCAACTAGAAGAATATATCACGATATCGTCTAAATTGGCTTCACAATTCTCAACTCCATTCAGTACAATCCGCATCAATCTTTGGAATGTTGACGGTGCGTTGCGCATCCCGAATGCCATAACTGAATACTGCATGAAATCGTCGGGGGTCACAAAAGCCGAAATCTCCGAGGCACGCGGAGTAAGGGGTACTTGCCAATATCCCTTTAGGAGGTCCAATTTCGTTACAAACTTTGCAGGACCAACTCAATCAATGCAGTCTTCCATACGGGGAAGTGGAAAAGAATCAGGTTTAGTTACTGCATTGACTTTACGATAGTCTGTGCAAAAACGAACTGACGAATCCGACTTGGGACTAACAAGCAAGGCGAACTCCACGCACTCTGACTGCGACTCGCAAAGTTATTTTGGCGTAAATACTTGACCTCTGTTTTCATCAACTCACGTTTCTTAGGATTAAGCCGATACGGATGCTGCTTTATAGGCTGCGCATCACCAACATCGATATCATGCTGAAGTGCTGTAGTCTGTGATGGAATATCACAAAAAACTGAACATGAATCTTCCATTAACACCACAATATCTTTTCTTTGATTCGGAGATAAGTGACTTAAATGAACATCCAAATCCTTCAATATTACAGAGTTTGACAATCGACCAGAAGGCACAGAGAACTCCTGTTCAGCAACATCATCAACTGCCACAGGCAGAAACGCAACAACGGCACTTGACTTAACTGTAACAGACTCATCCTTCACATAAGACTTAATCATGTTAACATGAACCAATCGCGACTTTCTTCGACGATCAGGCATACAAATCAAATAATTTGTGTCAGACAATTTCTTCAACACTGTATAAGGACCTGAGAATTTTGGTTTCAAAGCAGAACCTGGCGTAGCCAATAGCAGCAAAACTGACTCGCCCGCTGGAATGAACGAGCGACACATTTACGGTCATAATACTCCTTCATATCAGCCTGAGACTCTGCTAAATTAATTCTCGCCCTCTCACATACCTTGCGAAGACGTTCACGAATAGAAATAACATATTCGGACACAGGGACGAGCGGAACATTATCAGCAACCAGTTGTTCGCTTAATAGCTTTAACGGGCCACGAACCGTGTGACCAAAAATGAGCTCCGCAGGACTGTAACCTAATGACTCTTGAAAGGTTTCTCTTATCGCAAATAAGAGCAAAGGAAGATCATCAGCCCAATCCTTTACCAGACTCAACACAGTGAGCTCGCATCATCGATTTGAGTGTCTGGTGAAATCGCTCGAGAGCTCCTTGTGATTGCGGATGATACGCGCTTGACACCACGTGATTCACAGAAATTCCATTCAACACTTGTTCAAACACTTTAGATTTAAAATTTGTTCCTTGATCCGTCTGAATCACACGAGGTAGACCAAATGTTGAGCAAAATTTAATCAATTCTTTCACAATCGTTTTCGCTTTAAGATTACGTAATGGCACTGCCTCAGGGAAACGTGTTGTCGAGCACATTAATGTCAAAATATACTGGTAACCAGCTTTTGACTTCGGCAAAGGGCCAACACAGTCTAAAATAAGACGCTCAAATGGCTCTCCCATCACCGGAATAGGCTGCAAAGGAGCTGGCCAAATGATTTGATTGGGTTTACCAGCGAGTTGGCAAGTATGACATGAACGACAGTATCTTGATACAGCGGACCTTAAACCAGGCCAATAAAAGTACTTAGCCACTCGTTTTAAACGTTTTATTACTGCCCAAATGACCAGATAACAAATGATCATGTGCAAGTTTAAGAACTGCGGTTCGATAACCTGAAGGCAAAACAATCTGGTAGTCTGGCCTTAAACCAGATTCTTTAGCATTCTGAGACAACCACTTACGCATCAACACACTTCTATCCCCAAAATATTGTACCCCAGAGTCATCTCCTTCCACTTTTCCCTCCGCAGCTTGAAAACAACGCGTCAGGGAAGCATCAGATTTCTGGCTTTACCAAGTTGATCTCCCCATTATCAAAGAAGATTCTTGACCAGTAGGCTTACACTCACTATCCGTTTCAACCACACTGGGATGTATAGATAGGGTCAGTTTCAACAGGGGAATCTGGAGACGCAAGAAAGGTATCAGACAGGTCAATTACATCCTCATTTTTACATGCCTGTGCACGAGTAACTGCACACACGCTGAGAATGTTGATGGGAACTGACTGCCAAGCTCCACATCACAAACAGGAGTGTTTATCACAATCGGGTGAGGAAACACCTTACCACCAGCCAGGTCGTTTCCTAAAATCAAACTCACACCTTCTACAGGCAGTCTTGAACGTACTTCCAACTTTCACAAAAACCTGAAACTAGATCAGACATCAGGAACACAGTATGAAGAACTTTTATACAGTTCAACTCAATTCCACGGACCAAAACATCCGTTCCTGTATAGGTTTCATTTGAAAAAGGTAACGCACCTTCAAGGATGAACGACTGCTCTGCTCCTGTATCTCTCAAAATAGAGACAGATCTCACTGTAGAATCAGGAGAAATTGCTACTTTACCCTTGAATACAAAAGGAGTAAAAGAAGAGACATTCGAAAAACTCTGGTTCTTAATATTAACCATTGGTTCACAAACAATATTGGCCACACTTTTAGGTTTCACTGCAATGTTCTTCTTCTTCCAAACTTTGGCAGTCAGCAATCAGATGTCCAGGGTCTAAACAATAAAAACAAACTCTTTTATTCTCAGAGCTCTTACCCTGTTCCTTATATTGCTCTGCAGAGCGCGTCACAGGTCTCATTGAACTTGAAAAAGGCTTCTCAGTATTCGAAAACATTGACATACCATAATTCTGACCTGTAACAGAAGAAAAGGCAGTCTTATGAGTAAGCATATATTCATCTGCCAACAACTGCCGCAGCTGAAAGAGAATTCACTTTTTGCTCATTAAGGTAAGTTACCTGGCAAACAGTTCTTGAAGTCCTCTAACAAAAACAGTTCCTGCAACTGATCAAACGTATTTGTTTTCGATGCAGCACACCATTTTTCCAACAACATTTTTTTATCACGTGCAAACCCACAAACGTTTGCTTCGTTAATTTGGTGTAACTACGAAACTTCTGTCTGTATGCTTCAGGAACAGTTCATAAACCCTCAAAACAGCAGCTTTTTACCACGTCATAATTAAGAGAGTCTTCAATGGGTAAAGCAGAACACTACTTCTTGCGCGCCTTACCTACTAAACTGCAACTGCATGCAAAAATTACTGCCCACATAATCCCTTGGCCATTAAGTTTTAGCTGCAATTCGCTCAAATGCAATGAAATTAAGCATCA